>JBBPBP010009779.1:66276586-66293736 GCA_037974735.1 Cicer chorassanicum | reverse complement strand
ATTTCAAACCCTAGCCATCGTCTGGCCCGAAAATACCAATTTCGGCCCATTTTTGTCGAGTGGTTCGAAAATCGCCTGAAAAGTCCAGATGAAATCGATGACCGCGAGATCCTTGTAGCATTCTTCTACTAAATTTACGAGTGTGTCTCGGGATCCATGTCGAATTTCAAACCCTAGCCATCGTCTGGCCCGAAAATACCGACCTCAGCCCATTTTTTCGGATGGTACGAATATCGCCCGAAAAGTCCAGATGAAATCGACGACCGCGAGATCCTTGTAGCATTCTTCTACTAAATTTACGAGTGTGTCTCGGGATCCGTGTCGAATTTCAAACCCTAGCCATCGTCTGGCCCGAAAATACCGACCTCAGCCCATTTTTTCGGATGGTACGAATATCGCCTGAAAAGTCCAGATGAAATCGACGACCGCGAGATCCTTGTAGCATTCTTCTCCTAAATTTATGACTGTCTCTCGGGTTCCGTGTCGGATTTCAAACCCTAGCCATCGTCTGGCCCGAAAATACCGATTTCGACCAATTTTTGTCGGGTGGTACGAAAATCGCCCGAAAAGTCAGATGAAATCGACGACCGCGAGATCTTTGTAGCATTCTTCTCCTAAATTTATGATCGTGTCTCGGGTTCCGTGTCGGATTTCAAACCCTAGCCATCTTCTGGCCCGAAAATACCGACTTCGGCCCATTTTTGTCGGGTTGTACGAAAATCGCCCGAAAAGTCCAGATGAAATCGACGACTGCGAGATCCTTGTAGCATTTTTCTCCTAGATTTATGACTGTGTCTCGATTTCTGTGTCGGATTTCAAACCCTAGCCATCATCTGGCCCGAAAATACCGAATTCGGCCCATTTTTTTCGGGTGATACAAAAATCGCCCGGAAAGTCCAAATGAAATCGACGACCGCGAGATCCTTGTAGCATTTTTCTCCTAAATTTATGACCGTGTCTCGGGTTCTGTGTCGGATTTCAAACCTTATCCATCGTGTGGCCCGAAAATATTGACTTCGGCCCATTTTTGTCGGGTGGTACGAAAATCGCCCGAAAAGTCCAGATGAAATCGACGACCGCGAAATCCTTATAGCATTCTTCTCCTAAATTTATGACTGTGTCTCGGTTTCCATATCGGATTTCAAACCCTAGCATGCACCATTGTCGGTCACATAATTTTTTGTAGTGTTACTCTTTATCATTATAATTAAGATTTAAGAGGGTTTCATATTATTGTATGCCTTAATTAAAAAAGATTTTATTTTATAGTTTTTAGCTAAAATATCTTTTTAGTCTTTTATCATTAATATTTGATTTGATATGTACGAGGTGTTTTGCTTTTATCATTGTCATTACCATAATTATTTGTAGTGTTACCTTTTATCATTTTGACATCTATGAGTTTTGGCTTATACTTTTAGGAATGGAGTTCAACAATCATTAAAAATTGATATAAAATGGTCTTTAGAGCTAATTTTATTAATTGTTTTGTCTATTATATTTTTTAAGGTAATACTATATCATTTGAATATTCTCTATTATATAAGTTAACAAAAGTAGCTAGGATGTTATTTGACGTAGTTAAACTCATCTCAAGTGGATGTTAACACACCAAACTACACTATTGAATTAATTTTTAGAATTCTACTTTCTAGAGCAAAAGTCATGAATGAAAAATAAACGGGGGGAAGTGGTGATTGATAGAGAAGAGGTAAAAAAGGGTGAAGTTAAGATTAATTTTAAGCACAGTGCCTAATATATATAAAATATACTTTTAAAACTATTGTATTAAACTTTATTATTATATAAAAAAAACTCGCAACAATTTCTATATAACATGTAAATTATTGCAACATAGCAAAGGTAATAATGTACGATGCCTATTTAGGAAAGTTGGTATGACGAAATTTCAAATAATTAAATTCAACCATAATTGATATTGTAATAAATAGACTATCATTAATATTTCAAAGTAAGAACTAAGTTATTTGCAAAAAAAGTCATTATCTATTTAATTTTGCATTCAAAACAACATCTAATTTAAATCTCACTGAGAATATTTACAAATATATGACTTGATCGCGATACCTTATCATGCTCTGATTCTCCTTTCATTTTCATCAAGATATGGGCAAGTATTGAATGTTGATTCAATATTTTTGAAGATTGATATCATCCATATTTTACGTACGAAAATTATGCAAATCATTGAAACGGTATCAAAACCTAATTGTTGCGGAAGTTTTCTCTATAAAAGCATGTGATTTAAAATGCAGAAAACATACAAGAAAAATAGACAGCAAACTTACACTCTACGACCTTTAAAATGTTGGAACTTTTGTTGGTGGTATGTTGCAAATCTTGAACAAGAAGATGATGAACTTGATGATGATGAAAGTTGCATAAGTAAATTCCAAAGCGTGTGTATCACACTAAGCTTTAGGTTCGATTCACCCCCACCAATCTATATATATTGGATGCAAACGGGTTAGCCGGCGAATCCCCTTCATGATACTTTGGAATCCTTGAAGTGAATTGCACATTCACATCAAGCGTATCTTTCAATAGTATGTTACAAAATAATGTTTCTTATTCTTCACTCATGCATTAGAGAAGAATAAGATGACTTAGAATATAAGAATAGATGAGAAAAGTAGATGGCAATCACTCAAATTTCGTGTTTTCATTCTGTCCAAAGTGACACTATTTATAGAAAAATAATATCACTTGAGAAAGAGGTACAATTTTTGGTTCAGCCATTCTGTTTCGCGAAACGATATATACATATATCGTTCCATAATTGACCAAGGTGTTGCATTGGTTTGGTGGACAATCAATGCTTCTATTCGCAGAGGACCAGAGTTCGAATCCGTTCACTGTGCCTTAAATCTGTTTACATTCTAAATCATGTGGTTTTGAAACTTCTTTAAAATTGTCATTTGTGTGAGTATCTTTTGTATATTATTAAGATTGATGTTTTAATAGTATATTGGCGTTGATGTGGCTGCATGTGGTTGTGAATCTTTGTTTAAAATTGTCATTTGTATGAGCATCTTTTATAAATTATTAAAATATGATATGATTAAGATAAAATTTAGAAATGATTTAGATTATAATTAATGCATCTGACTAAAAAACGATTATAAATAGCGTAAGATTTTTTTTATATATATATTTTACATCCTTCAGTTTTGTGTTTAACCATAAACACTAATCCATAAATTTGAGTTAAACTATATGGAGATTAAAACCCGTCCTTCTTAATTTTTTGATTCAAATTTAAACTCGAGACAACTGATGAAATTAAAAGAGACTTATATAAACTCATTTAAATATTGATAAATACTTTTGGGACTTTATTAACATGAAAAACATTTAAGACTTTATATTTTGAAGCGTGGAGAGGTTTTTAAGCAAGTAATTAAGGAGCGAAAATTGGTAAAACAAATACATATCAAGTTTTACTTTTTCATTTTTTATTGAGGTATGACAAACTTTAAATTTGTCATATGCCTTATTTATACTATTTTAGTGTGGTTCATATTTATAGGTGTTAGAATTTAACGGTTGAAATTCTCTACCAGTGGCATAGTCCTATGACCTTTTTTGATAGCGTGTTAGTCGTGTGACTTGTTTATGGTAAGTTTGAATTTGTAATGTTTAGTGTATTGAGTTGAAATAACCATATTATACTACAATTAATAATATCTTTAATTAAGAACATGAGCTACATTATTGATATTTTACACTATTTTTGTTATTGTTAATTCAACATTCAAATCCTACATAAAACAATTACATATCATAAAAGTTTGATGTCTATGTTGTGTGTGGTAGTCGATCAGCTAAATAGATGTACATATGCCCCATAACTCCAGTAAGAAATTCATTCTTATATCTTGATTCTATAGTCACAATTTCACCATCATTATTCTTGATTGAACCTGGTTTAGGATAACACACTGACATCCCAACCGCATAACCTTCCTCATTTCCTGCTTCCTTTCCTGTTCCGTATGTTGGTGTTGATGTACACAATTCCCTTCCATCCTAATTAATTAATCCAAAAAAAATAAATAAATGATTTTGATTTTCATGCATTGTTAGTGTAAAAAAAATATACACTATCAACATATCACAACTAGTCATGTGTGTAAATTAAAAAGTAGTTACGTTTAAAGTCAAACATTTCTAATAATCTGACAGTTGTGATTGGTTATAGTGCAAAAACTCTTTACACTAACATTATATATATAAATCAAATCTTAAATGAATAAATGTTACATATTATGCATGCATTATCACAAATATTAACTTGATTATATATATATATATATATATATATATAGAATCAATAAAAAGTATTATCGCTTAAGAAACAAATTAAGCAAGTGTAATCAAGTTTAACAAAATATAGTCAAATTAAAATATTAAATTATACCTGTCCGTATAGAGTTGCATTAACAACACCTGAATGCATAAGAGCAGTGCCGTAGATAAGGTAACCACCTTTATCCATAGGGATGTTTGCTTTTTGAACATGAAAAGGGTCACCGCTATTATTTTCTGGAATAGTATACTCAGCCAATAAAAAAATAACATAAAATCTTTGTTAAATCACTTGCTCCCAACATGCATATATAGTAATTAATAGACTATTATGCTAATAAACAAATAAATAGATTGTTGAAATGAGATTTTTTTTTTTAACTTAATTTATTTATTTTTACAAATCCTCATTTTTAATACGTTATATTTGTAATTATAGTTTCAACTTTGAACCTAATTCGGAAACTCTTTCGAGTATCACAACTGAACCACATAAGCTACACACAAAATTTAATTGACAATAAAATTAAAAAATAAAACTTATTTAAATAACTTATTTAGTACTTGACAGTCATGGATTATTTGAGAACCATTTGTTGTCACTCGATCAGTTGATCCCAATCAACCCATGTTACTTTGTATCTTAGGGCAAGCTTTCTTCTTGGGGCTTCAAATCCCTTTCTCAATTTGCATTGAAACTTATCTTGGCAACAGAAGATTCCTCCTTTATAGTCAGGACTCAATGGTTTTCCATTGATGTCAACTGTCACATTAAAAAAATTATGTGGGAGATTAAATTGGTCACACCTACATTCACTGCAACTTTTCCTATTTTCTGTACCACATGTATCAATGATCATGATGCTAAATAACCATTTCTCTTCCCTCCCTTCTGGAATATCTTTAGGATTACCGACTTCAACTGCAAAAGGCTCTGGAATCTTTGAAGTTGTTCCTCTTGATTCACTTCCCAAACCCCAATATTGTGGAAGAATACCTCCATTGCAAGTTCCATCATTTCTTTTGAAAATGGGAAATTAGCAAAAGCAATCCAACTTAGTCAAACGCAACTCAACCCTTATTCTCGTTTTTGCACCTTCACATGTCACTTTAATTGTTACGATACATAGTAACTTTTGTTTTTGTTGTGCCCAAGTTCCTCTATTAACCTTTGTTTCAAGTAGCTTCCTTGCAACCTAGGTAGCTGCCATGAACTCGGCTTCTATAGTTGACAAAGCTACAATAATTTGTAATTATGATAACCAAATTATTGCTCCTCTTCCAAGTGTGAACACATAGCCAATAGTTAATTTTCTTTTATTACGATCGCCTGCAAAATCTGAATTGACACAACTCGTGACAATTAATTATGATTCTCTAAAACATAATGCAACATATGAGGTTCCTTTAATATATCTCAAGATTCTCTTGACAACATTCCAATGTTCATTACCAAGATCCTTCACAAACTGACTAACTACTCACACAACTTGCATAATGTCTACTCTTGTACATATCATGGCTTACTTGAGGCTTCTCAACGCTACTACATTCGATACTTGAAACATTTCCATCATCTCTGCTTCATTTCAAGGACACATACTTGAAAATAATTTAAAGTTGATAGGAAGTGAGGTAGAGATTTTCTTACAGTCTTGCATGTTGAAGCGCAACAATTCCTTTCTTATATAATTCTTTTGAGATAGCTAAATCTTCCTATCTTTTATGTCTCATTGAATTTTTATCCCCAAAATCTAGTTTATTGGTTCTTAGTCTTTCATATAAATCTCCCTAGCCAATTGTGCCTTCAATTCTTGAACCTGATTTTTGTTGGAGCCTACCACTAAATGTCGTCCATGAAAAACACAAAAATGATATATAATTATCATCAAACCTTTTGTAGTACGTACAATGATCTGAACTTAGCTAGTTGTAATCAAATCTCGTTACGAAAGAATTAAATCTCTTGTGTCGATATTTGGGCGCCTGATTTAGACCGTACAGAGATTTGGTCAACCTACAAACCAAGTTTTCTGATCCCTGTTCTTTAAAGCCTTCTGGTTGGAGCTTATAAATTTCTTCTTTAAGCTCTACATGAAGAAAAATAGTTTTTACATCTAGTTGTTCAAAATGTAAATCAAATGCAGTACATATCGTCAACACTACTCTTATAGTAGTAAGTCTAACAATTGGAGAAAATATCTCATTAAAGTCAATACCTTCTTTCTAAACATATCATTTGACCACCAGTCTTGAATGATACCATTCCAATTGATTGTTGCCATGACTTTTTATCTTGTATAGCCATTTGTTTCTTAGGGCTTTCCGATCTTTTGGAAGTTCAACAAGCTCCCATATCTTGTTTTTAGGCAAACCTTCCATTTTTCATGCATTGTTGTCTCCCATTGAAAGGAATTTGTATTGTTCGAAGCCTTTTGAAAGGTTGAAGGTTATCCTACTTCAATAAGAAGACAAATAAATTATGCTTAACATAACATAATTTAAGCGCGAAAATGGTTTCCTTGTTTAACATATTGTTCGACAAACATTTTCACCATTGACCTTATATGGTTCTTGTTCTTTGTGCATTGGTTCGACTTTAGAATAATCTCTTTCTTTAGATTTTCTTCCATCTGCACTATAGAAGTCTTTTTTGAAGCATTGTCATTTTTCTCCTCACATTGCAGTTCATTTTTTGCAAAAGAAATACATTCATGCTAACAACAACCTTGTGAGCAGTGAGATCCTATAAGCAGTACCTCTAAAATTATCAGCATAATCCAATAAGATACATCCTGTTTGGTTCTAATTTTCTTTTTTCTTGGGCGTTGTACATAATGTACACAAGATAACCAATTATTATTGATGGTGATCGATTTATTACATAATAGATTGTTCTAGTTGTTTCCTCCCATAAAGATTTGGCCACTCATGTTGTTTTTAGCATAGCTCTTATTCTATATAGGAGAGTTCTATTCATTCGCTCATCTACACCATTCTGCTAAGGTGTATGTGCAACTTTTTATTGTCTTACAATACCCTTCTATTTGCAAAATGGTAGAAATTCTCCATCTAAATATTCGCCCATAATCTTTTGGAATAGTCATCAACATATGACACAAAATATTTTGCTCCACTCAGAGATATTTTCAATGACTCCCACACATCAGAACGAATCCAATGCAATATGTGTTTGCTTTTAGTAGTTGCTCTAGCAAACTTCCTTCTATGTTGCTTTCTTATAACACAATGCTTGTAGAATGGTAAATCTACCATCTTGAGTCCGTGAAGTAGATTGTGTTCTACAAAGACCTTTAAGCCACGTTCTAATATATGGCCTAGTTTTCTATGACACGTGATCATTGTTTCTTCTTGGCTGACTACATCAACTGATGTATTTTCCTCTTGTAATGAATCTCTCAAAAGCATGTATAGATTACTTGTGATTTTTTCTAGTTTTGTTACCACAAGTTTACAAACCAATCTCAATGTGGAGTGATGTGCCATGTTGCACTTGAATCCATTATCTAAACATCATTATGTCTCTTTCTCCATTAGAACTAGTTGTTGCTTTACTATACAGGATTTCTCCGTCATTTGAGGTACGTGCAACACACCCTTGTGATGTTAAAGCATCCTTATTCTATATTTTAATATACCAAGATTTTGACTCCCATATGGGCAACGTTTCATTCACCTACCTCTCATCATCGTCAACGTTTCTCTTACATTTCCTCCTAGTTCTTGCACTTGGATTCTAGTAACATCATCAAATCGAAGAGTACCAGCTACATTATTATTTGTAATATTGATGATAAATTGATCATATGAATCTAGTAAACTTTGAAGTAGAAGTACCACACATTCATTTTTTTCTATTCTAAAATACGAAGATATTAGCGGAGCAAACTATGTATTTAAGGTGTTGACGTGATTTGTTATCGATGTGGATTCACTCATTCGAAGAGTGTACAGCCTCATCTTTAAGAATATTTTATTATGAATGGATTTTATCAAAGTATTCTAGATCTTCTTTGATGTCTTCTTTTCAATAATACTAAATTTACTATTGCTAGGTGCAAATTGGCAACAGTAGTGTCATCCATCTCTTTCTACTTTTCATCAATGATATCTATAGGTTTGCCTTCTATTAAATCTAGACAATTATCCTTTCACAAAATTGCTCTTATCTTCATTTTCGATAGGGAAAATTTTCTCCCATTAAACTTCTGTCTCAAATTTTGTTGTCATGATTTTACACCAAATAATTTTTCATCTGTGATGGTGCACCAAATTTTTCCTTAAAGGCTATCGTATACTAGAACAATGATCATAGTCCGTAAAAATACACCAAACAAGTTCCCAAGAAAGACGGGTAGGTCACAAATGGACACACTTAAATACCAAGTCTTTCTAGCTAGAACTTTCTTAGACATATACTTTTACACTACCACCCTTTCCAGTAACAAGAATAATTCTTTTCTGATGCAGAAGTATACTAAGAATTTTTTTACTACTGCAACACCATGCCAATTGGCTACATCAAAACAGTGATCGCAAACTAGTAGATTGAATACCACTGTTGGGTTCCAGAGTAACAAAATAATATCACCAGCTAAAATAAGGGATAAGAAAATAGGATTTAGACGCATAATATTTACAAGAAAAATCCTTAACAAATAAGGGTAAAACAACCACAAGGCAAAAGTAGAGAATTTTCACTAAGTGGATGAAATTACAAGACCTCTCAAAAGTAGGAGAATACTAATACAAATAGAAATATTAATGGAGAACTATATTTCCTGTCACTCTCAACAAGCTCTAGTGCTTGTGGTTGTGTTACGACTTGATCTTGGGATGATACGAATGTGTTGTCCAACATGCTATTTATAGTAGAGACAAACCAAACTTTCTTACATGCAACAAGTCACTTGCCCTCAATACAACAAGCCAATTGCCTTCCATGCAATTTTCTACTTTGCATCACATGTAGTCTTACATGCATCATGGACATGTGGCAATGGTTTGGACCTCGTAACTTTTGTCATGCCAGTGACTTTATAATTCACATTGAAAAAATCTTATGATGTTCTTAAACTTTGAACATGATTTTTATAGCACATAGTATATTTGAATAAAGTGTATTTTCAAGAAGATTGAACTTGAAATTTAATAGATGAAATTATATATGATGAAAAGGAAAAATCTCTCTTTTTAATGGTACATGTTCGCTAATAAAATTCGTAATAGGAGTAATATTCAAATTTATTTTCGTATTTTATAACGCTTGTCTGTTTTTCAAAATTTTGATTTAAAAAATAATTAATAAACAATTATAAAATTATGAAACTAATATTTAAATTTTAAAAATATTTATCAAAATTATATTAATATAAACACAAATTGTGTTTTGTTTACTCAACAAACACAAACGTCAAGATATCAACATAATGTTACTTAAAAAGCATCCTTCAAGTTTTTACTTGAGGAAATAATTAGAAGGTATACAAACCTTCTTTATCAATGAGCTTCTATCGAGAAGCTTCTTACTCAAGAAACTTCTAGGCATGTTATAATACAATAATATGTAATATTATGACATCTCTTAAGATGGTTTTGAAATAGTAATGGATGATAAAAGAAGAACAAAATATTTTTTGACAAAACTAATTTTCAAGAAGGTTTACGAAGAAAAGCTTTTCCTTTTGAGTATGAATACTAACCTTCTTGAAAAAACATAGAATAATAAATGTTGCAATAAATTATGAGTATGAGTGAGAGTGTTTTCATCGTAAATTTTTATTTTAGTTAACCCATAATATTTGGGCTATATATAGTCGTCACATATTGTCACAGGTTTAACTATTCTTTTTTATCTCAAATATAAACCAAAAATACTCGTATTTTTATCTCAAATATCTTCAAGCAAGAAAAGTCTTAGGAATACTATCTTTTCAACACTTACTCTAGCATTTACTCTCTTTTTGGGTCAAATCAATGTGTCCCACACTTTAAAAATGAGTTCCACATAAAATGTTTTAAATCTTAAATAATATAAAAGTACCGGTGAAATTGGTTCTAAACAAAATATAATCAAACATAGAAAAACCATTATTCAAATAGAAAGACAACTCATCCAATATCTACGACTAGGTGTGTCTCGGCAGATTAATATTTATCATTATCATAACAACATTACCACTCACATTAACTTAATTATAAGTTAACAGCTTAACCATACTATCTAACTTTTCATTACTAATTTGTTGATAATCTAGTTTAGTAATTCTTACATAGTTTAAGCAATGAGTTTTAACCTCTAACCAATTATAATTAAACTAAATGTTTAATTATATTCTCCTAATCGATTAATTTATAACTTAACTATTTCTTACTATTGATTCTCAACCTAATCGATTAATTAATCTTCCCCAATTGATTAATCTATAACTTAACCATTTTTTACTTCTGATTCTTAGCCTAATTGATTAATTAACCATTACTAATCTGTTAATCATTATTCATAACATACTAAGTCCTAATTTACCACTCTAATCGATTATTAAGGTCCTTTTGATAGGTTATTCTTCAACTTAAGCATATTTTGGGTTTGAACACCTCATTAATCAATTAATGTTATCTCATTAATTGTCGATTGATCTTATCTCATTAATTGATTACCATGTTAATACTAATCGACTATCAACATATAAAACATAATAGGATATAGTTTTCATGGACAGAGTTTTTCCTAACTCTCAAGTATCAACACTTACCATCAATATACTTCAAAATACAAAAATTCACAAATTTCATCAACATATAATCATCAAACCCATAATATCAATCATGACAGACAATGATTAGATAACATATCATCATCAAATATCACAGATTAATAAAAAAAAAAGTGAAGTATCATAAAAGATGGTCTAAATATAAAACATAATTTACTCCTCTGTCCCCACAATGGTTCTAAACAATTAAATGGTCGGTGCAGACCTAGTGATCGTGAGACATCCCTATTTAATAGACATATTAATGAATTTAATCTATGTTAAGAGTTTAACCAATTTCGTACCTTAACCAACGATTATATAGATTACTGGCTCGGATTGCAAAGGGTATGATTCTTTGTTGTTCATAACATGAATATTTGAATTGAATACAATTAATACTCAAAAAGGTGAATTTTCTATAAAATAAGAATATAACTGAAGTTTGATGTTACTTTATCAATTGAGAACGATTATGATCGGTGAATGAAATAGTATGGTTTAAAATTCCTTGAATAATCGAACACACACTACCAAATGAAATTGGAATCGATTTAGAATTGACTAAGTGCTTAAGGATATTTTCAGAAAACTAAATTACCAACATCAAAACCTACAAATTTATAAAGTTAAATCACTCTTAAATAGGTAGATAATCTGATCAGGTGGTAACAGGAATATCATATGTGGAATTGGTTACACAAGACAAAAAAAAAATTTGTTATTTATGTGTTATGGTATGATATTAATCGATCAAAAACAAGAATTTAATGGATTAATTGAGTAAAAGCATGATCGTCCGTTACAAGTCGAGCATTCATTGATTAACCTACTTTAAATAATTCATTAATCTCTTTTCTAATCCATTAATATTATTTATTAAGTGATTTACTATTTATCGTTATCCTATATCCTATATGAATGTCTAAGCATCCAAATATCTAACAATTAGCACATATGACTCTTAGGACTTAAATATAATTAATAAAAACTCAAGGTGATACACAATTGATTTGTTTATTTTTCTATAAATATTAGTTCCTACGAGGAACAAATGACGGAAAACAGATTCAAGCTTGCTAGAACAATAAGTACCTCGTCTATCATGTTTAATTTTCTTTAAATTTTAATTATTTATCTCTTTGTCGATCTTTAAATTCATGTCATTTCCTTTTCAATGTAATTTACTTTATCGATCATTTTTAAGAGCTTTCCTTTACACTCTTGTAATTTGCCTCTTTCGTTTTCTTTTCACACAATTTATTTGTTTTCAAGTCTTTAATTCATTTAACTTTATGTCATTTTAATTAAAAGCATTTACAGTTTCAAGTCTTTTACTTTTCAGTATTCAAATCTCTTACATTCTTTTTAATTACGGTCTATTTACGTTTCCCGCATTTAACCTCTATAATTTAAAATTCTCATCTTTATGATTTTGCATTTAAATTATGTCTCATTTTATTCTCAAATGTACAAGTTGAACCTATTTTCATGCAAATTTACATTTAAGTGTTATTCTTGTCTTGAAATCACACATATTCAAAAGAATGAAAAATAATTTGATATACACATGTAAAGTCTCTCATACCAATTAACTTGTCCAACATCTCATTAATTAAATATTTATTTGTGGTCGAATTGACTAAAAACTATTATAAACAATTGTATAACCTTTGTGGGAAGCTTATGTTTTATAAAAAATTGCATATGAGAAGGGAGCGAAATAGTGGAGCCTTAAATATGTACTCTATCAATGTTAACCTTTCCATAATATTATAGGAACTTTTAGATAAGATGAAAATGAGTTTCAATCATTTTGTTATCCAAAATCCACTCAAAATTTTCAAAACAAGGAGATTACAAGACAAGTACACTGCTAAATTCGACCACAAATAAATATTTAATATATTTATTCAATATATAGAGTTATTCAATATATTGTAGAGACTAGCTCTAATCTACTAAAGTAAAAACGACCATAAGCTAATGAGAATTAATCTAGCACCAATTATAAGTTCAATACAAGTACACAGCTAGAAATTTGGCGTTTAGTGAACAAAAAAGGGCCGTTATTCAATTAAAATTAATCTCAAATCATGTTAGTGATCGAAATAGAGACAAGATCGAAACATTGGATAAATTTGAGGTTTCGTATAAGTAGCTATCAAAATAGTGATTCTTTCTTTAGTAAGCACATTGTTGATCACATTTAGAGAATGATTTGGTAATCGAAATATAGTGGCAGATCATAGATATAGATAGAAATTCGAGACAAAAACTAGAGACTAAAATTGTAATCATTTGGGATTCTTTTTCATCCCTATAGTGATACGAACGAAAATAGATTTGGTAACCAAATGTGGTGAACAAATTTTGTGATTGAATGTGTCCATTTTTTTAATATTTCAGTCACTAAATCTATCACTAAATGAAGAACTTATAGTAACGATAATTGAAAAAAAAATTTCAAAATATAATAAATTCCGCTCGAACTTTCATATTCAACTTAAAATTTAGTTTTCACCATAATAGAAGCTAAATTAGGTCTCAAGCAGTGACAAATGTTCACATGGATTAGGGTAGAATGTAGTCTGTCCCGGGTCTTCAACATTTAATATATATACTCCTCTCAATCTTATATATAAACAAAACAAAAGTTCATAACTTTTAACGAAAATAGTTGGGTTCATTTAATTTTCTTAAAGTAATAAAAAGTCATTGTAATCTTGTTATCCTACATGAGAATTTGCTCTATGAGAATAAAATGTATTACTAAACAATAAAATCTACATTAATTAAAGGGTAGTATACAATTATAACATTAAATTAATATAGTCAAATTAGTCAAATTTTATTTATATTTAAGATCACAAAATATAATTTATGTTGTTTATATATTACATGTTTATAATACTATGTAATATATTTGGAGCATTTACACTTTATTGTAATAGCTAAATAATGTTTTGAACGAGAATGATGTCGCAAGTTCAACAATTAAAAATGATATTTTTGCAACTTATTTATATTTTCTTAAGCAACATATAGGTTAAAGTTCCAAAATACAAAATCAAAAAATTTGAACTGCATTTTTCTTTTTGAAAAACAACGATGTTAATCACTAAATCAATTTCAATTTTCTTACACCCCAAATATAAATATTTTTTTATATTCATATGTTGTTTATTTTATTTTCATCCTCTAATATATATTTTTGAAAGCTTAGAAATATGATAATTATTTTTGTTTACCAAGACCTTAAAAAATATTTCAGTCACATATCCAGAAATATATATATATATATATATATATATATATATATATATATATATATATCCAAATCAATTAAGCAATGTCATAATCACTAGGAAAAAAGATGTTCCAACAAAATCTAATTTGCTTATTCTTTAATTTCATAATTAACGGTAAGTGAGATTAATTGTTCTTTAATCCAAAGTTTCCTTAACCTCTTCCGGCCCCGTCTTACTGGTCATAAATTTCACAAGCCTTTTAATACTCCTTCATTTTTCGGCCTATCAAATGATGAACTCCTACAATTTTGCTCTGTTTGGCCCTACTGGGCCTCATAGGTCCCCATAGATTCAGACCATTTCTCTACCTTTTTTTCCTCTCTTTCCCAACAAATTATTTTACTTGTTCATTTACATTTAATCTACTCCCACTGTTTTATTATAATTAATTTAAATATCTTATTTGGCTTGTGTATAATTTTTAAGAAAACATCTATCAAAATTCTGATCAAGCAAAAAAGGATCTCTATTCTTCAGGCTATGGCACCTCACTATTAATTTTCTTTATTATTAAGATATTTGGAGATATCTTAATAACATTCTAACACTTTCTGTGATGAGGGCTAATGTACGAATTCTTAGTTTCCTTTCAGTTCTGGAAATGAAACAATCTTAAAAAAAAATATGAAAGTGTTTTGTCGTTTTTGCACATTATGGGACTGTTCAACTCAAGAAATTAGTCTATATAATTAGTCTCAAGTTATTTGAAATTATAAAAGAAGATGGAGCTCAAAATTATATATATGACTGGACAAAGTTTAAAATTATGAAACAAAACTATTTGAAAACTAAGTCCAACAGATTTTTAATTTAAAAAAGTCGAACCGAACTAGTTTGGATTTACTCATAACCAAACTGAAAAAAATCAGTGGACCATTTATTTCTCTGAACTGAATTATTACTCACGAGCTTTGCACACAACAACTTTCGTGTCTTAAAATTCTTCTCTGACTTGATAAATCACAAGCTCGACTTCTCCCACATATTTCCAGAAATTGTGATCTAAAATACACCAATCCGAAACATATGAGTATCAAATACCCAGAAAGAAGCAATTTGAGTAATTATAGAAAATAGAAAGTCTATAAATTTTCTAATCTACAAAGTGTGTATAGTACCTGACAAAAATTATGCAGCGGTAATCCATGTTAAAATACATGTTATGCAAGGAATATGTAAACATGAGGGGGAAAAAACATGAATAAAATTGAAACGTGAAATCGGAAACTATTTCAGAAAATTTATATTGGGAAAGAGCAGATGCACAAAGGAATGGAAGACAGAGACGGAGGGTCGCACAAAGAGAGTGTAAGAGAAGAGAGTGAATGTCGTGTCCTATTTATATTTGTCTTTTTTTAAATTGTAATTTACATACAATCTATTATAATATATTAAAACAAACTCACATATCTATTGATTAACACATCACACACTTGTGCCACATCATAACATTTGTCCAACATCATTTATATTCCTACGTGGCACTCTTCATCTTACACATTTTATTTCTTTTATTTCTTAATTTTATTTTTGCATCTCACACATCATCATATACATATGTTGAAAACTCACACAAAAAAGTTCTTCATGAAAATAATTTTACTATCTTCTCACTTCAATCAATGTTCCTCCATTTCTAACTTTGTATATTCAGATTAGTTGATAACAAAATACATAATATCTTATGTTATCTCAAGAATCATTCTTTCCATTCATTCTTAAACTTTGGTCGAGAGTACATTTTAGATACAAAGTTTTGTTGTTTACACAACATTAAATCTTTCATAGCTTCTCAATTCTCACCCAAGTATCAAGGAAAAATGTGAGATTGTGTAACCTCTTGCTGACTTTCTCGGTTGGGTCAAATCAGGTCATTTTCTTTCTCCACTTAAATTTTATCCATCTTCAATTTTTTTTATCTATGTAGTTCTAATCTAATATGGTTTCTCGATTTTCACCCCAAATATCAATGAGAAATGTGAGATTGTGTAACCTTTTCAGCGACTTTATAAACTAGGTCAAAGCTTATCATGAGGTCGTTTTCTTTCTCCATTTAATTTCACTCATCTTCTATATTTTTTTATCTATGTCTTTCAGTTCTATTTTAATATGGATTTCTTTTGGATACAAATCATTTGTTTATCTTTAACTAAGAACCCATTGAATACTTTTGAATTCTTAAACCACAAAATAGCATTTTCAATTCAGTTATTTTTTTTTAGAATTTTAGTTCAACTATATATAATATATAACTAGATATAAACGAGTATTACGGCTCACTTTAGCCAAAAGATTACAATGTCAAATAGCATAGCAAATTTGTTTTGCTACCCGATCAGCCATAAGCACTAAAAAAACTAATAATAAAAATATAACTATTATTACAATCTTAATTTCATATTAAGTTACTATTGGTAATTCATTACATTAAATACGTCACAATATTTTAATAATTAAAATGTAACAACCATCTTAATACCACAAAGAAAAAGAAAAGACAAACAATTAAGAAAATACAATTTATTAATGCTTATAGTCAGACATACATTTTTTGAATAAGATGAATTTGGTAAAAAAATATATGATAAACCAAAAAAACTAATCTTATCTCTAAAGAATATTCATTCTCTATAACTTTATACCATAAATTTGCATACTCTATGATTAAAAAAATAACAATAAAAAACATAACTATTAAATTACAAATTTAATTTTATATTAAGTTATTATTGAT
>JBBPBP010009779.1:66237802-66272112 GCA_037974735.1 Cicer chorassanicum | reverse complement strand
TATATATATATATATATATATATATATATATATATATATATATATATATATATATATATATATATATATATATATATATCCTCAACAAGAAAGATCTCAAGCTTTGGAGGAGCCATTTTCTAGGAACCTCCACACTATTTATTTTGTTGCTCCTACCTGACACTACAGCATGTGAGAATTGCTCTACACAGCTTTCACTTGCCTTTGACCTCACTCATATATGAGTTGGCTACTTGTACTATATGGTTCTTAATTAACAATTATCTTAACCAATTTCAATTAAAACAATAATGTACATATACCCACTGACAAAAAATAAATAAATCTAATAAGTCACCTATAGTTGGCTCCGGGTAACGAGGTATATACAAAACACTTGTTATTTCAAGATCCTCGATATTATATTTTGTTAATCAATTAAATAAAATAATATTTTTTGAAAGATTAAATAAAATAATACTAATGGTATGCTTTGAAGTTGAAGGTGTATCCGTACATTATGTCTCTTGTTTTCATGACAGAATTGATACTACAGGTTACATGCCACAGATTCCAGAATGTCATTAATTGTATCTCTTTGGTGCAATTTATTTCATGTGCATGTTTAGATATTTTTATGTGTATATAAAAATATGCATATATTCTTAAATCATTTTAAGGATTATTTCCTATAAGTAAATTAGCTAGCTAGCCCTGTTTTTCCATTGACAAATTAGCATAGGTGTGCATTATGGCCTACAATCAGAAGGCTTTAGGTAGACAAACCCATTGTTTTTAAGGGATTGATTTGATTACAATTACATGGTTTAATTAGTTAGTAATATTTAAGGATTGTTTTTAAGATTTTGGTCTACATACATTTTGGTTTGTGCAAAACTGCAAATAATGCATTTTGGTCTACTGCAAATTTTGGTTTGTTTTTTAGATTTGGGTCTACGTACATTTTGGTTTATAAATAATGTATTTATAAATATTTTATATAATTTAAAATTTGAAATTACTACTTTTAACAATTAATTAAATTTATTTTTAATTAATTAAAAATATCTTTTTAAGTTATTTTTTATTTTTAAACTAATTGAACCGCTAATTTTATCAAATACTTCAATTAAGTTAAAAACCATCAACTATAAACTATGATTCATTAGCTAATATTATCAAACAGCATCAGCGTAGCAAAAATTTTAAAAGTTTTTTTTCAATCATATAAACCATATTTATCTATAATTTTTAATAAATTTAAGGGTCGCTACATAACTATCACTCCGCAACTTCAATTTAAACCTTGTTTAGTAGTGAAATTCATGATGTTATTTTTCAGCTAAGCACAACTTGATTCAAATTCACGAACAATTCAGTTCAACTCGATAACTCAAATCAATTGAACCAAAAGATAAAAATAAATTTTAAAAACAAATGTTTAATGTTTTCTTTCAATTTTAACTTAAAATATTATTATTATTATTATTATTATTATTAAAAATCAATAAATAAAATTAGCTAAAGCCCATATAGGCTCATAGAATCAAAAATCAATCTTCTTAAATTAATTTTTTAATTATTTTTTATTGTCTAATGTGTTGATGGTCCATTCTTTATATAAGAGAAGAGAAGAGTGTAAAAGAATATATTTTTCAATGTAGACATTCAATATTGAAGTTAAAGAAAGTTCTTTGAGTGTGTGGATTTTAAGTGTTGAACATAATTAAATAATCAGCTTTAAACAATAATATCTAACACTTAAAACAATCTTATTTATCTTTATAATATAAATAAGAATTATATGCATTGTTTTTAACTTTTAAATGATACAATTTTTATCTCAAAACAATATTTATAACTCAAAATATTATTACCAAAAGTTGACTTGAGCAACAACTGCGCAATACATCACCTTAAACTTGTTGACGATTTTTTTTACTATGTTAGAGACAAAATTTGATTTTCCTATAAAAGATTGAGTTGTATATATTTTTAGTAATTTTCAAATGATACAAAAAACGTCTTCATATTAATTTTTCAAATGATTTTTATTTCATTTGGAAATGACATTTACAATGTGTTTAACATTATTTTTAAATATTTTAATACTTATACTTAAATTAATATTTTTTATACAACTCCCAAGTCAAATTATCCGGCTTAACTTCAATTAATTTATATAATGAATTCAATTTTTAATTCAAATTCAACGAACATTGTAGACCCAAATCGTAAACTATTTTAATTTAAAAATCAAATTCAACGAACATTGTAGACACAAATTTTAAACTATTTTTGAGCTAATTAGATACATTGTATACCCAAATTCTAAGTTTGTTTGTAAATTGGAGTAGTCTTTTACAAGTTTCTTATTGTAATGCAATTTATTGTTGTAGTGTCGAGTACTACTAAGCATATGTTTTTAGAAAACAAGAGAACCGCGATGGTGTGTTGAAATGAAAGTTACACTTCGTGGCTTCTCATTTTCTAAAAGTGCACCTAAACATGCATTGGCGGTGGATAATAAACACATACTAAAACTAGGCATTACAACTGGTAAGAAGAGAATTTTGATAAATCTGCACCCTCACTTGCTTTTTATTGAAATTTAAGTCTCAATTTTTGTCTGCAGTGGAGTTTGGATTTCTCCGTTTGACACTCACATTCATTCATATAAATATATAAAATAATAAATTTAAAAATCATATTTATTATAATTAATATAATAAAATAATTATTATTATATAATAATAAAATAAAAAATATTAAAATTATATTTTTTATAGAAAAGAGATAATAATTTTTAATATTTAAAAAGATATTAAATATATTGAATATATACATATTTATATATAAATATTAAAAATGACAACATCATTACCTGCGGGAGCAATTGCGTGATAGATATTAACATACTCAAACTCGTTCTCGTCTCAAATTTTAATTTCAAAAAAAGTTTGCATCTGTACCAATCAAAACAGATTTTCTCCATCCAAATCGAAATGAGTTTAAGATATCTAGAGATACAGATTTTGTTGTTATCCTTAACTTTAACGTGAAGAGAATTTCTATAAAAAATAAAAAATGCTACTGGATTAATGTGAGAGTTGATCCTTGTGATCTGATGGTAAGATAGTCTCCTAACCACGGCTGGCCACCGGCTCCCATTCAACCTCCGTCATCAATAGTTAACAACCATCGGTCATCGGTCAATCACTGTCATTATTCTAAAATTATTAATAAAAATTTATTATAATATTTTAAATTATTTTTTATTTTAAAATAAAATTAGTTTATTTTAAATAACAATTAATAAAACAGTTTTTAAAATAAAAATAAAATTATTTATTAAAAAATTATTTTGTAGCTATATAATAAATGCTAAAAACGTTATTAGACCAAATTGATGGATATCTACTTATTTAAACATGATAATAGATGGATTGAATTGTGATTTACGTGCAGGGATGAATTTGATTAGATATATTCTTTTATTAATTTTTAATGAAAACTTCTTTTCACATCTTTAATATTTTTAAAAGTCTCTGTATGTGTTCGGATTAATCAATCTAAATGTATAAAATATATGTTTAAATTGACTAATCCGAACATATATTTAGAATTTTAAAAAATATTTGAATGGAAAAACAAACCGATGTATTGTTTCCATTCATCCATTTTCTATTATGTATATTAAATGAAAATCTAATAATCTAATCTCCATCTTTTAGACACATTTCAAGGGAATACGGCAAATGCATTGAGAAAATATGTCTGCTCTTCGCCAAGTATAATTAATTTATTCACCGGAGAATTAAATTCGAAAGTTAAAAATATTAAAACAATATCTTGGTTGTCTCAGAAACAACATGAATATGTACTGGAAAATTATTAACTCGAAGAGGTGTTTTATTGTCTTTCAAATTTAACTACAAAACATGACATGTTATTGTCAATGATCTTAACAGGGATACTCATGTTTCTGTGCCTAGAAGACTTCTTACAAATTAGCAGCTATAATTATACCATAGCATATTTTTTATATTATTGAAAATCCTTATCATATTTGAATCATTATTTTATTTAATTTTTTAATTTCTTACAAATTTCTTCTGCTTTGTAAGTAGATCCTGTTACTCATTTTTATTCAACTCTAGACTATAAGTGTAAAGTGAAGTTAGACTTTGGTTGTTTTTTTAGACATAGTGAAATTAATAATAATAATAATAATAATAATAATAATAATAATAATATATAAAATGACATTTTGTCTATAAAATAAATTGGGATGAGACGGTAACTCGAAGGATAACCAAGTTCGGTATCTTTTTCTATTATATCCTTGTCTTGTTCTTTATTTTTTGTCTCTATATTTTTTTAGACGAGATCTGATTTGATTCAAACCTTGCGAGTTGGGACGGGTTGAATGACCAAGTCGGGTTTGGTACACCCCTACCCTTAAATATGTTGTTAGAGATTTGATTTATACGCATGAATATTTATCATATATGAGAGACAACCTGTAAATATATTTGGGATTTTCGATGGAGTTAATTTTTGTGGTTGTGCGAAATATATCCTAAAAATATAAAAGAAGAGGTTTAATTGCACTTTTATTTCTCATATTTTATCATACTTACGAAAATAATTCTCCCATTTTAAAATCAAATTTTTTGATCCCTCAGTTATCACATTTGTTGTAATTTTAGTTAGGCTTAAATATATTTTTGTTATTTATCTTTTATAAGTGATATATTTTAGTCATTTTCACAATCACAACAAAAGTTATATCAAATTTTGGTTATCAAAATTTCTTCTAACAATTGTCAATATGTGTCTACTATAATGTTCTTTAAAAAAAAATGAATTTAACCGAAAAATAGATTTGTACTTGAAAAAACTCTTCTTGTACGCTTCGGAATAGGTATAAACTATTTGAAATGAAAAGAAATTTATCAAAATTCTTTGTACTTTCATCTCGTCCTTGTTAAGTTCGCACACTTAACTTTATAATTGATTTAAGATTATACTGCAACAGTTCATGATAGAGTTGTTTGAAAGATAAAGGACGAAAATGAGCAGCTAAAAGTGCAATTACGTCAAAAATTTATATGTATTTACTATTTTATTTTCAAATATTTATAGAGAAAATATTGAAAATAAAAGAAAAAACGTTTCTTGAGACAAAATAGACTCTTACATTTTGCATTGCTAGCTTTTAAACCGGATCTAATCTATTAACACTACATAAAGAAAAAAAAATTGTCACCAATGCATGTATGCATAAAATGGATTTTCAATGCTACCAATGTCCTTGTGTGGTGTTGTACAATCATGGCAACATTCATTTATAGATTGTGTTTTATTTGAGAAAGTGGGGTAATGAATTTGAATTAGTTTGGGGTTTATATTGCATTCCCTAATCAGATAAGCTTTTATATTCATTTTTTCTTTGATTTATTTAGTAGGGGTAAAAGAGTCTGATATTGTTTCATTGTGGTGTGGTTAACTTGTGTTTAGCAGAATTAGCGCGCCAGAAACTTTGGTGTTTTTAAACAACAACAACAAGAGTGTGTGTAGAATATTTTTATAGATCATATTAAATTGTTGTCTTAGTCGTAGCTCCAATACAATGTCAAAGAATTTCAGGTAAATTTGCACCAATAGTAGATCAATTCCATTGTTGCTTAGAGGTTATTTATTATGAATAGTTTTGGTTGTATAACTTGTATTTGACGTCTAAAGGGGTGTTGATTTCGACCCGTTTTTCGGTGGTGGATTTTACTTGGATCCTTAAACTCTTTGATGTTTGTCAATTGAGTTAAGATTTAAAGATAAAATTCTTTGATGTGTAATCTTTGTACATCACATTTGTGATCTAAATAATTAGTTTTAATTTATGTTGGCTTCTAAAAAAAATGCTACCAATGTAAGATGTTGGATGTCTCCCTCACGTGCAAATGATTTAATTTAATCATATACTATACCCTTTATTGAAAATTAAGCAACTAAAAAGTTTGTAGCTACTATTAAGACACCAATATTTATAATATAATCCAATTGTATCACAACTCTATATATACACGGTCAATATGTGTCACTTCATCCAAAATTAGAAATTAGTCATGATACTATTTTTTTACTAAAATCTTTTTTAAAATTTATTAGAATTTGCAAGGGTATAAATCAAACAAAAAAAAATTACAGAGACTAAAATCAAAACGAAGTATATTTGTAAAGACAAAAACATATTTAAACCTTAATTTAATCATATACTATACCCTTTCATTGAAAATCAAGCAACTTCTAAACATCTTCCTTAAAAAAGTTTGTAGCTACTGTTAAGACACCAATATTTATAATATAATCCAATTGTATCACAACTCTACATATAAACATCAGTGACATCTTGTTCCCTTGGTTCTCCAAGTTGTATTTCTACATATTCTAATACAGATACATGTTAACATAATTTCTCCCATCTTTCAGACAACTTAGTATAAAAAAATAAAAGATAAAAAATAATTTGTATTAGAATCCAACAATAGGAAATTTCATCCAAAGATTCAACCCACACGATTGTATAATCTCTTTATATAATGTAGAACCTTTACATAACCAAACACAAAACCATCTTCCTCCAACGCTTAAAGCACAAATCATTAGAAATTTCCAAACTCAAAAAATGTTTAAGTTTATTTTCTTGTGCTTTTTATTAGCACATACTCTTTTATATCATGTCATGGCTGCAACTACAAACAAACCCAAAATTAGTGTCCAATCTATTTCACCACCATCTTCAAATGCTCCTTCTCAAAGTCCCTTTATTGGAAGAAAGTTTGGTCAACACCAACATAATCAAATCAAAACATCAGCTAGTCCTAGTCCTTCTATTGTACCACAAAGTGAAAAAATGCATTCAAATTTTATTGGAAGTATTCCTAGTCATCAAAAAACTTCTATTTTGGATTCTCAAGGTCATCTTCACTTTGTGAAACAACATCATTCATTTGATAAGTCTATGGTAGGTGGAGGAGTCATTCTTGGAGGACTTGCAACAACATTTTTGGTGTCTATTTATTGTTATATAAGAGCCACTGCAAGGCACAAGATAGATACCACTACCTAGATCAAGGATGACTAGGAGTTACACTTAAGGATGAATTGTTTGTGAGAATTCGAGTTTGAATTTGAAACAATTTTTAATCAAACTTTACTTCCCTCCCGATCGAATTCTGAATTATTGAAACTTGATCCCCGAAAATCGGAAGGTTAAGACAAACAAAATACTACAACCTAGTGGTTAAAACTTCAATAGCCTTTTGTTTTTTCTTTTCTTTGACCTTGTTTGCTTGGATATGTATAGAGTGATCTAAATAATTTTTGATTCACTATAGATTCGCTCTTGGTCGTCGTTGATATATTATAAAATAATAAATAATTTTTTTGACTATTTTATAATATATCATCTGCTATTGAAAGTTGCTATGCTATGAACCACAAATTCATTTTCTCCACTATTGTAGATTTCTAATTTTCTTTGTATATTTCTTAGTGTAAATATAACCCTCTGTTTATTTTGAAAATTGAAGAGAATTTCATCTCATTATAAATATAGATTAATAATTATATTCTTTCTAAGATTATGTGGTTATTTTGTCCTTAAAAAATTACTCCTGAATCATATTCAACCTAACACTTTTCATCGAGGTTTTGAAGTGGGTTCTACATTTTCAATCATCACTAACTCTTATTTTTTTTCAACCTAATCATCACATCTTTCCTATTCAACACCTTAAGAGTGCCTAATAGTACACACATCATAATAGGAAAGTATGGCTTAAATTGTGTTCTTAGACTTTGATTGGGAGTTTACAAGGGAGGAGAGAACTTTGAAAGAAAAAAAAATGGAAGAAATGAAAGTGAAGGAATGACAGTTCCCAACTTAAATGGAAGTTTAGTATTTTAAATGATACAAAATCTCTTTAAATTAATGGAACTAAAAAAAAGTATTGAAGAAAGATTTTGGAAGGCTTACATAAAATTTTCAAATTTTGATTCTATTTATAATAATCTCAAAGTTAAAAATGTATTATTTATATGTGATAATTGACTACGGAATAATTCATAGTTTGCTCTCTTGCTCTTTCATTTAGAAGGTGAGTTCTATGGTGAAACACCTTCATAAGTGATCTACCATAGACCAATATTTAAAAATCATTAAAATTCTAAAGTCAATCAACAATGCTATTTAGAAATAATAGTTATTGACTATCTTCGTCTTTATAAATAAAGTGATGATCTGATTGACGTTAATTTAATATGAAATATATAATTGTTTATTTTTATTTTTATTCAACTTATATCATTTAAGTCACTATCTTATCCTTAAAAACGATCATTAACATCTACTTTTAAGAAACAACGTCTGTGGTTGCTAAAATTTTAAATATTTTTCAAGTACAGTTGGACGAAAGATTGTGTTCCGTACTAGAATTTTTCCCATTTAGAATATCTATATGACTTTTCACAAGAAATTACTTAAAATCTTTCACCTTACTATCGTCTTTCTTCTGTACACAATTGATATCTTTCCATAGCCCAACATATTACCCATCGGTAACAATAGAAAAACATGCCAAAGAACATCTCCAACACTTCCGTACAAGTTGACAACATTGAATGATTTTTATTCAATTCTAGTGCCACCCTTTTTCACTTTCTAGCACAATCTTTAACATAGTCTCCTATTGATCAAAATTTAAGTGAATTTAACTAAATCAAGTGAGTTCCACATAATTTCGCTAGAACACATAAATTTTAACCAATAAAAATCTATATTATATATTAGATCGCTACATAATTCTGTTTTTTAGTCAATTTTACTTCCAAAACATATTTTGCATTTGAATTACTCTCTATAAACAACTTATTTGATTTTATCTATTAATTTATTAATATAAACACTTTCGAATATTTAAAAAAATTACAAAAAAGTAGCTTACTACATGTCCAAAAAAATTTATTAAGTTTTTTCAATAAGTTTTTCAATGAAACTTATGAAAACAATTTACAACTTGTGTGATGGCCATAGTGCAAGGTGATTAGAGAAAATAGCCATCAAATTTGGGTGTCACAGTATCCATAGAGTGTGCAAATGCAGATATGAACAAAATCACTACCAAGAATAAAAATTTATGAGACCACAACTTCAATGCTTTAAGCCTAAATCATTATTAGACAATCCATATAATGGTGATGAAATTACAAATACAACTCAAGGTCAAATGACCACAACTACAAGTACGTTGGCAAAAACAAAACAACATGATAGCAGTTTTTGGCACATCATTTTACTTCCCCAATTCATAGCTCTGCTCAGTTATTTACCTTGCAGAACTCAAATCAACTTGGAATTAAATTAATGCAAATAGCATGGCTATCATTATTTGAAAAATAAAGCTAACTGCTTTTCTTGCTTGATACCAATCGCTACTACAGAATGAGAATGGAATACCTAAAATCATTTAAGACAAGAAGTTGGTTTCTTTGACACTCAGACTGCTGGTTCCTCAGATGCAAATACAATCCAAGCTGCCTTGTGTGAGAAGGTTTGTATGCAATTTTGAACTTTCTTATTCTGTCAACATTCTTATTCTGCCACATCTTTGCATTTGTACTTTCATGGGGACTTGCATTAGCAGCCCTACCACTCTCGGTCATGTTCATTGTTCTGGCGCTCGTGTTTGGGAAGATCATGTTGGATGTCACAATGGAGTTGCTGGTGGGATCGCAGAGCAAGCAATATCTTCAATAAGAACTGTTTTCTCTTATGTTGGGGAGAATCAAACTATAAATAGATTCAGCAGTGCACTTCAAAAAACTATGGAATTTGGAATTAAGCAAGGTTTTGCTAAGGGGTTGATGTTAGGAAGAATGGGAGTTATTTAAGCTTGGGTTGGACCATTTCTGATCTCTGAGAAAGGAGAGAAAGGTGGCCATGTATTTGTAGCTGGCTTCAACATCCTAATAGATATGTCTTAATTGTAATAAATTTTAAGTTTGGTAAGTTAAGATAATAACATCCAAATTAACTTGCATCCTAATCTACATCACTTAGATCTTCTCATCTCTTCATTATGAAAGCAGGTTTGACTTAAGCCTCATTATGGTTTTCTTTCCTATAGGTTGGTCAGTTTGGATTTCAATTGTCTGGCGGACAGAAGCAGCGCATTGCTAGAGCTTTACTTAGGAATCCAAAGGTTCTCCTACTTGATGAAGCAACAAGTGCACTTGACTCTCAATCTGAGTGGTACAAGCAGCAATTGATCAAAGCTTCAAAAGGAAGGACAACAATCATCATTGCTACAATAAGAACAGCGGACACTATTGCTGTGCTTCAATCAGGCCGAGTGATTGAATCAGGTACTCATAATGAGTTCATGGAAATGAATGAACGACAAGGCGGAGAGTACGCTCGAATGGTAGAGTTGCAACAGATAACAACTCAGAATGATGAATCCAAACATTCCAATCTGCGTCAAATAGAAGGAAAGAGTTCCCACATAATGAGCATTCCACAAAGTCCAGGAGTAAGTTTCAAATCAAGAACACCAGGCACTCCAATGTTGTATCCCTTCAGCCAGGGATTTTCGATAGGCACACCTTACTCATATTCCATTCAATATGACCATGATGATGATAGTTTTGATGATAACTTGAAAAAATCAAACCATCCTTCTCCTTCGCAGTGATGTTTGCTGAAAATGAACGCACCTGAGGGGGGAAGAGGAGTGTTAGGAATGTTGGGGACAATAGGCTCAGGAGCAGTACAACCTATAAATGCATACTGTGTTGGGATACTTATATCAGTTTATTTTGAACCTGATACCTCTAAGATGAAGTCTAAAGCAAGAGTCTTGGCCCTCATTTTTTAGGAATTGTTTTTAACTTCTTCGCTAGTATTCTTCAACACCATAATTTCGCAATCATGGGAGAGAGGTTGACGAAAAGAATACGTGAGAAAATACTAGATATATTGATGACTTTTGAGATAGGATAGTTTATCATGAAGATAACACAAGTGCAGCCATCTGTGCAAGATTAGCCTCTGAAGCCAATTTGGTTTGTTCACTTGTTGGGGACCGGATGTCTCTTCTTGCTCAAGCAATTTTCGGGTCTGTCTTTGCCTACACTGTAGGACTTGTACTCACATGGAGACTTTCTCTTGTGATGATTGCAGTGCAGCCATTAGTCATAGGAAGCTTTTATGCAAGAAGTGTTTTGATGAAGACTATGGCGGAAAAAACTCTTAAGGCGCAAAGGGAAACCAACTTGCAAGTGAAGCTGTTGTAAACCATAGAACCATAACTGCTTTCGGTTCTCAGAAAAGAACGTTGGCACTCTTCAAATCTACAATGACAGGCCCTAAAAAGAAGAGTATTAGGCGGTCTTGGGTTTCAGGTTTTGGTCTTTTCAGCTCCCTATTTTTCAGCACTGCATCAACAGCATTGGCATATTGGTATGGTGGAAGGCTCCTTGTAGAAAGCCTCATTGAACAAAAGCATCTCTTCCTAGCATTTTTAATTTTGCTCTTCACTGCATACAACATTGCAGAAGCTGGAAGCATGACTTCAGACTTATCTAAAGGAAACAATACAGTTGGATCGGTTTTCGCTATTACTGACAGGAAAAGTGAGATTGATCCTGAAACCTTATGTGGATCAAATAGAAAAAGGAAAATAAGGGGAAGGGTGGAGTTTAAAAGTGTACTCTTTGCCTATCCAAGTAGACCTGAGCAAATGGTATTCCAAGGCCTGAACCTCAGTTGAGGTTGGACCAACAATAACACTTGTGGGGCACAGTGGTTCTGGTAAATCCACTAGCATTGGTCTGATAGAAAGGTTTTATGATCCTGTCAAGGGAATGGTATGCATAGATGAACAGGACATCAAGTCCTATAATTTGAGAATGTTGACATCAGTGGAACCATTCGAGAAAACATCGCCTATAGAAAAGAAAATGCAACTGAATCTGAGATAAGAGCTGCTACTCTCGCTAATGCTCATGAATTCATAAGGAAAGAATCTTAATTAGTCCCTTTTTCTTTTTGAAGCATTTTTTTTCTTTGCCAAAATATCTTCTATCATTTGCCTGTACACAATTAAGTGAACAAAAAAGATCTATAACCAGCACAGGCTGCTATAGTAAACATCAGTTATGTGCTGTTAAAGGATTTTAAGTGAAACAAGAGAGAAAGATGGAATGAATACTCTATTTATTTCTCTTTTCAATAGATGAGGCCCTATTAAAATACTTGTTTATTTGGATTTTATCTACTAGCATAAATCCTTGTGAGATTATATTAAGAATTAGCATCATTAATCTAACCCATAAATACTGCAAATAAAATAAAACAATTTTATAGTCAAACCAAAACATTATTCAAAAACCCCCAAAATAAAATATGATGTCAAAATAGGTGGTTCATTACTTAAATGTTTAACAATAACATTTTAAATCTGCTAAATACCACAAAAAAATGTAAATGTTTTTCAGATCCTGCACAAAACCATTGGGAGTTTCTTTATCCTTCATACTTCTTTTTAAAACTCAAGTGAGGTTATCTATCTCAACCTTCTTGCTTCTCTCTCAGACTCGAGTAGGGTGAGCGTGTCTCCTTCTCTGACTGGTCCTTTCACGTTCCTCGTGATTTGACGGGAATGATCATCATTAAACCTCACCCTAACTTGAGTCACCTGTCCTCTAGAACCAGTACGGCCAATAACTTTGACAACAACAGCATACTTGACTTGAGAATCCATTCTGTTCAAACATGAACACGTTTACAACATTAATAAAGAAGAGAAACATGCTTGACATTGAATGTATATGACAAAGTGTAAAACAAGTCCAATCCGATCTAAAAGCATGGATCTGGAAATACAAATTTCAGTATGATAGTACAATATCAAGCAACTGGTAACTTCAAATTGAACATCAGAAGTTAGAAGTGAATAACAAAAAACCATAAAGAATACAATGAAATGAGTTCCACGTAGTTGGGTGAAAAATATTATAATTAATATGTAACAAACACAAGATCTATCCTAGTTGTTAAAGAGGCTTTTAAAGATTGACAACTCCTATATAAATCACCCAGTTAGTCCTTGAAAACATTCAAGTTCAAATCATAATACAGTAAAAAAGGTTAATGGCAGATCAATATACAAGCGTGTAAAGCATGATTAATTTCTAAATAAGAAATTCCTTTTGCAAATAAGATTTTCAAAAACGCATAAACTTGTTCCTGTCGATGGTTCTTGTAAATTTAACGCAGATATGTACAATGAAATAAATTTATGAAAGGCAGAAATTACTGATAGGCATTAATAGTTGAGTTCATTAAGAAAAAGAAAATTAGAGTACCCAACAACAATGAATCAAACGAAGGTGAAAAAATTTGAGAAGAAAAAGACTTTCAAAGATGTTAAAACCACCCAAAGGTCGCAGCAGAGAAAAACAAAGCAATCCAACCTATTAAAATCAACTATCTCATCTATTTCATGTTCAATAAGTATGGACTGCAACAACAAAAATTCAAAAACTACAATTTTCAGCAAACATCATTCCCGTAGAACCATTGAAAGATCAACCGTGACAGATATTCAAAAACGAAAAAATTAAATGACAGAGCAATATATAACTAAATAATAAGCAAATTAAACAATGAGAGTAAATAGAGAGAGGAAAACTAACTTGGTGGTGTTGATGGACGAGGGAGAGCACCGAAACAAACTACGATAAAACTCAGAAACCCTATTTTTTATTTAGTAAGTTCAGTTATTTATAGATAGTTGAAAAGACGTAAACATATTCATGGGCCAGCCCAATAACGTTACTAAACTCAACCTGTCATTTATAAAAATTCGTTTTTGTACCCCCCAATTATTGATGTACACCCCCAAATTGATAAAAACCTAAAATTGCCCATCCATTTCACCATTCAGTAAAAAGTAAAAAAAAAATTTCTCCCAAAATTTCATTCAGCATCCAAATTTCCGGTACGTATTTTTTGTTCTCAAATTTCCGGTAGTTAAAATATAACTACCGGAAATTTCAAAACTTGTGAAATTTCCGGTAGTCAATTTCCTTTACCGGAAATTTCGTCACCAAATTTCCAGTACGTTATTTGTACTACCGGAAATTTGGGGGACTTGAAATTTCCGGTAGTGTTGTTCACCGGAAATTTCAAATATCCGGTAGTTTTTTTTTTTTAATTGTTAATTTTTTATTTTTTGTTTTGTTGACATAGGTATGGAAAAAAGACAACCAGTTTGTATAGATTTGACTGAAGCATTCACAACCGATCAAATTTTTGAATCACGGGAAGCTGTCATATCATGGGCAAGAGAGGTTGGTCGTCAAAATCGGGTAGCTGTTATCATAATTCGATCCGACGTAGAGACAGGAATGAGAGGAAGGAAATCTAAATTAATTCTTGGTTGTGATAGAGGTGGAAAATATCAGTCAAATAAAAGTGAGTCAGGTACTTCAACAAAAAGGTGTGGTTGTCCGTTTAAAATTCGATCGAGACCATTGAAAAATGCTGAGGCTGAGGGATGAATTATTAGTTTAGTGTGTGGATTTCACAACCATGAGTTAGTGGCTACTTTTGAGAATAATGCATTTGTGGGGCACTTAAACAATGAAGATAAGAATCATGTTGACGAACTGACTAAGTATCACGTTGCACCGAGGCATATATTGTCATCTTTGAGGGATCGAGATAAGGAGAATGTGACTAGTATCTATCAAATTTATAACCGTCGAACCACCTACAGAAAGAATTTGAAAGGATCTAGAACTGATATGCAACATATGTTGAAGTTACTTGAAGCTGAGAAGTATGCATGTTGGACTAGGACGCATAGAGACTCGAACATTGTGAGGGACATGTTTTGGACGCATCCAGACTCCATAACTTTGTTGAACATGTTCCATTTTGTGTTGATCATGGATAGCACCTACAAAACCAACAAGTATAGGTTACCATTGTTTGAAATTGTTGGTGTAACTTCAACTGGGTTGATATTCAATGTTGCATTTGCTTATATGGACAGTGAGCGTCAAGAAAACTTCTGTTGGGCATTGGAGAAGTTAAAACAGTTGTTTCTTGCAAACACTCCATTTCCTCAGGTGATTGTCACTGATAGAGAACTTGCTTTGATGAATGCAATTGAAGTTGTATTTCCATCTTCAACAATTTTACTTTGTCAAATTCATATCAATAAAAATGTTGGAGCCAAATGCAAACAATATATACTGAAGAAAGATATGCAAGAACCCATTCTTGAGGTGTGGAAGAAAATTGTTTATTGTTCTGAAGAGAAGGAGTATGAGGAAATGTAGCAAATGTTTGAGCGAGCATGTGTCGATAATATTATTTTCTTTGACTACGTCAAAAACACATGGTTGATTCCTCACAAGGAAAGATTTGTTGAAGCATGGACCAATCGAGTATTGCATCTAGGAAATACTACAACTAATAGGTACGTCATTAAAACTTTAATTTTTTTGTTATATTTATACTTATATATGATTAATTTTGTTTATATATGATTAAACATGTATGATTTTTGGTTATATTTATACTTATATAAAATTTTGTTTATGTTTGAATATTAGGGTTGAGTCTGCTCATTGGTCGTTGAAGAAATTTTTGGAACATAGTAAAGGAGATTTCTGTAAGGCATGGTCTGGTATGCATGACATGTTGAAGTACCAAATTATTAAGATCAAAGGTTCATTTGAGACAAGTAAGGGTCGTAGAGAGCATATACACAACAATCCATTCTTTGAGAATTTGAATTGGGTTGTATCGAAGAACGCTTTAGCTGATATTGATCATGAGTACAAGAGAGTCAGGTATGTCGGTAACGACAAAGCTGCATGTGGTTGTACAATTAGAAACACTCATGGATTACCGTGTGCATGTGAGTTGGCACGATACAAGTTGAAAGGTGTTCCAATTCCATTGGAGGCTATTCATATACAATGGAGGAAATTAACCATGAATACTGATAAAGAGGAAGAACAGTTGCAAAAGGATTCGGAGTTGGACATTACATGTGAGATGAATGTTATTTGGAAAATATGGAAAACACTGAATGTTGTTGGAAGAAGGGCATTGAAGAGCAAGTTGCGTGAAATTGCATATCCAAAAACAACATCAATGTGTGCCCCACCATCTAAGATCAAAACAAAAGGTGGTGTGAAGAAGAAAAAAGGCAATAAGCCGAATGGATTTGATGTATATCGCGACCCTTCATTTTTTGAACATGTTGATGCATCCCAACAAGTCTCCCAGCAAGCATCCAAACAAGTCTCCAAACAAGCATCCAAACAAGTCTCCCAAGCATCCAAACAAGTCTCCCAAGCATCCAAACAAGTCCCTCAGGTTAGAAAATATTTGGATGAATTTCCTGCTCTAATTCATCCATATATTTTAGACGTAGTTAATGTTAAAGCAGATGGAAATTGTGGATATCGTGCTATTGCTTGTTTACTTGGCCATAGTGAAGAATCTTGGAGCATTGTGCGTCGACAGTTGTATTTAGAGATTAAGTCCAAATCTGATTTATATCTTGCGTTATTCAAGGAACGTTTGCAAGAAGTGACTGACTCTTTACTTGTTGATGAACTGAGAAACCAACCAATGGAAAAGTGGCTGAGCATTCCAGATATGGGTTACATGATAGCAACAAAATATAATCTCGTTCTTGTGACATTGGCAAAAAAATTTTGTTTGACTTTTTTCCCATTGACGGGTGCACACAGTGGAGACTTATCACGTGATCGTATTATCAGCATTGGTTTTGTTAATAATAGTCATTGGGTTCAGGTTAAATTGAAAGCAACATGTCCATTACCTCCACTAGCATGACATTGGAAGGAGCACCGTAGTGATGAGTCTACATCATGGGCTGTAGCGTATGCAGGACGTCTACAACATTGGGGTTCATTAGAATTAGAGGGTACATCAGATTATATGTCTTTAGCAGATGATTGACACTTTTGTAACAAGTTTTATGTTAACATATGTTGTTTTCAGTTAATATAAAGTTTTCAATACATGTTATATGTTGTTTTCAGTTAAGCAAATAACACAATTAAGTCTAAACAAAATAACACAATAAATATAAAGTATAAGCAAATAACACAATTAAGTCTAAATAACAAAATAAGTGGAACCAAATAAGTCTTAAAACTAAATAAATAAAAATAAGTCTAAATATTACAAATACAACAAAAATACTACTGATAAATGCCTCCTTTAGAGATGTATAAAGCCCTCTCTAATAAAGCACGCATGTCATCATCACCCAGTTGTCTGTCTAAATCTAAACTCTCCTGTATCAGACCACCGATGTGTTGACACCGTGTATACCACTCCCCGCAACCATCACTAGGACCAGCAGCATCACTAGGACCTCTAGCATCAGTATAATCCCCGCCATGACTAGGACCTCCAGCATCTGTATAATCTCCGGCATGATTAGGACCAGCAACATCAGGACCAACAACATCTACAGCTACGTCAGGGGTCATCGTAGGATGAGATATCCTATAGTACCACTGGATGTACCCCTCAACAGTCTGATGTGGATATGTAGCCCGATGCAATACTGCACGCAGGGCTCGAATAGAGTTCCTGTACATACCCCATTCGACATCCACATCACGTACTACAAGCAAAGGTGGTGTACGAGGGATATGCTGAATATATCCAAACTGTCGGATGCACCTCTCTGGTAAATAAGGTACCATAGTGGAACACCAACGAATATGTCCAGTAAATAACGAAACAGACTGAAACCGTGTGGTAGAGTCCTCATCGTAATTTACTGCCCATATTACATCAGACTCCCTCAAAGCTTCCAATTTTGCTCTGTAGTAAGACACGTTCCCGGATGTTTGTTTAGCAGTCCACCGAAACATCCGAGGCATGCAAGACATCGGCTCATTCAGTTCCCTTTTACAGATATGAGGAAAGTGCTCATATATCCAGGTGTGTAAATAATAAAAACATACAAATAATTAATAAAACAATAAAAACATACAAATAATTAATAAACCAATAAAAACATACAAATAATTACTAAACCATATTATCAAATATCAATATAATAAGTATGTAAATTAATATAATAGTACCTGAAAAAGGGATAAATATCCACCGATCTGCTTCGTTGCCGGTAGAGTACTGTCTCTTAGATAGTCATACAACACAACAAGTGTTGCCGGTCCCCAAGCCCATCTGCCACATGTTTCAAGATCGTGAAACAGGGACAAATATTTAGCAGATACAAGTGTAAAACTTTTATCAGCTAATATCGTACACCCTACTAAATGTAGTAGGTATGCCCTGGCTGCACAATCATATCGTCCATCACGCAGCTGTGTAAAAAATATCGACTTCAACCACTCAAAGCTGTATGATGGACCTCTGTTAATCCTGGTCTCTGCCACTGCTTCTTCAACAGTCACTCCTAATAATTCAACGGCAGCAGTAATCGCCAGGTCTTCACTGAAATTAGCTAGAGGGGTGAAGAACTCACCACGACATGGGATGCTGAGTAGACCCCTGACATCGTCCAGAGTGATGGTCATCTCACCAAATGGCATGTGAAATGAGCTGGTCTCTGCATGCCATCTCTCAGCAAAAGCAGATATTAGATTACCATCGATCATACTCAGACTACATCGCTGCAGAGGACGTAGTCTAGATATAGTAATCCAACGATCAATCTCAGCAGGTAATATAGCTCTAATATCAATAAATTTCGCCTGCTTCTTCACATTTGAGACGACTTTAAGGGCGCGCCTATCCTGTTTAATTACAATAAATAACAAACAAACAATTTATTTAAATTTTAATAATGAATATAAAACTTAAATATAACAAGTTATACTACAAATATATTAAAATAAATAAATAAATAACTTAATAAATAATTATAATAATAAATAATTAAAATAATAAATATTATTAACTAACCTGCCCATTCCAAATTTTTACTCCTATGTGGTCCTCATAATTCTTCAAAACAGATAAATCATACGGACCACCAGGAAATAATGGAGCATGAGCATCAGGCAGCTCCTGATCCTCCTGCTCCTGCTGCTCGTGCTCCTGATCCTGCTCCTGATGCTGATCATGATCCTGATGCTGATCATGATCTTGCTGCTGATCATGATCCTGCTACTGATCATGATCCTGCTGCGGCTGATCCTCCAGCTGATCCTGCTGCTGAATATCTATTTCTTCATTACGCCTTCTTCGCTTCTCAACTGCCGCTCTCCTATTTGACTGCGTAGGCGGCCGAACTCTAGAATGTTCACCACTGGTTTTAGCTCCTCTGGTCCTCACTATAAACAATAAAATGAAAAAAATTAATCAAAAAACACATAAAAAATAACAAAATATAAGAAGAAAAAAAAACTACCGGAAATTTCAGAGACTTTGAAATTTCCGGTGAAATTCCTGGAAATTTCAAATTTTCGGTGAACAAAATACATACCGGAAATTTCGTTTGTGAAATTTCCGGGAGTTGTTCCCGGAAATTTGAAATTTCCGGTATTGACATGTGTACTACCGGATTTTTCAAATTTCCAGAACAATTCCCGGAAATTTCACAAACGAAATTTCCGGTATGTATTTTGTTCACCGGAAATTTCAATGAATTTGAAATTTCCGGGAAAAACAAAAAATTCTCAGACTCACTTTTTCCGGAAATTTCACAATGAGGGGGTGCGTCCAAATTTTCTGAATTTTACTTAAATTTAAGGGATATTTTGGTCATTTCACTTCTAAATTTTAAAAATGGGGGTACATCATTAATTGGGGGTACGAAAAATAATTTTCGTCATTTATATACCCCTACTCCCACAAATATTCTAAAAATCCAAATTTATCCTGACATTAAAAATAAAAAGCACTGCATCCTACCTTTCAGTCAACATAGTTCGTTTGATGAATGGGAACATTACCGAGCCTAATCCCTTTACGGTCAACCTTCTCTCCAGAACTAACATTGACTTCCACATTAGCCCCACCAAACAAACGGTGACGTTTAGTATAAAAAAACAAATCTTATACTTAACGCGCGTGGCGAGTGGGCGCGTGGTGTTGGCGTCGAGGAAGAGGTTGAATGTAAGACGAAGGGGGTCGTATTTGACGCCTTTGTCTTTGTTTTGGTTGGCGAGTTTGAGAGTGAAGAGAATGGTGTTGTTTTGTTGAGAGAGGGAAGGTAGAAGGATTGGATGAAGAGAGTTTGTTATTTTCTTTTCTTGGTCACATTTTTTATCTAAATAATTAGTTTTTATTTATCTTGGTTTCTTAAAAAAAATGCTACCAATGTAAGATGCTGGGTGTCTCCCTCACGTGCAAATGATTTAATTTAATCATATACTATACCCTTTCATTGAAAATCAAGCAACTTCTAAACATCTTCCTTAAAAAAGTTTGTAGCTACTGTTAAGACACCAATATTTATAATATAATCCAATTGTATCACAACTCTACATATAATTATAAGTGACATCTTGTTCCCTTGGTTCTCCTACTTGTATTTCTACATATTCTAATATTATGAAAATTATCCATTTATGAAAATGAAAAGCTTCATTTGTGATCATTGTCTATGAGATAATTCATAGTTTGCTCTTTTCCGCTTGTATTTAGAAGGTGAGTAGTACGGTGAACCACCTTTATAAGTGATCCACCATGAACCAACACTTAAAAATCTTATAAAATTCTAACGATGTTCGAGTTCTTGACCTTCTCCGTCTCTATAAATAAAACGGTCATCTGATTGGTATCGATTCAATATAAGATACATAATTATTTTCTCTTATTTTAATCGAGCTTGTATCATTTAAGTCACTACCTTATTCTTGAAAATGAAAATGGCCATTAACATCTATTTTTAAGAAACAACAACGGTAATCGTTAGAGTTTTAAATATTTTTCAAGTATTGTTCGACAGAGGATTGTGTAGTCGTTAGAGTTTAAACAATTTTCAAGTACAATTTCAACATAATGGGTTGCGCATTAAAAAAATTTCCCATTTTGAATACCCAACATATTGCCCACTGGTAACTATAGAATCCTACACTTTCATACAAGTTGACAACATTGAATGATTTTTATTCAATTCTAGTGCCACCATTTTTCACTTAACATAGTCTCCTATTGATCAAAATTTAAGTGAATCTAACTAAATTATGTGAGTTCGACATAATTCCGCTAGGACACATGAATTTTAACCAATAAAAGTATATCTTAAATATTGGGTCGGTACATAATTCTTCCTTTGGTTACTTCCAAAACATATTTTGTATTTGAACTACTCTCTATAAACAACTTATTTGATTTTATATATTAATATAAACACTTTCGAATATTTAAAAAAATTACAAAACAAAATAGCTTACAACATATCCGAAACAATATATTTACTATTTTCAATAGGTTTTTCATGAAACTTGTGAAAACAATTTGCGAACTTGCGTGATGGCCATAGTGCAAGGTCATTAGAGAAAATAGCCATCAAATTTGGGGGTCATAGTATCCAAAGAGTGTGCAAGTGCAGATATGAACAAAATAATAACCAAGAATCAAAATTTATGAGACCACAATTTCAATGCTTTAAGCCTAAATCATTATTTGACAATCCATATAATGGTGATGAAATTACAAATACAACTCAAGGTCAAATGACCACATCACAAGAAGGTTTGCAAAAACAAAACTCAGCTTAGGATAATAGTATCCCTTGATTGTCATTCCTAATCATTGCCATAATCTCAACGTCCCATGAATAGCAGATTCTGCATCAAATCAAATATTATGAAATAGCATTAGAACAAGATGTTCACACATATATCATTAAGAAATGCATGCATCTTATGACCAATCTGAAAATTACTTACATATTTTGTTGAAGGCAACAATGTCACAACTCTGGACATATTCATTGATGGGCTCAACAGTAAGACGTTCCTCAATAAGAGTGTCAACAGAAACCAGGTCATCCACAATAGAAAGCATAATTTGCAGTTTCTTGATACCGTACCCAACAGGAACAAGTTTTGCTATCACATTAATAAACTAATATCAGAATTCCAAACAAAATAAACTAAAAATAAATATACTAAAACATATGTATTGAAAAATTAATACTAAAGAAGTTATGTTTCAAAACATTTAAAATGTACAAATATTAATTAATAAACAATGAGAAAAAGAAAAATAACATACATGCACCCCAGAACAACCCTTCCATCTCTACAGATCTCACTGCTTCTTCAAGCTTTTTCATGTCGGTTTCATCATCCCATGGCTTCACATCCATCAGAACAGATGATTTCCCACCTGAGGATGTAATCAGCAGATGATTATGTGACCAGATTTCAAATAATTATGATTATAAGATAAAACAGAAACTTACTCTCTTTCTTTTTGCCAGATGCCTTCATGGCCGCTGCACGTTCCTCAGCTGCCTTCTTCTCTTCCTCTGTCTCTTCACCAAACAAATCAACATCATCGTCGTCATCATCCTCTGCTTCAGTAGCCTGATCAGCAATTTTACAATCAATGAACATTTAGAGTTAGAGTCCTCAAAAGAAAACATGAAATCTACTACAACTCAACTATTCAGTATCAATGTTTCTCAAATACTCACCTTGGAGTCAGCAGCTGGAGGAGTGGCAACAGCCTCTTCAGCAACAAGAGAGGATGACTCCACAGTGACACCAGATCCCTCACCAGAAACACCACTAATGACACAATTAGATTCAAAATTTAAAATAAATGCATAAAGAATACAAGTCATTTAAATTACTAAATCAATACACAACAACCCCAGCACCAAATAAACATAAAACCGTTGCATAACAAACCACAAAAGATAAGAATTAGGCTCCTCTAAAGTGAGTAATTAATAAAATGAACAAATCAATGGCTAATATTTTAAGCACATATGATTTGTTATGTATCTGCATATAATGTCAACCATTGATTTGTTAATCAACTGTTTGATCCCAAAGATTACACCATTACTTATAATTGACATGAGTCATGATGGGAAGGGAAACTTACGAAATTCTCAACAAAGCATCAATGTGCTTGTACCATCTAGACACATTCACAAATTCTTCTGATGGAACTGATGACAAAGCTGAATAGACAGTGATATCATCCTTTGAAGCTTGGTATCTAAACAGATCAAGTAACATAAGAAACCAAAACACAAGAAAATAAAATAAAATAAAACAAAGGATTACAAAAAAGTAACATAACCTACCCACTGATATAACTGCGTGTGAGAAGGTACTCATCAAGTTTCTTCAACCCAGATTCAGACTTAAGGTTGTAGAGTGTGACTGCCATTTTCTTCTTCTACTTCTGCATAACATGCATAATAATTATTACAATAGCAACAACCAAACAACATGAATTCTCAAAAAATTGCAATTTCTTATCGAAATTTATCACCAAAAATGAAAAACCCTAAAAATGACATATTCAGAAAGACAATTTACTGATTCAGGTTACAAATTGAATATAGTTAACATCGAAGTAAAGAGTGTAATAGGTTTTGCGAATTTAGATTGAAGAAGAAAAGATCGATTGAATGAGTTTACCTGTGTGGAGAATCGCAAAATCGAAGACAACGCCAACGAGAAAGAGAGACAGTGAGAGTGAATTGAGGAAGCTTCTAGGTTTATATTGAGTCATTATGTATCAAATTAATTTCTAAATTTTATAAATTAACAAATAGATTTATGAAATTATAAATTATAAATTATCAATTAAAATAGTTTTTTTTTATAATTTTTTTATTGTTATATAATTTGATGTGACATTTTAATTATATATATAGTTTATTTACATTTACATGAAGATAAATTTATCAATGAAATATAATTATGCATGGTCTAATTATTGACAAATTAGTCTATAAAAAAAATATCAACAAATTATTTATTTTTATTTTAAAGATCCTTGCAACAAAACTCACAATGCATTACATGCGGAGAAAACAATATTGTGGGATTGAATATGTGCCTCAAAACAATTGTCGTCGTCGTGCGAAAATTGGTGCATAGACGACTAATCGTATGATCAACTTCTTAGTCTTTTGTTTGGTTGATCATTCGTTTGATTCATTAAGAAGATGATATGTAGGCTAAATTTCACTTATGACAAATCTCCCTTTTTTCTTTAACAAGTGATTACATTGAAAAAGGGACTTCATTTATCATGTATAGGTTCCTAGACTACTATAGAGAGCGTCTAATGTTGAAAATTGAACTAATATATAAGAAAGCATGAAAAATAAAGTAAAGCAATAAAGGAAAATGATAAAAATAAGTAAAGACGCGTGTGATTGATTGTGTGTTTAAAATAGTCTACCTAGGAAAATTATGTACGAATCTCAGTTCGTGAGTAAATTATTTGGTATTTGCGGAAAAATCGTGAGTAAATTTATTATTGAATAAATTGATTTTTTTAATTAGATTCCACGGTTATTCAGTGGGTAAAATAAAAAATAAAAAAATCGTAGCTAAAGTTAAAAAAATGCAACTCACAATTAAGTTGTCGAAATTTCTTCATATTTTTTTTACCATAAGTAAATGAAGAGAATAGTTTTAATTGTTCCACAGATTGTCCCTGGAAAAAGTGAAAGTAAAGTTTTGTTTATTACTTTTTTTTTTAGAAGGTTTTTATGTTGAGTTAAAAAACTCATCATTCTCACTTGACTAAAAAAACTAAATCATTCTCACTTAACTAAAAATACTAACTCATTCTCACTTATCTCTATACAACCCCAAACTAGAAAACCCTTCTTCTTCCAACCCAGATTACAACCTTGCTCCAAGCCAGATTGTCGTCACTCCGGCCACATGGACTTAGACCTCTTCGGTCGCCGCTTCAACATTCGCTCTCTCTCATTCACAAGCTCTCTCTCTTGTTCTGTTGTTCGCTCTTGTTCTCTCATTTGCGCTCTCTAATTTGTTCTATTTTCATGATTATTTGTTGACTAAAGGAAAGAAGAAATGATTTATTAATTGATTTGCAAACCCTAACTCGTTCTCTCGTTTTGTTTTTGCACAACTCATTAAAATCCCTAACATCTCAAATCCATTGTTTCACAAGTAAGAACTTAAAAATCTTTAACTCTTGTAGTTTAATCCCTATTGTGTAACTGAAACAAATAAGAAATGAATGACTATGGATCCCTTTTTTTTCAATATCAAACCTAAATAGTCTTTGACAAATTAGTGGTGAATTGAAGTGAATTAGATGTTTGAATTAACAGTTTGGTTAGTTGGAATCAGTGGTGAATTAACGAATGACTATGAATTAAAATTAGTGGTGAATTGAAATGAATGACTATGTATCCCTTTTTTTTTTTAATATCAAACCTAAATAGTCTTTGACAAATTAGTGGTGAATTGAAGTGAATTAGTGGTTTGGTTTGCTGGAAACATTTCTCGTAGTGTTTGCTAAATAGTGTTTGACAACAATTTTCTATGAACAATACAATTCAGAATTAAACAAGGACTAAATTGAAGCCCAAATTTTCACTATAAATAGACATTCAAGGTTGAAGGGGAAAAACATCAAAAAGCAGAAAAGAGTAGTCTTATAACTCAAAGAGAGAAACACTTGTTCAAGTTAGAAATATTTTCTTAGTGTTCTTTTTTTTTTTAGTATAAGAGTTATTATTTTCAGCTTTATTAGAAGCAACTACTCAAGTTCCAATCTTTTGTATCCAACCCGATAATGGTTTAGTTCCTTCTTCAATCTAGGGTTGTCAAGTTGTTAGGAGAAGACTTGGTTTGTAGGGTCAAGGTGGTTAGTGCCTTAAAAGCCTAGGGTTGTTAGGCTATTTGGGAAGACTGGCTTGGAGGGTCAGGTGCTTTGTAATTCAAGGAATTTGAATTAGTGGATTAAAGCCTTTTGAATGAGGGGACTCAATGTAGCCCAAGTTAGTGGTGAACCAAGATAAATATATGTGTCAAATTATTTATGCTTTCATTATTTGCTGCTTTTAAATCCGAGTGCTTCTACTCCAAGTAAGTCACCAAAACCAAACTAGTTTTTTTAATTATTTATAAATTATTAAAAAGTTATCAACTTTGCCAAACACAATTCAACCCCCTATTCTCGTGTTTGCACCTTCAATTGGCATCAGAGCTCGGTCTCAAGGCAGAACACTTTAGTGTTTGAGAAAAGATCCAAGGGTTCAATATGTTTGGATTCAATGAAGAAGTTGTTGGAGGAAACATCAACAGACCACCTCTGTTTGATGGAGAACGTTTTGAGTATTGGGAAGACAGGCTAAGAAGTTTCTATATTTCACAAGATCCTAAACTTTGGGACTTAGTGGAAGATGGTTATATTGCTCCAAAGAATACTGATGGTATTGAAATTCCAAGAAATGAGATGAATGCTGATCAGAAGAAGATGTACAAGATGCATCATAAATCTAGAACATTCATGATAAATGCAATCACCTTCAAGGAGTTTGACAAGTGCACCAATAAGGAGACAACAAAAAGTATTTATGATAGTCTGATTCTGACCCATGAAGGAATCAAGTAAGTTCAAGAAGCAAAGGCCAACCTCCTAGTAAAAAAAGTTTGAGTTGTTCAAGATGGAAGAAGATGAAGACATTGAAACAATGTTTTCCAGATTCCAAACTCTGGTCTCAGGATTAAAGGTACTTGGAAAGATTTATACTACTGTTGATCACGTGAAGAAGATACTAAGGAGTCTGAAAAGCAAGTGGAGACCTAAGATCACTGCCATTCAAGAAGCAAAGGATCTGAATACTCTTAAGTTGGAAGAGTTAATCAGCTTTCTCAGATCACATGCAATTGAGCTTGCAAAGGATGAGCCAAAGAAGAAGCAACCTTGGCTTTGAAGTCCAAGTAGAAAAAGGTTCTAAAGGCAACATCAGAATCAAAGGATAATGATTCAGATGATCCGAATCTAGACTCAGAGGAAGAGGAGATTGCTTTCATACCTAGAAAAGTTCAAAAGATGTGGCACAACATAAAGAAGAAATTTCCCCAAAGATATTCCAAGCAATCCAATAGAGGGAATGATGATAAATATGACAAGAAAAACATCATCTGCTATGGATGCAATGAACTTGGACATATCAAGTCAGAATGTCCAAATATGGAGAAAGGAAAACATCAGAGGAAAGATTCTAGACCCAAGAAGAAGAGTCTAATGGTTACATGAGATGATTATGATGAATCCTCTAATGATGAGGAACACGTAGATTTGGCTTTAATGGTTCATACCAACTCTGCCTTTGGATCCAACACAGACTTTGACTCTGGAAGTGAATCAACAGATGAAGAAATTGAGGTATTTTCTGAATTTATTCTCGATCTGATTTAGTTACTACTATATATGATTTTTTTAAATAAGAATCACAAATTGTCTTTAAAAGTGAAAACACTTAGGAAAGAAAAAATCTGATTGAAAAAGTTATTGTTTTAAAGAATCAAAATGTTGAATTTAAAACAGAAAATGCAATTCTGAAAACTGATATTACTGAACTTAAGATAGATAATGCAACTCTGAAAACTGAATTACTGAACTGAAAACAGAAAATGCAAATCTGAAAAACTAATATTGCTGAACTTAAGGCTGAAAATTTAACTCTGAAAAGTAATTATAGTTCAACATCAAAGTGGTTGGAAAAGGAAAAGCAAAAAGCAACAATCGCATCAAGACTCAATAAAATAGAAACTTCATCCTCGTACTTAAGGACAGACGTATAGGATAAGTAACACAGAACTGAGGATGAACTTTGTTCATTAATCATCCTCGTAAATGGGGAAAATAAGTGAAATTACAAAGGTACAAAAGGTGGTGTCCTTGACTTGTAAGGCAGGCCAATTAAAATTGGTTGGAAAAGGAAAATCAAAAAGCATCAGTCACATCAAGAAGAATGAAAGCTTTATCCTCGTACTAATCAGTTCCGAGGATGGACCACCACTATCTTCCTTTGAGCATACTTAACACGAGGATAAAAGGGTAAATGGAAGTTTTGCAAATAAAGATAAGTCCAATGAAACTTAGCAAAGTCTCTAAAAACTATATTCTGCTAACCCGTATGTTTGAAGCTCCAAAGGCAACTATAAATATAGAAGTATTAATCTTCAAACATCAAGATAATCATCTACAAGAAAATATCTAAGTTATTCAAGCTTATCAACATTCTCTTCATTCTACATACTCTTCCAAACTTAAACAAATTTGAGGATCATTTTTGTTGAGTGTGTTATATACAACTTCAGATCACTATCTTATCTTAGAAAGTTGTAGTTTAATCTCAAACAAATCAAACACATTTGAGTTATTTTGATATAAACTTGATATAAACACATTTGATATAAACTTGATATAAACACATTTTGATATAAACTTGATATAAACACATTTGATATAAACTTGAGTTATTTTGTAAGCTTGTCGAGGCTATAGTAAAAATACAGTGTTGTAAGCCTGGTGAGGTTAAGAAAATACATAGTTGAAAAGGTGCAGATCAGAGGACGAGTTTCTGAGCACTAGTGAAAATCTCACAAAGCTGTGAGGACTGGAGTAGCCTATATTAAGTGAACAAGTATAAATTCCATGGGTGAATCTTCTTAAACTCTACTTTCTTTATATTTGTTTTATTCACACCATTAGCACACCTATCACACATATTTTAAACTCATATTCTTCTTCTTTTGATCGTTTTCAACAAAGAGGAGGATTATTTTTCATCTAACCATCCTCACACCAAAGATAACTTGAGAGGATAATATTAGTGTAGGAACTAAATTTTAAAAAGGATCACAATTCAACCCCCGACCCCCTTCTTGTGACATTCACTTTACTTCGATTGGTATCAGAGTTCTGCCTCTAAGGTTTGAGAACTTAACAGTGTAAAAGAAAAATATCCAGAAAGAAGTGATTTCCAAAATTTCAAAGTATATATACCTAAAAGAAAACATCACAAAAAGAGAAATATGGTTGAACTTAAAAGAACTCAAAATCCTCCAAACAAAAATTCATCATCAGAACTAGAAGAGAGATAAATTAGCATATGTCCAAATTCAAATTCAGATATTAATGAGATAATTATTAAAATTATTTTTTCACTTTATTAAAGATCTAATTTTTAAAATTAAAACAAAGTTTACAAAATATACTACTTCCACCACTTCATATTCATCAAAACTTAGGTGAAGAAAAACTTCAACCCCTTAAACAATACCGAACACGTTAACCATCACAAACCCAACACTCTTAATTAAACAATCGAACACTTAAAATTATCCGTAACACATTTCAACAAAACAAAATGCGTGCGGATCCTCTCGTTCTTGAGTGCCTACAGCAACCTTTCACCCACATATTTCAATTTACAACCTTCATATATATCCAATAGATAAAAACAAAAGCAAAAATAAAAGTGAGAAACACATAATAATCTGAAATATAAAAATAAATAACAATGAACCGCCAATTTAATTTAGCACCGTATACAGTATTTCCGGAGATTGAGAAAGTAGAAGTTAACAAGAAAATTGATACTGATCAAAAGCTTATGCAATTTTATGGTTCTGTGAAAAATCATAAAATTCAATAATTTATAGTACCGTTCTTGAATACATAAAGATTATTATAAGACTGAGATAGTATTTTGAGAGTTGAAAAAAAATATGTATAAGTATCTTTTAGATAAAACTAATTTAAAATTTAAATTTACTTAAAAATAATTAAATATAAGAAATAATATAATATAAAATAGTTAGATGTTATATATCATACCAAATAAAAATCGAGGTTATTATGAAATAAGTATATATCAGTATCTTTAGATAAAACTAATTTAAAATTTAAATTTACTTAAAAGTAATTAAATATAAAAAATAATATAATATATAATAGTTGAATGTTGGATATCATACTAAACAAAACTCTAAATTATTATGAAATAAGTCTATATCAATATCTGTAGACAAAAGTAATTTAAAATTTAAATTACTTAAAAAATAAGTAAAAATAAAAAATAATGTAGTATCGAGTGGTTGGACTGTGAATACAAAACAAAATTTTGTAGTATCGAGTGCTCAGCTAAAAAATAAAAATAAATAAAACCATAATTTAGAAGGCAGATTTTTTATTCCTCCGCATTTTGTCCAACACCTAATATGCAAGGCTGCAATTTTAAATCATCTCATTTGTATCAATTTTCTTATTAACTTCTACTTAAAGGTGGGAATAAGTTAGGCCATCGGTCACATGCCTATGGTTTAATAAAAATGCTAAGTTAAGACTTTTTTTAAAGTCTATTAATTTAAAACGATCATATTCTAGCTTATAAAAAAACCTATTAGGCAACATATATATATATATATATATATATATATATATATATATATATTAGTATTCGTTATTTTAAAGTCTATCAGTGTAAATCGCTTTGCCGACTTGCCGTTTATTTTGTTTTATTTGTAACTTTTTGAAAGACTTTTTGAGGTTTGCTAATTATGAGTTCATTTTGTTTTTTTATTTTTATTTTTTTTGAAGGTTGTTGCAGACTTACTAGTTATAATTTTATTAGATTGGTTATATTTTTTTATTAATTTTCCTTATGTTTATTATTTTATTAGTTTTCCTTATATATAAAGGTCTAATTTATCCTATTTAAAAAAAATGTAAAATATACTATTTAAATATTTATATGTGAAATAGGCTTTCAGGTCAAACCAAACTTTTAAAGAAGCTCTGAGCAAACCGAAAAAAAAGCCTATAATAGGCCATAGGTCAGACTCAAAGCTAAAAAATTAATCATAGACTAGACTTTTAAGTCTTTCAAAGTACCAATTCCGATCTCAAATTCTACTTTCTCAATCTCCAAAAATACCATATACGGTAGTAAATTAAATTGACGATGTTATTGATTTTTTGGTTTTCAGATTATTATAATGTGTTTCTCACTTTTATTGCTTTTCTTATTTTTATCCATTGGATATATGTAAGGATTGTAATATGTGGTTCAAATATGGGATAAACGCCATCCTCTTTGTCCATTTTTTTTTCTTTTTCTTTCTAGGTCTTCTCAAATTCAGACCTCCATCTCTGTCTTTCTTTTACTTCACAAATCTCAAATCCCATATCTCCCTCTCTACGTCTCCAACCTAGGTCACTTACTGCATAAACGTAATAACCAACTGTATTTTTAACAAGAAAAGAAAAAGAGTTAAAAAAAACATTTGATTTATTATATTATTAATTTATTTAAGTTTGAGTTAAAAATAATAACAATGACCCAATAAATATGCACATAAACATATTCTGATCATCAAGCTTAAATGAAGGACTAAAATGGAAGAATGTGAAATTATAGGGATATATTTTAAACTTTTTTATTTGTAAAGATTAAAATCATAAATCATATTCACTCTATATTGTAGGGACGAAAAAAAAACTATTAACCTTTTAATAATTAGCTATATTTTATTAAGCGGATAAAATAAAGACTTTTTAAAAATATTCACAAAGGTTTAGGATGTCACATCCACGATCACATACACAACATACTTCCTTGTTAAAAAGTTAAAAGGTTTGAATAAAATTAAATATTGTCCCATCAAACACATATAGTTAACACTTGAGAATCCACACCTATAAAACGTTTTAGAAAATAAACTGATAACCAACTCTGATTTCACTTACCAGAGCATATAAAAACCGAAATAAAACATAACTTGGCATACAAGCCAGCAAAATTGAAATCAAATAAAAAGTCTTCACGGTAAACTAAGATGATTCTGTCACTACGCATCACTTGCTGCTTGGAGATTGTCTGCATCATCGCAACACCACAGACAAACAACGAACGAGTGTGTTGACACATAATTTTGTCCGCTTTTTATTTATTTATCTATTTTTTTTTTACTTTTTATTAAAAAAAAGGAGAAATAATAATAATAATAAATATATAGAAATATAAAAAAAAAATTAGGGCTTAAAACTTTAAACAATCACATATGTTCCCAGTTTTTGTTTGCATCTAATTCCTGTTTAGAATCTTTTCTAAAAAAAATATAATAAAAAATATTGATAAAATTAAAAAAAAAATAATTAAAAAAATTAAAAAAAAATAATAACAAATAAATAAAGGTACATAATTGAATGAAAGAAATTGAAAAGAAATGAATTGATGGTCATAAAAATCGGTATAATGAGGATCAATTGAATGGATTGATGGTCATAAAAATCTGTATAATGAGGATCAATTGAATGGATTGATGGTCATAAGAATCGGTATAATGATAATCAATTGAAAGAAAAGAAACCAAAAAGAAAGAGGTTAATAGTAATAAAATGGTGATCACTTGACAATTATTCCCTTGTCTTTTGTAAGCTACCCCGAAAGGCCTATAAATAATCGATAGTAAGAGTACACCAGGGATGACGATTGAGTAATATTAGGAGCACAATTGAGAGCACCAAAAAAACAAAAGAGAAGAGAGGATAATAGGCAGAAAAATAGAGAAGAGAGATTGGAACCAGGAACTAATAATAAACCTCTATAGTGCGGTAAACACTTTCTTTTTCTTTTTTTCTCCTCGTCTATTTTTTTGACATTATTGTTGTTGTAGAGATTTTTTTACTATTCTATGCACATATGATATAAACAAGAATTTTTTTTCGGTTTCACGATCAAGTTTTGGAATAAACTAATAAGAATAAAGTCGATTATTGTATAATCGTTTATGTCTTTATCAAATTCGTGATATATTATCTTTATGTTGTTTTGTTTCTTGTATTTTAAACTTTTTTTTTGTTATTATCGCCGCCGGTCCGCGCTACATATGTGCCGCCAACTCGCGAATCTGCTATTGAATTTTTATCTTTTACAATTTGTAAAAGTCAAAAAGTAACAAAAGTGTTTCCTTAAAATAAAACGATACACAAATCAATATACAACACATCACCCCTATTATTATTATTATCATTATTAATATTACCGTTATTACTATTATTATTATCACTATTATGTTGTTAATTTATTTTGATATGTATATATATAAAGTAAAATTAATAATAAAATCAGTCAACACATAAATATTTTCTACCCAAAGAACTACGTGTGTTTTGATTTCCCCATTGCACCTGGGGATACGTAGGAGCAAGGTTTTTTCCTTGTCAAACCAAATTAATAAAAAATATTTTTCCTTCTTTTATTAATGTAAATAATTTATTTATTTTTTTTAGTATTCTTTTTGGGGTAAAAATAAATGAATAAATAAATAAATAGTTTGTATACAATTAATTATAGGGTAACCGTTTTAACGGACGTTGTAGGGTGCTAATACTTTCCCTACTCGTAATCGACTCTCGAATCCGAATTTTTGGTTCAAAAATCATTATTTTAGGTTTTATCGAATTTTTCCTTTGAATAAAATAAAATTGGTGGCGACTCCTTTTTCGCGGACAAACCGGACGCGACAGCTGGCGACTCTGATGGGGACTTTCGAGAGTCAAGCCCAATTTAATTAATTGTATATGATTATTTATTATTTTATTTATATTACCCCAATTGTTTTATTTGTTTTGATATATTGTTAATATAATTATATATGTCTTGTTAATTTATTTTCATTGTGGCTATTTTTTTTTTATTTTAATTTTATTTATTTTACTATACACTACCCTAACACGACACACACTTATGAGTGGGCTCTATACCCGGGCTGAGTGCAACCTAAGATAAGTTAGAGACTCTGTAATGATAATCTTCTGGATGTACAACCTGTTTGGTTGTCATGAAAGTCTCACCTAGAGTTGACCTTTTCTAGAATATTTCCATTTTAATAGTTTACCTATTAATTGGTTTAATATTTTAGAATTGAGTTGTGTGCTCTAGGAGCCAATTTAGAACTATAGAGCCACCCATAGTAAAGGTTCACATTACAAAAACCATCAAATAAAAAAGAACCATGTAGGACACATGTATATATGAAAAAAACATACCCTATCTATATCCCATATTCATCATAATGCATTGCATAATCATGCATGTTTCATCTTTTATTTCATTTTACAACATGTTGTTTTTCTTTTTCTCCTCATTTTTTAAGAAAAATTAATTGCATATTAGGAGGTAGTCAAATGTTTCAGTTAAATGCACAATCATTGCATTCATTTTTTTTTTTTTTACATTCTTATAACA
>JBBPBP010009779.1:66170701-66231347 GCA_037974735.1 Cicer chorassanicum | reverse complement strand
ACCATCTAGACAAAAATTAGGGTACAAAAAATATAATAAATACCTATTGGGTTGAAAACCGGAAAGGGCAACCTAGGAAAAGAATAAAAAACAAAAACAAAAAACAAAAAATAAAAAATAATACCGTTAGGTTGAAAACCTAAAAAAGCAACCTAGGCAAAAATTAGGGTACAAAAAATATAAATACCTGCTGGGTCGAAAACCTAAAAGGACCACCTAGACAAAAATTAGGGTACAAAAAATATAATAAATACCTATTGGGTTGAAAACCGGAAAGGGCAACCTAGGAGAAGAAGAAAAAGAAAAAAAAAACAAAGAATATATACTCAAAAGGACAAAACAAACAGTATCGATCGGACTATGGCACGAGAAGTTAGTACAGTCTACCTTTGAATTACTAGTAACCAAGTCGGGTCTTCCGCCCATTCCTTTTGTTCTATCTTATGTATTTTTTTTTTTATTTTTTTTTATATTGAACATCAATATATTGATATATACTTTTATCATCTTTATAATTTAACCCTCTTTCTAGAATGCATTTTATGATTATCGTGTATTAGAAAGTAAAATATATACCATACCTCGATATAATGAATTGCGATAAAGTCGGATATATTAGAGGTTGTTTAGAGTGCAAGGCAGACGACAATATGAGATCAAGCTTAAGATTACAACAATAATTCTTCTTAAAAAAAAACAACAAAAATACAAAAAAACAAAAAACAAAAAAAACAGAAATGGACAAAAGAGAGACCAAAGATATCAAGTTCAAGAAAAATTTATAAGTGCCTTTTTCATCCATGATTTTAATGATTGTGTCCAATAAAAATATTAATAAAAATCAATACATTCATTCATTTATTCATTCACTGATTCATGACATTACATAAATTTAAAGCCGAGAAAACGACCCGCATGTTGAAGCCGGGAAAACGACTCGCACCTAAAGCCGAGAAAACGACCCGCATGTTGAAGCCGGGAAAACGACTCGCACTTGAAGCCGAGAAAACGACACGCATTTTGAAGCGGGAAAACGACTCGCACCCGAAGCCGAGAAATCGACCCGCATGTTGAAGCCGGGAAAACGACTCGCACTTGAAGCCGAGAAAACGACTCGCACTTGAAGCCGAGAAAACGACCCGCATGTTGAAGCCAGGAAAACGACTCGCACCTAAAGCCGAGAAAACGACCCGCATGTTGAAGCCGGGAAAACGACTCGCACCCAAAGCCGAGAAAACGACCCGCATGTTGAAGCCGGGAAAACGACTCACACCTAAAGTCGAGAAAATGACCCGCATGTTGAAGCCGGGAAAACGACTCGCACCCGAAGCCGAGAAAACGACCCGCATCTTGAAGTCGGGAAAACAACTCGCACCCTTCTTAAAAATTCTTTTCGGACAAAATTAGAGTTGTCATCTTTACTTATCTTTTACTTTGATTCTCAAGTAAATTCTAAGTAAAGAGGGGCAGCTGTTGACACCTAATTTTGTCCGCTTTTTATTTATTTATCTATTTATTTGTTTTTTTTACTTTTTATTAAAAAAAAAAGGGGAAATAATAATAATAATAAATATATAGAAATATAAAAAAAAAATTAGGGCTTAAAACTTTAAACAATCACATATGTTCCCAGTTTTTGTTTGCATCTAATTCCTGTTTAGAATCTTTTCCAAAAAAAATATAATAAAAAATATTGATAAAATTAAAAAAATAATTAAAAATAATAATAATAACAAATAAATAAAGGTACATAATTGAATGAAAGAAATTGAAAAGAAATGAATTGATGGTCATAAAAATCGATATAATGAGGATCAATTGAATGGATTGATGGTCATAGAAATCTGTATAATGAGGATCAATTGAATGGATTGATGGTCATAAGAATCGGTATAATGATAATCAATTGAAAGAAAAGAAACCAAAAAGAAAGAGATTAATAGTAATAAAATGGTGATCAATTGACAATTATTCCCTTGTCTTTTGTAACCTACCCCGAAATGCCTATAAATAATCGATAGTAAGAGTACACCAGGGAGGACGATTGAGTAATATTTGGAGCACAATTGAGAGCACCAAAAAAACAAAAGAGAAGAGAGGATAATAGGCAGAAAAATAGAGAAGAGAGATTGGAACCAGGAACTAATAATAAACCTCTATAGTGCGGTAAACACTTTCTTTTTCTTTTTTTCTCCTCATCTATTTTTTTGACATTATTGTTGTTATAGAGTTTTTTTTACTATTCTATGCACATATGATATAAACAAGAATTTTTTTCGGTTTCACGATCAAGTTTTGGAATTAACTAATAAGAATAAAGTCGATTATTGTATAATCCTTTATGTCTTTATCAAATTCGTGATATCTTATCTTTATTTTGTTTTGTTTCTTGTATTTTAAACTTTTTTTTTTCTTATTATCGCCGCCGGTCCGCGCTACATATGCGCCGCCAACTCGCGAATTCTCTTGAATTTTTATCCTTTACAATTTGTAAAAGTCAAAAAGTAACAAAAGTGTTTCCTTAAAATAAAACAATACACAAATCAATATACAACACATCACCCCTATTATTATTATTATTATTATTATTATTATTATTATTATTATTATTATTATTATTATTATTATTATTATTATTATTATTATTATTATCATTATCAATATTACCGTTATTACTATTATTATTATCACTATTATGCTGTTAATTTATTTTGATATGTATATATAAAGTAAAATTAATAATAAAATCAGTCAACACATAAATATTTTCTACCCAAAGAACTACGTGTATTTTGATTTCCCCATTGCACCTAGGGATACGTAGGAGCAAGGTTTTTTCCTTGTCAAACCAAATTAATAAAAAATATTTTTCCTTCTTTTATTAATGTAAATAATTTATTTATTTTTTTTAGTATTCTTTTTTGGGTAAATATAAATGAATAAATAAATAAATAGTTTGTATACAATTAATTATAGGGTAACCGTTTTAACGGACGTTGTAGGGTGATAATACTTTCCCTACTCGTAATCGACTCCCGAATCCGAATTTTTGGTTCAAAAATCATTATTTTAGGTTTTATCCAATTTTTCCTTTGAATAAATTAAAATTGGTGGCGTCTCCTTTTTCGCGGACAAACCGGACGCGGCAGAGTGAATATATTGATATAACGTTTAAAGTACCAAAACGGTAAAATGAACATATACACATATATCAACTATAAAGTATACTATCATGACAATGTTACATTCAACATTAATAATAATATCAAAACACAACTTCACAACATGTTCGATTATGCAATATCATGTCATGTTTACTAGACTCTTTAATGATGTGTGGTACTAAACTAATTTGAAGTACTTGGCAAGAAACACAATACTACGCACCAATTAGGTGGACGGACACATTCAAGTCCTTGTAGAATTACTCAACTTATCTGAGACTCATGTAAGTGATTAGTTAGGGTTAAACTTGGGTTGCATGGTAGCTCCCGTCATGGGAGGTCATTTCCAATCCACATAGAAATTCCCCTAGAAAACCCTCAATGTCTAGTCTCACCAGGAGGCTCAACCATGACCACCCCTATCATGTATTTCCCCATTACTGATTCATTAAACCTTCACATTGCTAAAATCATGCATGAAAATTTCAGGTCTGATATCCTCACTATTACCATCTTCTCTTCGTCATCCTAGGACACTCCTTATACAAAATGGGTCATGATAGGCATGTTTTAGGTATATCACAGTTATACAACTATGCATCAAGTTTATACAATTATATCATATTCATATCACAACAAAAATGTTGTCACTTAATCATAAAACATCACATAATATCAACAAATCAACGAAAATTCAATAACATGGAAATTATTGTTTTATATAATAAATTTGTCACTACAATAGTTAAAAATTCACACCAAGTCAACATCAACATTAACAACAACAATATTCACAACATTTAATAGGTCAAAGTCTAGCTTTTCGACTCTATGATTTTCTAAATAAGAAATAAAAAAATGATTTAGAATAACATTTAATCCATCAAGATGAGAAATAGATGGTTAAAATTGAAAATGGAAAAAGAATGAAACTGACTGGTCAATGGAAAGTGTCTTAACAATTTATTAGTTGATGATTAGGGTCGTTTGAGTTTTACAAGGGTGGAGAAAATGGACAAAATCTTCTCTAATTTCTATTTAAAGAGCTTGGAGTTTTGAAGTTTTTGTACAATGAAGAGATATAAAAACAAACAATTATTGTCATCTTTGCACACAAAAAGCTCTCTTCGCACGATAATGCAACATTAAATATAGATGAATATTTTCGTCTTTGCACGATAAGGATAGTGAAGGTGTTGGAAAAACAAAAGAAAATTTTCTTTTTCTTTTGATATAATAATGATATAACTCAAGGTGATTGTCTTCTAATTTTCATGAAGTATCAATGAACGAATGAAGTTTTATCAAACAATCATTATCGAGATATTTAAATGAAAGTCATTATCATCTTTAACTCAAATTATTTCATTTAAGTACTAAAGAATATATCTGTTGGAAATAGAGCCTTTGAGATGTACTATTCATAATACTATTTCAGGCTGATTTGTACTTTCTAGAGGAATAACATCATTCTTATCTTGATGTTTCAATTTAGAGGAATGTTGATGTTCTGGTGCCACGTCACTTGTACTTGCATCCCGTGGATCAAAATTATTTCTCTAATGAATTTTGTAACCAGAAGAATAATGATACTTCTTTGTTGACCTTGTCGTTGACGGCTTGATTTAGAGACATTGACTTCTTCAAACAAATGTTTTATTAGAGGATTGTTTCATTTGAGTATCATTGAATTTTCTCCATAGGATCTTAATTAGAGAATTATTGAAGTCTTATCTGAAAGTTGAGTTTTGCTAGAGGAAGACGGTCATTGTTGTGCTCTTTGCTTTGTGATTAGAGGAACACACATTGACTTTTCTTCATTGGCTTCTAAGCATTGACATAGAGTGTAACATATTAGATACTCGCTGCAAAGCATTTTGTTCAAATTACTTTTGTTAATCGTTTGGTATGATAAGACGATGATTAACTTTATAACATTCTCATACACTTTCTTAATATTATATAATATCTATTAGTAAACATAAATAATCGTTTATTAGATAATAAAATTCTTGTGTTAATTTTTATGTTACCTTAAAATATATAGTGCTTTACATATATTTTATCTTCTAACTTAATCTGCAAACTTAGCAAACACAGTTCAAGGATAATTGTTTTAATGTTTTTGTTATCCTCAAAACATCAATTAGAAGATTGTAGTTAAACTAATATGACATTTATAGACAAGGCGTCACACACCGATGAGTCATTTATATTCAAATTTGCATTACAAAGATGTCCCTTCGCCCGACGAGGCGAGTATTCAAGAAACTATAAACTACTCAATCAAACACGTCTTAGCATGACAAATATTTGTGTTGGACATCAAAGATAAAGATGGTATTTAGTTTCGATGTCTTCGTATAAAATATAAGTATAATAGTATGAATTCAATGGCTTTGGTTTCACGTAAAAAAATGTTGTGTAGTTCAAGTTATGAGGTCAAATCCATCACTAGTTTGAACATGGAAGATGGACAAATTGGATTTTGGTCTAAACTTGAAAGTTATAGGAAATTCAATTAGCTTTCTAAAAGTATAAGAATCAGATTAATTGGATAAGTATTACTTGATTTATGATTTTAACATGTTACAGAGGTCACTAAAAAAACTTTAACAAGTGCAAAGTACATTCAAAAGTTTATCAAATTGAGATGCTTTTAATCTATATGATATTGTTGGATTTATCGATCAATTAAATCGAATCACTTGTTATTATATATATTTGTTTTTCAGAGGTTGTGTCAGGTTGTGTCGTGAGGATATCTTGTTCGAGGAACTCTAAAAAATTAAATGTGAATATTTCTCTCGATTGAACTCCAATTACTACCTTATGGGGAACTAGTTCTTTCTACTAGATAAAATTTCATTTATTATGGTAATATAATCATTATGTTATGAATGTATATATAACTAATCTAGGTTTAAATATGTTTTTATTCAGTGCAAATGTATATTTTTTTGCTTCTTAATCCATGCAAAAATATTTAGTTTAATTGCAGTTTTAATAATTCTATTTTTACCAATTTATAAAATCGATCCCTTATTTTAAAATATGAGAGTTTTGGTCAATCATTAAGATTTTTTAACTAAAAAATTATGATCTGACATACTTTAAATAATGTGACATATAATACGAAGATATAGAATGATTAACACTCATGAAATCTAAATAAAACTCTAACAAAACTTCACTTTCAACTTTAAAAATTATTCATTTTGTAATTTAATTAATGACATATGAATAATTAATGTATCTTGATGGGATCTACATCATGAAATCCTATTTCACATCATTTAAATATGTCTAATCGTCATTTTTTAGTTTAAAAATCTGAAGAAATGACCAAAATTATCGACTTTTAAAATAGGGAGACCAATTTCATAAAATGGTGAAAATAGATGGTTTAAAAATACAATTAAGCCAAAATATTTTTTGATTTTAGTCTCTATAAATATACTACTTTTTACTTTTGGTATTTTAACCCATACAAAAATTGTTAATATCGTAATTGGCTCTAATTTCTTTTTAGTCCTTATTTTGAGACACTAAAATAAAAAAGTTGTTCATATTACAAAGACCAGTTTCAATACGAATAAATTTTGGAGAGAATAAAACTAAACAACAAGAATCAGTAACAAAAAATTACATATTTACATAAACTAATAAAAAAATATAAAAATTAATATAAAAAATTATATTTTCTTAAAGACAAATTATATTTAAACCATTAATCTATAAACAACTTTTCAAATAAGTCTTAACTTATTTGTTACAAAGAAGAAAAGGGCCTCCACTTCTAGACAAAGAAAAAACCAAAGGAAAGTACTGCCCAAAGTCATCTGTATGGAGACGTAATGGAGTAGGAAACGTGTGGCAACATATCTGCCTCTTTCCAGAAGCCCACACACAATGCAACCCATCATCTCAAGCTACCGCATATTCCAAATGGGAAAAATACAAATTTCAAAAACATATAATATTACTAACCACCTCATTTCTTCTAGAAATACATTTAATTAAAAAGAAAATTTGTCACAAAACCAAACATGGGAATTGAGTAGTGTGCAATCATGTTCTTGTGATTTTAAGTAGTTATGTAGTATCGAGCATTCGATCAAGATCGGACGATTTTAATTTTAAAATTGAAATTGTTTTAAAAAGTCAAAATTTATCTTTAAATACAAACCGCCTGATATTTAATCAAATGGTTAAAATTGCATGACTCCGTGAAGTGTGATTGCAACCAATCAAATCCACCAAATATGTCACTTTCACTCTTATTAGTATAATTCACATTATATAATTAGGGAACCTTGGATATTTGCAAGTATATATTAAAATTCTCTCAAATACTTTCTTCACTACACCTTTTTATTAAACCACTCGGGTTTCCTCTTGCTACTAAAAAATCTAAATATATGATATGGTTTTCAATAAGGTTCCCCAGTTCATGCTCTTAATAGTTTTAATTATTTCAATTGGGGAGGAGAAACCTTCAATTGTAGAAGGAAGGGTACTTTCATTAGTATCTCATCAAGGTTAGTCATATTAATTTCTTGATTATATAATCTTTGTTCTTCTACTTTGTGTTATATAAATTAAGAGTTTAATTGTTATGAATTGTCATGAATTGTCGGTGTATAAATACAGTAAAATTCAAATATCTTTAATGACTAATAGTTATGATTGATTTATGTATTTACACGGAAATTATATATGAATTAAATACATAAAATAAAATTATAAAATATTTATTTTGACATCTTTTAAAATTATAAAATATAGTATAGTGTATATATGGTTGTTGATTATTATTGTATGTGATGCAATTGCAGGGTACTCTAAGATTTTTGCGACGCTTGGGGTTGTTTGCAAGTGTTGTGATAATGGGATTGAAGGTGCGTGCACAGAAACATGGACTGATTCTTGCTCTAACATACAGTGTTTACCTTGGAAAACACACTAGTTAGTTTAGTTAACTAATATCTTGTATAATTTTTTGTAATACTTATTTGATGTACATAAATTTAGAGAAATGATATGGAAATTAATTTTATGGGTCGAATTGCAGATTTTTTTATCATAGAATGGATGATTCTGTGTAGTGTAACTGTTGTAAACGTTTATGTTAAATTTTGGGTAGTACCTAGAGTTTCCTGGGGAGAAAAGTCAAGAGTTGGATGGAAACTGATTTGGTGGAGGAAGTGACTTACATTTCAATTTTAAATAGTCTCATCTTAATTTAAGATTGATTAAAATTGTTTTTATAATTGGATGATTTTGATGGAAAAAAATAAAAAATAATTATCTCAATAATTGTTTAAAATTGTTTTTATAATTGTAGATCAAGCGGATTGCTTCACACTTATTATCACCAGAATCCAATTTTAAATTGTTTTTAAAATTGCCGTCACACATTTTTTACTTTTTTCTTCTACCGGACACAACATTATTATTCACTTTTTGTTTTATTAGTGATTTCAAAATCCTTTTTTTTTTCCTTTCACATGGACAAGCCCAATAAAACACATATTTCTTTTTTTTCTTTTCTTTTCTTTCTTTAATAATAATAACAATAATAATACTAATATTAATAATATTAGTAAATGTTAAAAGTGGTACTCAATTAAGAAGCCATTCAGTTTTGGGCAGTTAGTTAGTTAGTTAGTTGTAACTAATTTTAGTTAGTTAGTTTGTTACTCCAAATTGTAACCAAACTGTATATAAGCCAAAGCAAGGCTGAAAAACTAATAGATCAGAAAAATAGAATGCAAGCTGCAGTTTTTCATTGTGCAGAAAAACTGGCAGCATAAATGCAATTCAATTGTAATCATTTTCATCTCATTACTAGTGATAATTCAAGTCGGATCCAGTCCCCCAGACGTAGGAGTTAATCTCTGAATGGGTTAACAATTGTGTGTGTTCATTTTAGAATTACAAGTTTCAAAATTCTGTTTGAAAGATCAATCTTCGTTTCAGTAAGAAATGAAGAACGATTTTGGATTTTCTGTTTCATCAATCTTCATTATTTTCTGGGTTCATTGATTGATCGATCTCCGTTTTTCCTCAACAACTGGTATCAAGAGCACGAGAGTATTCGATTCAAAGGAAGGATGGCATCAACAATTGAGAAAATCGATGGGAAAACTGATTTTGGGTTATGGCGTCTCAAGATGAAAGCGTTGCTGGTTCATCAAGGTTTGGCAGGAGCACTGGTAGGAGAGAAAGATATGGCATCCACACTACCAGAAAAGGAGAAGAGAGATATCATGGACAAGGCTCATAGTGCTTTAATCTTGAGTCTTGGAGACAAGGTTCTGAGGGAAGTGTCAAAGGAGACCTTTGCAGCAGGTATTTGACTCAAATTAAAATCTTTATACATGACAAAATCATTAGCGAATCGTTTGTACTTAAAACAAAAATTATATACTTTCAATATGCAACCTGTGAGATCAATTGAAAATCATATGGATGAGTTTAATAAGATCATATTAGATCTTGAAAATATTGATGAAAAATTGAACGATGAGGATCAGACCATGTTGTTGATAAATTCATTATCAAGCTCTTATGAAAATATGTGTGATACACTTTTGTATGGTAGAGATTCCTTGACAGTAGAAGAAGTACAAGCTGGACTAATGTCCAAAGAATTAAAGAGGAAGTCGGATGGGAAAGAAGAAAGCAGTGGCGAGAGACTATTTGTCAAAGCCAAGGCATGGAAGAAGAATCAAAAATAGAATAATAAGTTCAAGAACAAAGAAAAGGACAAGTATAAAATGAGATGTTTCATATGCAAGAAAGAAGGGCATTTCAAGAAAGAACGTCCAGATTGGAAAGGAAAGAAATGATCACATAGTGATGATGATTATGGAAATGCATCTATAGCTTCTGAAGGATATGAAAGCTCAAAAGTCCTTATGGCAAATTCAATTGAAATCATGGATGATGACTGGGTACTTGACTTAGGATGTTTATTTCACATGACCTCAAACAGAGATTGGTTTCTTGACTACAAAGAAACGGATTGAGGCAAGGTGATTATGGGGAACAAATCAGCCTGCTAGGTAGGTTGAATTGGTTCAATCAAGCTGAAGCTGGAAGATGGAACCATGAAGATTTGGTCAAAGGTGAGACATGTTCCAGAACTGAAAAGGAATTTAATTTCTCTAGGAATGCTAGAGAAAACTAGCTATTCATACAAAACAGAGAAAGACACTCTAAAAGTCATAAAATGATCATTGGTAATCATGAAGGGAACAAGGGATCATGGAATCTACCTTATAAATGGTCAAGCAATGACAAGAATGGCAGTAGTGGCTGTTCAAGCATTAAGCAAAGCCAGCCAATGGCATCAAAGGCTGGGTCATGTTAGTCTAATGGGAATGCAAGTTCTGGACAGGCAAGGCATGCTAGGAGAGGACAAGATCAGTGATCTTGAATTTTGTGAGCATTGTGTGTTCTGAAAGATGCATAGGGTCAAGTTCTCCAAAGGGAAACATTGCTCAAAAGGAATTCTGGAATATGTTCACAGTGATCTATGGGCCCAACAAAGATTCTTCACATGGAGGTAACAAGTATTTCATTACATTTCTTGATGATTATAGTAGAAAAGTATGGATTTACTTGTTGAAAAGTAAGGATGAAGCATTTAAAACCTTGGAAGTCTATGGTTGAAAATAGGATTGACAAAAGGATTAAAACTCTAAGGACAGATAACGATCTGTAATTCTGTAGTGAGGAATTCACTAGTTTTTGCAAAGCTCGTGGTGTGAACAAACATAGGACTGTAAGGAGCACACCTCAGCAAAATGGACTAGCTGAAAGGATGAATAGAACCTTACTTGAAAGAATGAGATGCATTCTGTCAAATGCAGAGATGCCTGCACAATTTTGGGGATAAGCTATCCATACATCTTGTTATTTGATAAATTTGAGTCCATCTACTGCAATTGAACTCAAAACCCCTAGAGAGATGTGGACAGGACAAGCGGCAAACTACAATCATTTAAAAGTGTTTGGATGTGTTGCATACTACCATGTAAATGAAGGGAAGCTAGCCCCTCGAGCCAAGAAAGGGTATTTTGTTGGATATTCAAGTGGAGTAAAAGGTTATAGAATATGGTGTCTTGAAAGAAGGAAATGTATCATCAGCAGGGATGTTAAATTTCATGAGATTGAGCTATACAAGTCTGTAACCAATGCTGCAAATAAAAGCTCACATCAGATTGAAGATATGAGGATTGATCTTGAGGTGGAGAAAGATGGAGAGAAACGAAGAACGATCCTGGAGCAAAAATAGACTCAACAAGGCAGAACTGAGAAGTTTGGTCTTAAGGTGGAGCAAGTTGCAGAAAATCGAAGATCAATCTTGACTCCTGCCATAGAAAATGAGAACGATCAACAGAAGTCAAGAATGATCCTGAATTCAGAACAACAGTAGTCTGAGCAAGACAAAACTGATGTAAACCCAGCAGAACATGCTATGTTTCCAGAGCAGGAATTAGATGATTATATCCTCATTAGGGATAAAGAAAGAAGGGCATTAAAACCCAGTCAAAGATATGGTTATGCAGACATGATCAGCTATGCATTACATGCTGCAGAAGAGATTATACAAGAAGATCCCAAGAACTACAATGAAGTTGTCAGGTCTCAAGACAAAGACAAATGGATTTCATCAATGACTGAGGAGCTCAAATCATTGGAGAAGAACAACACTTGGGAACTCATACCCAAGCCATCCAACTCCGGAATTGTAGGCAGCAAGTGGATCTTCAAGAGGAAGGAGGGAATTGGAGGAGTTGAACCACCCTGGTTCAAAGCACAACTAATAGCAAAGGGATTCACTCAAAGAGAAGGTGTAAATTACAATGAAATCTTTTCTCCTGTAGTCAAGCATGCATCTATAAGGATAATTTTAGCCATGGTAGCACACTTTGACATGGAATTGGAGCAGATGGATGTCAAAACAACATTTCTCCATGGTGACCTGAATGAAACAATATTAATGCAGCAACCAGATGGCTTTAGGACTCAAGGAAAGGAGGATTGGGTCTACTTGTTAAAGAGATCACTCTATGGGCTAAAGCAATCACCAAGGCAATGGTATTTGAGGTTTGATTCATTCATGCTTAGTTAAAGTTATGCTAGAAGTAATTTTGATAGTTGTGTGTACTATAAACAAGTATCATCATCCACATTCATTTACAAATTCTTTTAAAATCATTATTGTGTAAACTCATAACTATAAGGATTGTTTATAGTTTGAGTGTGATTAAAAGAGGTAACTTTAAAATCCTAGCAGATTAGTTAGGTGACTTGATTGAATCCTTTCTGGGTGGAAAGGAAGTGTAGTTACAGATCAAGGTTGATCTTTAACTGTGTAACCAGAAGATTGTTCTCCGTTCTTTGAACACTTAGTGAAAATCTCACAGTTTTGAGGACTGGGCGTAGCCCACGTTGGGTGAACCAGCATATATTCTTATATGGTATCTCTTCCTTATCTCTATTTATATTCAACTATTTTTATTGTCAAAGTTAAATAGAGAAACTAAAAAACTGTGATTTTAACTAATCAAGAACGTTCTCCGTTTCTGTTTTTCATAACCAAGATCTTTCTTGAGTCGTTTTTCTTAAGTTTTTAATAGGAAATTTTAAATAGGCAAGATTACAATTCAAACCCCCTTCCTTGTAACTTGACATTGCTACTTCAATTGGTATCAGAGCAAGGTCTCTAAAAAGAACACTTTAACCAAGTGCTAGAGAAAAAGATCTAGAAGAAAAAATGTCAAAAGCAAAATACATTGTTGAAGGAGGATCCTCAAACAGGCCACCATATTTTGATGGAACTGATTACTACTTTTGGAAAAACAAGATGCAGCTATTTCTAAAGTCTCAAGACACAGAAATGTGGCGCATCATTACCGATGGAGACTTCATTCCAAGAGCTGATCAAAATGATTCAAACTTTGCCAAAAAGGAAGAAATCGATTGGACATCTGAAGACAAAACTAAGGTACTCTTAAACTCTAAAGCTCAATTATTCTTATCGTGTGCTTTGAGCAGGGAAGAAAGCGAAAGAGTCGATGAATGCACAACTACTAAAGAAATCTGGGATACATTGCAAATTCATCATGAAGGAACAAACCATGTCAAAGAAACAAGAACAGACATCGACATAAGAGAATTTGAGCTGTTCGAAATGAATGAAGGAGAAACCATTGATGAAATGTATTCAAGGTTCACAACTAGAGTGAATGAAATGCGATCCTTGGGAAAGGCTTACTCAGTACAAGACATAGTAAGAAAGATCATGAGATGTCTTCCAGTCATATGGAGACCAATGATAACAGCTATAAGCCAAGCCAAGAATCTTGAAGTACTGGCACTAGAAGAGCTAATTGGAACCTTAAGAGCACATGAGGTATTATTGCAAGAAGATAAACCTGTCAAGAAAGGAAAAGCAATAGCCTTAAAAGCATCTCAAGAAAGCATGTCTGACCAAACAGAGGAAGAACCAGAAGAAAAAGGTCAAGAAGATGTTGATGAAGAAATTGCTATTCTCACTAGAAGAACTCAAAGAACGATGAGAAGGAGAGACCAAATCAAGAAGAGATTCCCAAACAAAAAGGAAAATCCGAAAACAGAACTAGACAAAAGCCAAATTACATGTTTTGGATGTAATAAGTTGGGAGATTACAAATCTGAGTGTCCTCTGAACAAAAGAACACCAAACAGATTTCCCTTCAAAAAGAAATCAATGATGGCCACATGGGATAACTCAAATGAATCTGATGAAGAAGCTAACATATGCTTAATGGCAAACACTGAAGAAAATGAGGTAACAAATTCTGAATCCTGTATTTTATGTGAACAAATGGAAAAAGAATTTAACAACTTATTAAATGATTCAAACCTACTCATTCAAAAGTATAGTTCTTTAAAAGATAAATTTTATAAAGAAAAGGAAGAGAAAGAAAAAACTCAGGCTCTGAATGATAAGCTAAAGGAAATCATTCAAAATCTGAAAGAATCTCAGACCAAAAACTTTCACACTGAAAATCAAGAAAGTCAAGAACATTCTGCATTTCAAAAGGAGAACGTTCTCTGATATGTGTGATTTCTCTGCCAAAAGGAGAACAATCTTGAACAAAAACAGGTTTTCCTCAAAAAAAACAATAACGTTCTCCAGCTAAAAAAGAAAACGGAGAAAGTTCTGAAAATCTGTCAAAACCAGTTAAAAAATATTTTCAAAAAAAAATGATCAAATGTTCCTCATGTTCTAAGATTGGACACTCTGAATCTACATGTCATATTAACAGAAAATCAAAATTTAGAACTAATCCACAAGGACCCAAGACAAAATGGGTACCAAAAGTTAATGAAACCAAAATTGCAGGTTGGTTCTCAAGGTGTCAAGAAAAAGCCATGGTTCTTGGACAATGGATGTTCAAGACATATGACAGGTGATAAAAATTGCTTCATGTCCTTCGTCAAGAAATATGGAGGATCTGTAACCTTTGGAATGACAATCAAGCTTGAATCAAAGGTAAAGGGACAATTGGTAAGAAAAAATCTGCTCAAATAACTGATGTTCAATATGTTGAAGGTCTGAAACATAATCTCTTAAGCATAAGTCAACTTTGTGACAATGGCTGTGAAGTTATTTTCAAACCCAACCTATGTGAAATCATAAAAACAAAATCTGGTGAAAAACTGTTTTCTGGAACCAGAAAGAAAAATCTTTATGTATTATATCTTGAAGAATTGCCTGATGAATCCTGCTTCATATCTATTGATAAAAATAAATGGATCTGGCATAAAAGGGCAGGGCATGTCAGCATGAAAACCATTTCTAAAATTTCAAAATTAGAACTTGTGAGAGGATTACCAAAACTGAATTTTGAAAAAGACAAAATATGTGAAGCACGTGTCAAGGGAAAGCAAGTTAAAATCAGCTTTCACTCAAAAGAATTTATTTCCACAAACAGAATTCTTGAATTACTTCACATAGACTTATTTGGTCCTGTCAAAACAACCAGTTTAGGAGGAATGAAATATGGTTTTGTTATTGTTGATGATTTCTCTCGATACACTTGGGTACTATTTTTAAAACAAAAAGATGATGCTTTTGAAGCTTTTAAAATATTTTGTAAAAAGGTACAAAATGAAAAAGAATCCAGCATTATTTCTATAAGAAGTGATCATGGAGGAGAATTCATAAATGCCCCTTTCAAAAACTTTGTTGAGGAACTGGGCATTTCTCACAATTTGTCTTGTGCAAGAACTCCTCAACAAAATGGAGTTGTTGAAAGAAAAAATAGAACCTTACAAGAAATGGCAAGAACAATCTTGGAAGAATCTAATGTTGAAAATTATTTTTGGGCTGAAGCCGTCAATACACCATGCTATATTTTAAATTGTGTATCCATTAGAAAAATCATAAACAAAACTCCATATGAAATCTGGAAAAACAGAAAACCAAACATTTCATACTTCCATATTTTTGGGTGTTACTGTTATATTCTAAACAACAAAGATGTTCTTGGAAAATTTGATTCAAAATCAGACAAAGCTATCTTTTTCGGTTATTCAACCAACTCTAAAGGTTCTAGGTTTTTTAATCTAAGAACTAAAGTTGTTGAAATCAGCATGCATATTTTATTTGATGAGTTTGATGACTTAGAACTGGAAAAAACAAATGAGGATGAAGAGCTGCCAGACACACAACAGAAAACTGATGAGTAGGAAACGTAGATTGATAAACAATCTCCATATCATTCTCCACCTAAAAGCTGGAGAACGATAGGAGATCATCCTCAAATTCAAATCATTGGAGATACAACAGATGGAATTCGAACCAAAAAGTCATTCAAGAATGATGAAAACAACATGTCAATGATTTCTCAAGTTGAACCAAAATCAATTGATAAATCTTGGATTGAAGCCATGAAGGAAGAACTGCAGCAGTTCGATAAAAATGAAGTCTGGACCTTGGTACCAAATTCTCAAGATCAAACAATCATTGGTACACGCTGGGTTTTCAGAAACAAATTAGATGAAGAAGGTAAGGTTGTAAAAAACAAAGCAAGTTTGGTTGCTCAAGGTTACAACCAACAAGAAGGTATAGACTACGAGGAAACTTTTGCTCCTGTTGCAAGATTAGAAGCTATTCGTATACTTCTTGCATATGCATCTCACAAACTTGTTAAATTATTTCAAATGGACGTTAAAAGTGCATTTTTAAACGGCTTTTTAAATGAACAAGTCTATGTAAAACAACCTCCAGTTTTTGAAGATCATTTAAAACCAAATCATGTTTTTAAACTTACAAAAGCTCTCTACGGCTTAAAACAAGCACCAAGAACTTGGTATGATATATTAAGTTCCTTCTTAATCAAAAATGGATTTTCTAGAGGAAAAATCGACACTACACTTTTTAAGAAAATTGATAAAAATGATTTATTCATTGTACAAGTGTATGTTGACGATATTATCTTTAGATCAACTAATAAAAAGATGTGTGATGGCTTTTCAAAACTCATACAAAGTGAATTTGAAATGAGCATGATGGGAGAATTAAGATATTTTCTTGGTTTACAAATTAAACAACATGAAAAAGGTATTTTTATTTGTCAAGAAAAATACATTAAACATTTGTTAACCAAATACAAAATGAATGAAGCAAAAATCATGTCTACTCCTATGCATCCATCTTCTTCATTAGACAAAGATGAACATGGAAAATCTGTCTCTGAAAAAGAATCTAGAGGAATGATTGGTTCCTTGCTGTATTTTACTGCTAGCAGACCATATATTGTATTTGCAGTAGGATTATGTGCTAGATTTCAATGTGCGCCAAAAGAATCCCATTTAACTGATGTAAAACGAATCTTTAGATATCTTGTTGAAACTACTGATCTTGGCCTTTGGTATAGAAAAGGTTCTCATATTGATCTTGACGCTGATTATGCTGGAGATAAAATTGGAAGAAAAAGCACCAGTAGAGCATGTCAATTTCTGGGTGATGCTTTGATAAGCTGGTCTTGCAGGAAACAAAATACTATAGCCTTATCAACCACCGAAGCTGAATACGTATCAGCTGCAAATTGTTGCTCACAAGTTCTTTGGAAAAAAAATCAACTTGAAGACTTCTCTGTAAGTTACTCTAGTATTCCAGTTTACTGTGATAATACTAGTGCAATCAATCTGTCAAAAAATCCAATTCAACATTCTCTTTCAAAACATATTGAAATAAAACATTATTTTATTCGCGATCATGTTAATAAAAAGGATATTGAATTAATTTTTGTTGATACTCAAAATCAGCTTGCTGATATTTTTACAAAACCCTTGATCGAGAAAAGTTTTAATTCAATCAAAGAAAAACTGAAAATTATGAAAATCATGAAAATTCAAGTTAAAACTGCTTCTGCAGAAAACGGAGAACATTTATCAATCTCCGTTTTTCAGACATCTTTCTCTGTTTTTCAAATCTTCTTCCCAGCCGTCATCTTCCTCATGCGCAGGCAAGGCATGTCCTAGCATTAAATGCGCGTGCATCAAGGCTTTCAAAGGTCACTGCCAAGCCGTCAAATCTGTTCCTTTCCCCAAAACTTGTCACTTCCCTAGGTTTAATCATCATTATTCTCTCTCTTGAAAAAACTGCAAAAACGTGTTGCATTTATCACAACTATTCACTTTCTGAAACAGTTTCCATCTTCTCAAACCTTTGTCTTCCTCCAACTTCATCTTCCATCACTCTTAGTTGTCAACAATGGCTCGAACAAAGCAATCTGCTCGCAAAAATGCAAGCACTGACACTCCATCACCATCATCAACCTTCTTACCAGTCTACAGTCGTTCACCTTCACCTCCACCCAGGCCAACTCCTCCAAAACACTCATCAGACTCCTCTTTTTCTAACTACCTTTCTCCGTCCCCTGAGTCCAAACCTAACACCTCCATTCCTGAACCTGTATCTTCTGTTCTTCCTCATCTTTATTCTTGTCCATCTCCAAATGTTTCCCAAGTTCCTCCTCACTTGCGAACATCCTTCTCTAAACCCGCACCACCACAAAAATTTGTCAATCCTCCAGCACCTAAAAGACGCTCAATGCGAATCTTGGCAGGAATTGGGACTTCAAGGACCCCAATCCCTAAACCTGCCTATTTCATCATCTCAGACACTGAGTCAGATGAATCATCTGATACTCCTCCTCCTTCAACAAAACCTGCCACTCCACCAAAATCCTCTTTTTCGTCTCAAACTCCTCGCTCAAAAACCTCAATACCAACCCCATTAAAATCATCTTTTTCATCTGAAGTCTCTCAATCCACTCCTCCAAACCAGAAACGGAGACTAATGACTGAATTTTTCTCCTCTCCAACACCCACTCAACCTAAAACTCGTGCCCTAAAAACAAAAACCACCATGCCAACCTCCAAATTTCTGGCAAGAACAAACTTACCCATTCGCCAGAGATTCAAAACAACTATACCTAAACACAAATTTCGTCTTTCTCCTTCCTCGTCTCCAAAACGTTCCACAACCCCGACACCTTCTCCCACCCAAATTCTAGAACGTTCTCCCATCCCTTCCACTCCAACTACTCAAAAAAGCCTTACACCTACTCCAGAACGTTCTCCTATCCCTCACAATTCTCCTTCCACCACTCAAGAACGTTCTCCTATCCCAGAACGTTCTCCCGTCACTACCCCTTCCCTTACTCAAAACATACCCTCCCCTACTCCAGAACGTTCTCCCATTCAAGAACGCTCTCCTACCCACCAAAAATCTCCATCTCCAACTCAAGAACGTTCATCTACAGAAGAACGTTCTCCGTCCCATACTACCTCTCCCTCACAAACAACCAAAAGACCTCTTTCACCTCAACCTCTTTCCTCCCCTTCCTCTGAACCTTCCTCTAACTCTGATTCCCCTGCACCATCATCTCCACCTTCCAAGAAAGCCAAAACTCAGCTCGTTCCTCTAATTCCTCCCTCTGCCACCAAACTATTTAAGGACAAATGGGCTCAGAGACCTATTGGTGTTGGCAGAGTTTTCATTTTTGACAAACTCATCGAAGATGGCAACCCTGTCCAACATTTTACTAATGCCCTAGGCTGAACTGCCTCTTTACAAATCTCTGAACCCCACTATCCAGATGTTGTTCGAGCCTTCTATTGTCAGGCCAAAACATTCCCTGAAAAATCTCTGTTGATTTCCACCATCAAGGGAATTGAGATCAAATTAACTCCTAACATTCTGGCCTCAATCTTGAATCTTCCTACTGAAGGTCCTGCTATTTTTGGTAAATCCTGGTATGCAGCTCTCAATCTTAAAGAGACTGCAATTCTCTCTGAACTATTTCACGAGAATTCTACTAGGTACCTTTCCACATTTCTTCGCCCTCTTCCTAAAATTTTCAATAACATGAGTCAGCATACTCTTCTTCCTCATTGTGGAAGCCATGAGTATGTCTATGAAAATGACGCGCTCATCATCTATCATCTTCTCAACTGCAAGCATCTCAACCTCCCTCATCTGATACTTCACCACATGATTGCTGCTGCCAACAAAGACTACAAGAAGAATATTGTTCCCTATGGTATGATTCTTACAAAAATCTTTAATCATTTTCATATTCCTCTGTCCAATGAAAAATCCCTCATCAAAATCTCAAAATTCTCCACCAAAAACATGGCCCATATGAAAATCACCGTCACCAGACAACCTTCCCCCACATCAGAAATACATTACAAACATTCATCAACTAGCCGTCCATCAACAAGACAATCTGCCTCAATCATCTCCTCTAAAAAGGAAACGTTCTTCAAGAAGAAGAGCTGATGCTCCAACTCCAACTTCACCTTCTCCATCTCCCAACAGAACATCTGCAAATGCTCAGGAACGTTCTCCACAAAACCCAGAACGTTCTCCTGAACATGCTCAAGAACGTTCACCTCAAAACAGAGAACGTTCTCCCAGCCCTCCTCCTACAAATCAACCTTTCTCCACATTTCCCCAACAATCCACAATTTCCTCCATTGACTTCATCTCTGTCTCACAACTGCTTCGTTCTCTCCTTGATCCCATGACCACATTGTTTCCACACCAAAATGTGTCAGCCATGTCACCTGTATACATCTCTCCACAAACAACCACTTCATCTATTTTTGGCATTAGTCAATTTTTGGCTTCTCCTGAACCTTCCAACAACTAGACTTCTTCAAATCAATCAAATCCTCAGCCACTACCTGCCTCTCTCCCAACTGTTTCTACTCCATCAAACAGTGCTGCTCCAATTCCTCCTCCAATCATGAATCCGCCCAGGGAACCCACCAACTCAGAATTGATGGCAACTCTGCAACTTCTATTGGCTCAACAGAATCAGTTGCAGTCTTGGCTCACAGAGACACTTGCTCCCAAGCTAGGAGTGCCTCCTCCTCCACCGTTTCAATCTGCTCTTGCTCCTGAACTTGTTCCCATTCCGTCCAAGTCTCAATCATCAGAAGGATCTTCTCCTTCTTTAGCAAAATAGGGATCTTTTTCTCCTTCCATTTTGAATGACAAAGGGGGAGAATTAAGTTAAGTTTTTATTCTAATTTTAATATTACCTTTTGTAATTTAGCGATTGCATTATTAATGAAATATCCTTTTTGCAAATAAACTGATTGCATTAGTTATATTACTGTAATAAAAACATCTATTGCATCAATTGAGGGGGAGCTTTTACGCTCTTCAAAATTAAAATTAGAATCAAAATTAAAATCTAAATTAACATGTTTGTCATCATCAAAAAGGGGGAGATTGTTAAGACAAACTCTCAAATTAAGTTTTGATGAAAATAAACAAGTTTTAATTAAGAATATTAATTATGATTCTAAATGTTATGTTAATTTAATTTGTGCTCTTGAGTGTTTTTATTAAAGATAGGAACCAAGCAAAGCAGAGAAATCAGACCAAAACTAAATAAATCAGTCATGATCATAAACTGTATAAAACAGAGAAAGATCAGCAGAATCAAGAATGATTGTCACAGCCACTTCACCAATCATTCTTCAACACTTTAACAATGATTCTGCCTTATCTTTTTATGCCAATTTCATCAGTACATGGAAACGAACAGATAGGAATCATTTTTACTCAAAACGGTTCTCGAATCACTAAGATAAATCATCATGAATCTATGCATGTCCAAAAACGGACTGCAACTTTCTATAGTCTGGAACTGTCAAGGAAGTTGAACAAAACTGAACTTTAAGATTGATTATAAGTCCTCAGATTGTCCAGAAGATTATCAGACCATATTGATTATCTATCTCCACCTTTAATCAACGTTCTCCGTTTTTGAAGAAGAACAATCTCTGTTTTTGCAGAAGAAGACTTCTCAGTTATGTAGAAAATTATTCACTCCTTTCCAAACAGTTTTGGATCAAATCAAGTGTCCAGACCAAAGCCCAATTCTAATCAAGTATTATCAAAGCTTAATGGGTCATTAAGCGCGCAGGAAGCTTGTGCGAAACTAAGCCAAACGGCCCAAACAACAAAGCCCAAAACTGTCACATGAATGGTGCACTTTGTCAACAGATTCGTTGCTTCTGTCAGAAGGAAAAAAGAGCACTACCAACAGCTCTTTCTGACCAAAATTAATTGTTCAAATCATCTATAAAAGGAAGGCCAATTCGCAAGCATCATTCAGAACTTCAAGTGCCAAGTATTCTCATTAAATCACATTCACTTGCATTCTTGAAGCTATCTCTTTCACAAAAGAAATCAGGCTGAAATCCTCTCATACCTACAGATCATATTACTGAGTTCTTTTATTCTGATTCAATTCTTAAACAAGAGTTGAGCATAATCAGATATAACCAAATCTTTTAAAATCATTGTTGTGTAAACTCATAACTATAAGGATTGTTTATAATTTGAGTGTGATTAAAAGAGTTAACTGTAAAATCCTAGCAGATTAGTTAGGTGACTTGATTGAATCCTTTTTGGGTGGAAAGGAAGTGTAGTTACAAATCAAGGTTGATCTTTAACTGTGTAACCAGAAGATTGTTCTCCGTTCTTTGAACACTTAGTGAAAATCTCACAGTTGTGAGGATTGGACGTAGCCCATGTTGGGTGAACCAGGATATATTCTTGTGTGGTATCTCTTCCTTATCTCTATTTATATTCAGCTATTTTTATTGTCAAAGTTAAATATAGAAACTAAAAAACTGTGATTTTAACTAATCAAGAACGTTCTACGTTTTCTGATTCAAAACCAAGAACGTTCTCCGTTTCTGTTTTTCATAACCAAGATATTTCTTGAGTTGTTTTTCTTAAGTTTTTAACAGGAAATTTTAAATAGGCAAGATTACAATTCAAACCCCCTTCTTTGTAACTTGACATTGCTACTTCAACTGCTATATGAGGATGACATGCTAATAGCATGTAAAAGTATGAAAGAAATAGAAAAATTAAAGGGCCAACTGAAGAAAGAATTCGAGATGAAGGATTTGGAGCCAGCCAAGAGGATCCTAGGAATGGAAATCATCAGAATTAGAGAACAAGGAAGACTGATAATTTCTCAAGAGAGCTACATTGGAAAGGTTCTAAATAGATTCAACATGAGTGAATCAAAGGTAGTTAGCTCTCCATTAGCAGCTCGCTTCAAGCTTTCTTCAGCCATGTCACCAAACACAAACCTGGAAGCAGAAGACATGAAAAATATACCATATGCAAGTGCCATAGGGAGTATCATGTATGCTATGGTCTACTCAAGGCCAAACATTTCTCATGTTGTAAGTGTCACAAGCAGATTTATGGGAAACCCAGGGATAAGTCATTGGCAAGCTATCAGATGGATTCTAAGGTACCTAAAGGGTACTCAAAGCATGTGTTTGGAATACAGCAAAAGTTTAGAACCTTCAAAATCAGTCCAAGGATTTGTAGACTCTGATTTTGCTGGAGATCTTGATAGAAGAAGATCTCTTATAGGATATGTGTTCACAATGTTTAACAACATAGTGAGTTGGAAAGCTAATCTTCAACACATAGTGACATTATCAACAACAGAAGCAGAATATGCTGCTCTTGCTGAAGCAGTGAAAGAAGGAATTTGGCTAAAATGGTTGATCATAGAGCTTGGGGTCAAGCAAGAAGCTGTTTGCATACATTATGACAATCAAAGTGCCATTCATTTGAGCAAAAATCAAATGTATCATGAAAGGACCAAGAATATAGACATAAGACTTCATTTCATTAGAGATGTCATTGAAAGGGGTGAGATACATGTGGCAAAGGTGCATAAAAGTGATAATCCTGCAGACATGTTTACAAAACCTGTCACACTTAGGAAATTCAAACATGTTTGGATATGCTGCAAATCAAGTCCATAAATTGAGATCAAGGACTAAGGGGATCAGATTTGAAGAATCACAAGAGGAAGCTTCTCATTTGGTACCAAGGTGGAGAATTGTTAAAAGTGGTACTCAATTAAGAAGCCATTCAGTTTTGGGCAGTTAGTTAGTTAGTTAGTTGTAACTAACTTTAGTTAGTTAGTTTGTTATTCCAAATTGTAACCAAACTGTATTTAAGCCAAAGCAAGGCTGGAAAACTAATAGATTAGAAAAATAGAATGCAAGCTGCAGTTTTTTATTGTGCAGAAAAACTGGCAGCATAAATGCAATCCAATTGTAATCATTTTCATCTCATTACTAGTGATAATTCAAGTCGGATCCAGTCCTCCAGACGTAGGAGTTAATCTCTAAACTGGATTAACAATTGTGTGTGTTCATTTAAGAATTACAAGTTTCAAAATTCTGTTTGAAAGATCAATCTTCATTTCAGTCAGAAACGAAGAACGACTTTGGATTTTCTGTTTCATCAATCTTCGTTATTTTCTAGGTTCATTGATTGATCGATCTCCGTTTTTCACAACAGTAAAATTGGTGGGTTCTACTTGGAGAATGAGTCCACCCAAAAAATCTAACTTGTCCAATAATAGATTAAGGATTGATTTGTTAATTGATATTGTGTAATGTGTATGCACATGATTTTTTCACAACAAAATAATTCGGTTATTAGCAATGTCAATTTGTATTTGTGAGTGGAGATCTTTGTTGAGACCATCTTATTTAGAGTTGTTAACAAGAACCGTCTTATTAAGAGTTGTTAGCAAGAACTTTTTCTTTACAGAGATGGAAGGCTCGATTATTAGAAATCTTAATTTGTATATTTTAATAAAGCTGTTAAAAAAAGTTTCAAACCCCTTACCTCTACATAGAAAGCCCTTACTTATTAAGAAAATATTTTTAGATCCTAACTTACAAAATTAATTTTTTTTGGAGTCCAGTTCATGGTCTCCTTCTTCCATGTGAGTTGAGATTTTTTTCAAAAAAATCAGGAAATAAATTTTTCTCGAGAAAAATAAAAAAAAAATGTTGTAATAAAATTAAATTTTTTTATGAAACTTTATTATATTTAAATTTTTAAAAAAATCAACATTTCTCGAGACAAATTGATTTTTGTTTACGAAAAAAAATCGTTTTTTTTTTAAAGTTTTGGAAAAACAACTATTTGAAAATTAACGTTGAAAAAGTAGATTTATAGGCCCACAAGATTTTGTGAATTTTTCATTTTGGAGATTTTCTTTAATGGAGTCTTTTAAACCATGGAGTTTGTTGATCCCTCCATTATGTAAGTTATGGTTAATAAAAAGTAGACTTGTAAGATTAACATGGAGATCCTCATAGAGATTGTCTTAATTAGGGTTGTTGGCGAAATTTTTTCCTTGTAGGGATAGAGCAAAAAGTTCCTCAAGTTAGTTTCAAATCGTACCCCCGCCCAAGAAAACCTGTCCCAAAGTAATTTAACAAAATACCTTATATATGTATGTACATATACAAGTATGTCAGATATGTTTTATTTGGTTAATTTTTCATACAATATGTATATAAATTTGTTTTATATGTAATATTTATTGTTGTCACAAAACTCATAATAATGCTTTAATATTACATTTGATTTATAGTTGAATTTTATTTTTGTTTACTGTCAATTTGATTAAGAATAATTAAAATTTGATTATTTTTTATGTAGGTGGAATCCCTGCAAGAATTCACGGAGACAAGAATAGGTTAAAGAAAATCCTTAAAGCAAAAAATAAGGGTGTGGAACATTATTTTAGGTGGTGGGGACAAAGAGTGGAAGAGAACACCTCACCCCTGCCTCGCTAACATCCCTATTGGATACTTTCATGTTTTACTATGATAAACTCATTGTTATTTAAAAAAGATAAATGTTTATTATATTATATCATTAATATCAATTTAGAAATTGTCTTCTTTGTAAAGTTGTCAAGACAAGTAACTCATTATATTATCTAATTATAAAAATTTAATTTTTAATATTAAATTTAAAAGAAAATTAAAATACATCAGTTTCCGAATTATATCTCAAAATACCTCACTTAGCATATGTTGACAAAAATTTCTTCTCAAAATATTTCTCAACGCAACTTTTTATTTCTTAACAAATTTTCTTTTAGATGGTTGCATCATTGGGTGATCCTCCTACTTAATTTTTCATCATTGATAATATCATTAAAGATAGTCTAGCAACAAATAAAAAAACCAAGACATCATAAATATAAGGTGAAGTGTTTCTTCAATTCACATACAATCTGAATTATAAAGATCATATTTAGCTAAATAATGGACAGTTTGGTTGGCCTCACGCCTAACATGTAAGAAATTTAAACTATGAAAGTAACATTAAAATTAATACGATATCCAATTACAAAACCAACATAAGTGGGAGATTATTGGTGTGCGTTCAACGCCACAATTACATTTGAAGTGTCTGATTTTGCTATAAGATTCAAGAAAGACATTTCTTTAGCAAATTCAAAACCCTTCTACATAGCTAAAGCTTCTGCTACCTCTAAATTTGGTAATGAAGTAACTTGTCAGCAGCTAGTAGCAACTACTACACCATCAACATCTCTCACTACAACACCAATAATTCATTTATCCCCATCTATTGGACCTTCTGCATCAACATTAAGCTTATAACAACTACTAAATGGAGGTGTCCAACGAACATCAGATATAGGAAAATTGGAACTTCCACTTAGCGCCTCCAACAACACCGCACTAGCACTATTAAAATTAACAATAGATCTGTGCCTTTTGAATAATGGTAACCACATCAACATCAATCCCTTCAAAATATTTTTTATTTCTAGTACACCATATTTCATAACACAAGGCCAACACATATACAATCACATTCTCATTTGCATCAATAATGTTTCTTTCAAGTAACTCTTGAAATGGTACGTACCTAGAATCATGCGAATTAAATACCAAACTGAAAGGGAAGAAAATATGACCTGCTTTGACCAAGTTAAATCTCATGGATCTGAGTGAACTCGTCAATTCTTCTAGAGGTAGCTTGTTAAGGTCTTTAACCTCTTGAATAGTTATGACTTTTGGTCTCCACTTGCTAGGTAGACTTTTGAGGATCTTCTTGACATGATCAATTGTAGTGTAACTCTTTTGGAGAAATTTTTATCTAGAGACTAGGGTTTGGAATTAGGAGAACATTTTTTCAATGTCTTCATCATCTTCCATATGAAAGAGTTCATACTTCCTGACAAGCATTTTTTCCTTAGCTTTGATGTTTGTTTAGTTTTTTCATAGTTGAGGACCAAGTCATCGAAAATACTTTTTGATGTTTCTTTATTGCTACACTTGTCGAACTCTTTGAAAGTGATATCATTCATCATAAATATTATGGCTTTATGATAAACCTTGTATTGTTTCTTTTGATCAACGTTGAGTTCTTTTTTGGGAATTTCAACACCAACAACAACATATATGGGAGCCTCATAGCCATCTTCGACTATGTTCCAAAGTTTAGGATCATGTGAGATATAGAAACATCTCAATCTGTCCTTCCAGTATTCAAATCTACCCCTATCAAACAAATGAGGCCTGTTAAAATTTCCACTTGTAGCTTCATCACCAGAGTTAGTCATAATAGAGATAAAAATAATTTTTTTACTCAAACATGGTTAAGTGATCAACCTTGAGACAGAGCTCTGATGCCAATTGAAGAGTGAAAAACCCAAAGAATTTGGGGTTTGAATTGTGTTTTTAAGATTTTAAAAAAACTTTTAAACAAATAATAAAATAAAACATGATAAAGCAATAGCAAATAAAGAGATAAAGAGAGGAAACACAAGCCAATTTATCTTGGTTCAACACCAACACGGTAGCTACGTCCAATCCTTTCACCCTAGAGTATCACCGAAAGTATCACATGTACACTGAACACCTACTAGTCAATCTGACTGTGTTAAAGACTTTTCAACCTTCTAATTTAGTACAGTCAAGTTGTTGAGGATAACAACCACTATTGGACTAAGTTACAATGGGTATTTATGATGGTTTTCTTAAAAACTCTTACAATAGAATATTTACAAGGTATGCTATCAGAATGTACATGATGGTAGTAAGTTTTTCCGTAAATGATGGTAGTAAGAATGTATATGACGGCAGTAATTTTTATGTATCCATATTTTTCAATGAAGATCACACGTTTATTTATAGAGAGACTTCATAGGTTTTAGGGTTTTAGGGTTTTTGATTGTTGTTGTGATTGCACTAGAAGAACAAACATTAGTCAGAACACCATATTAGCGGGATAATAATTCATGCCAAATTGCCTCCCAATCATCCAAATACCGCTACTTCCACTTTAGTATTAGTGCCACACGCATTAAATGTAAGAATCAATATGGCTCAGATACAAATGCCTACTATTGATGTTTTTATGATAACAAAGCAAAAGAACAATTATTCTTTAGCATGTTACTTTAAGTGTGCTAGATTAATATAGTTAAATCAAAACCTATGTTTTTACTATTTACAATAGTGACATAAGTAAATGTTAGTTAGTAATAATTGTTCATGTGTTATTTATTAGAAGAAACACTATGAACCATAACCTATTACTATCCTCTCATTTTTAGAATCCTAGGATGACTTTGTGTTCACATTTGACACAAACTCAAATTGTTGTAATTGGCAACAACCTTTGCAGAAAAGAGAGCATGGAGAGGCACTGTAGAATATTCAACTCAATAGGCTAGTGAAGTTAGGATTCTTGAGGAAATCCACAAGACTGTACTTCTGGTAGATCTGAAGAGGCCTTTAATAAAACTTGGTATAGAGAAGCAGAGAAAAGAATACTTAACTCAAGAGAAAAGTGAAATCCATAACTTGAAGAATTTAGATATTGCACTTCTGGTAAGACTGGAGAGGCTTCAAACCCTACTTAGCTTGGAGAAGCCTCAAGAATATTCAAAGCATGAATATATAGAGTTAAGAATGCTTTAGAGGATTAAGTCACTAACTCTACTAAGACAAAATATTTGTATAAGGGGAGAATTAGATGTAGCAATAGTTGTTGAAAACTAGCATAAAAATGTTTGTGTCAAAGTTCATTATGTTTTATCTTCGATATATATTTTACTTAGTTGCATTAAAATGAAGTTAAGATTTTGATAAACAATTAATTAAAAAGAAAAAATTTAAATTGATCAACACAATTCAAACCCCTAATTTTGTGTTTTCTAGCACCTTTATTAAATGCCTCCCCATTTTTTATTAGACTTTTGGTTCCAAATCTGGTGAGAGTGAGAGAGTATTTGGCTTGAGACTTAAAATTTGAGGGGCGTTTTGATCAAGATTTGGTGAGTGTAAAGTGCGTTTGGTTCCATATCTGAATTTGAAATTTTTTTCTTTGTATATTTTTTTTTTGGATTACTGGTGATGAATTTCTAGGTTGAAGGTGATGATTTTCTGTTACGGGCGAACAAATTGAGGGAACGGATTTGTTGTTGTTTATGTGGTTAAACTATTTTTGTTGTTTATCTAGTTGAATCGATTTCGTTGTTTCTCTGGATTTTTTGGGTTTAACATGTTGATTATTGGGCTTTTTGCATCTTCTAGGTTGAGTTGAAGAAGATAAATTTCTTAGTTTTTTAATATATTTTTAATGATTCAACTTGAGAGTTTCAGTTAGCATCTCATATCCATCTAACCGTTGGCACGTCACCATAAACTCTATGTTACTAGTCATATCATATAAGCCACATCACTAAAATATGTCCACTTTAGCACTAAAAAAATTCCTGGGACTAAATTTTTAAAGTTTTTTTGTAATTACAAAGGTATATTTTGAGAAATTTTTTTACGGATACTAAATCAAAGTGACTCCTATTTACGGTGAAATTTGCATAATTAAACCTTTATTTATTTCGTTGAATCTGTATGAATGAAGTGATTTATGGATTTAACTGCAATGCCATGTTTTGGGAATAAGAAATTGTAGTTCTTATTATTGACTTAGTGCCAGTTGATATTGTATTTGTTGGGTCTTTTTAGAAGTCATCACTATAGATATTTGATTGCAACTAGCAGTCCATTTTGTCATGGTGCTATAATTATTTAATTGCTTTAGAGGAAATTTTTTGAGATAATAATAGCGCAACTGTTCTCATTTAGCAATAAAATGGCTCGTGAAGTCATGTTGATAGGAAAAAGTTAGGCATTGATGAGATGCTGATAGTAAAAGTGTTGTTTTCTTATGGAGGTCAATGTGAATGAAGGAGATTTAGATGAAGCTTTTCTAAAGTAAATACCATTTTCAAAGTTTATACAGTCATGAATTTAGTGTTTAGAGGAACATAAAATAATTATGTAATTTTGAACTTGTATTAGAGATTATTGAAAATCTTACAAAATTTAAATATGTTGTTTTGAAGTTTTAGATATCATTAAATTTATATGTTCTTTGTACAAAAGCACGATAAAAAAATTATGCAAATGCTATATTTGATTCAAACACAATTCAATTGAATGTTGAAAGAAAATAATGCTTCTTGTAAATAGGGGTTGCCAAAGTTCATTTTCAATTCAATCAATGAACACATATAATGCATGTATGTGAAAAATGTGGTTAAAGGTTACTATATAACAACACTTATATGTGGAAAGTGTTGTTAAAGGTAACGTTTTCTTATGTAAATGTGTTGTTTAAAGTGATCCTATAACATAGGGTCGGCTCTAATATTCTGAATGTCATAAACAAACTAATAAAATGACGTTCTTGTAATTATTATAATATTCTTTTTTTTGCATTTTTTGTTGTAAAATTATCAACAAAATAACTAAAGTGATGCAAGTTGCAATCAAATAACTAAAGTGATGACTAATAAATCATAATTTTTTTTTAATAATTTCCATGTAATAAATTTTTTTCAGCAGATGCAACAATAGCATGAATATGTAATATTATTTTATATGTCGTGCATGTATTAAAAAAAACAATTAAAGTTTAACCGCAGTTTTAGTGTCTTTATTTTTACATTTTCTATTTTAAAATATGACAATTTAGGTAGCCATTATGATTTTTTAACTAAAATATCGCGATGTGACATGCTTTAAATAACATGACATATGATATGATGATGTAAAATAACTAACACTCATGAAATCGCAATAAAATCATCTAAAAACTTAATTTTTAAGTTCAATTTTTAATTTCAATTTTTTTTCAAATTTTGTAATTAAATTAATGACATATGAGTAATTAATGGATCTAGATGATTTTATATCATAAAATCGTTGCCACATTATTTAAAATATGTCAAACCGTCATTTTTTAGTTCAAAAGTCTGAAGAATGGATCAAAATTGATAACTTTAAAAATACAAAAATCAATTATATAAATTAGTGAAAATAAAGAAATTAAAACTACAACTAAACAACCAATTAATACATACTACTAGCTATTTAAGTAAAATAATAATTTAGTAACTCTAGAAATATAAGACCACCGGAGGTCGCCTTTCCGGCTCACGCTTAAGGCAATGGGTATAAAACACTTTTGTTCTTTATCAAAGTGTTGTCTAGCCATATTATAGTGCCAAAAAAACCAACGGTTAATAGCGTTCTTTTTGACTAAAAAATTGTTGTCTTTGTACTTTATCGTCATAATGAATGTTATAAACGACAAGTTTGTTCCCTTACACAAGTTTTTCTTCGTGCACCTTAAATGGAGTTGTGTGAGAGTGTGAGGGTAGAAAGTGACATGAAAAATATTTGGTGTTTATAATTACACAACTTCCAAGAACCTTTAACTTACTTGTAAGCCACAAGATGATGGTCCATGAGGCTTGATAATTGCATGCTCTTTTACTCTTAAAATATGTACTTTTGATTCTAGTTTTGAAATTTGTATTATACAAGGAACACATAATTGAAACATGTATTGTATAGTCTTGGAATTTAAATTGGCTTTCCTTATATGTATGTATAGTCAGATTGATTGATGCCGTGCTAAGTTGGAAGTGTCTTCTGCATTCCATATTGGTTATTGCTTGGTCTAATTTTATTTCTTTTTACCATTGTCTTTTTTTTATCCCCTTTGTTTTATTCTTAATGAGTTGTTCACTCCTTTTTCCATGTTTGATCTTTCAACATACAAGCATTTTATAAGAATAATTGCTTATTTTGCTGAAAGAAATTGATTGCATTAATTTTTATTTCAAAAAGAATCTTTTCTTATTTTCTAAAACTTTTTGAATAATTTTACTTGTTTAAAATAATTTAGGCTTAATTGCAGTTTTGGTCTCTCTGTTATTACTAATTTACGAAATTAATACACTTATTTTAAAAGTCGACAATTTTAGTCTCTCTCTCAGATTTTTGAACTAAAAAATGACGATTTGACATATTTTAAATGATAAGACATACAATTATATAGAATCATCTAGATGTATTAATTATTCATATGTCATTAATTAAATTAAAAATATGGAAAATTTCTGATCTTGAAAGTTAAGCTTATACGACATTTTATTCTAATTTCATAGGTGTTAATCATTCTACATCATCGTATCATATGTCACGTTATTTAAAACATCTCATTTCATTATTTTTTAGTTAAAAAGTTATAGGGATGGACTCAAACTGTCGACTTTTAAAATAGAGGGGCCAATTTTGTGAATATGTCAAATTAGAGGGACTAAAACTATAATTAAACCAATAATCTATCAACAACCTATAATCTCATATAATCGATACCCAACCATATAATCTCAACAACCTATCGATATCTAGCCATATAATCTCAACAACCTATAGATATCAATTTTCCTATATAATAAATAAAAAATAAAAATAAAAAAACTATCTATATCTATTTAGATTTTATCTTCAAATATCTGATTTAATTTTTTTTATTAATTTTTAATTTTATTTAAACATTAATTTTTCAATAAAATTATATTTTTTTATTAATTTTCAAACGATTCTTTTACGAAATTTTTATTTTATGTAAGATTACTATTATTGCAATATAATTTATTAATTTCAAAATTTCAAAATATAATATAATTAATTTAGCTTTTTTATACATTTTTTTAAATTAGAAAAAATAATTTAATTGTAAAATTTGAATTTTTGTTATGTATATATTTTTTTTTAAATTGACCACTTTGCCACACTGCGAAAAAATATACAAAAATGTCCTACTTTTTAGCCCCTGATCGCAATCAGAGAATGCGACGTCCTGAAGTGTTTTTTTTTTTTATTCTAATAGAAGGTATGAATTTTTTTTATTCAAATTTATTTATTAGTTTAATTATTATTTAATTAATTATAAATAATTAAAATATTTAAAAAATCAAAATACTAATAATAAAATAAAATACATTATTAAATAATAATAATAATAATAATAATAATAATTTTAATAATATTATTAATTTTAATAATAATAATAATAATAAAAAGAAAATTATATTAATAAAATAAAATAAAAATCTATTAAATCGAAAGAAAAAAAATACATTAATATAAAGAAGAAAAAAAATGACAAATTGAAAAAAAAATACATGAAATTTAAATTAATTATTTTCATCTAAATGTCCTCTAGTTCCACATTTACGCGGTCGTCGAACTCATCTAGTACGTTAATTTTATTTTATTAATATAATTTACTTTATTATTATTATTAATATTATTATTATTATTAAAATTATTATTATTATTATTATTATTATTATTTAATAATAATATTTTATTCTATTATTAGTATTTCAATTTTTTAAATATTTTGATTATTTATAATTTATTAAAATTAATAATATTAATAATATTATTATTAAAATTAATAATATTATTAAAATTATTATTATTATTTAATAATGCATTTTATTTTATTATTAGTATTTTAATTTTTAAAATATTTTAATTATTTATAATTAATTAAATAATAATTAAACCAATAAATAAAATGGAATAAAAATTCATATTATCACATGATGCACCTTCTATTAGAATTAAAAAAAAACACTTCAGGACATCGCATCTGGAGGTTGCGATCAGCAACGCAAAAAAAATTAGGGCATTTTTGTATATTTTTTTCGCAATGTGGCAAAGTGGTCAATTTAAAAAAATAAAATGATATAAATGAAAAAAATCTGTAAAATTTTATGAAAAAATATATATATAAAAAATTATCCATGTCTCATTGATTCTTTCTAAGAAACATTTTATTTATAAATCTATTTTGATTTTCAAACAGATTTTTGTATGAATTTCTTATTTTATTTTTGACTTTTTTATCTAACAAAAATATCTCAACAACCCATCTATATCTGTTTTGATTCTAGCCCTCAAATATTTCACCAAACTTTATAAATTTTGAATACATTCCATTTTCAATTCTTACAAACAAAATCATCAATTTCACGATACACAATGTTTTTTAAGTCTTTATCAGAATGTCGAACTTCAAATAACGAGATCGAGTTGAGAATGAACTTCAAAGAACAAAACCAAATAAGTTCATTTGATCCACATAATTTTTATGGATGACAAAGTATTTTTCAAGTTCTATTATTTTTTATTTCGTAGACATCTTATACCTATGATAACAAATAACGTAGTTATTTTATTTTATTGTTGTTTTTGTACCATTTGAATGTAAAGTTAGACATCTTTTTTAATTTTTGTGTTTACGATATTCTAAGGAAAAAACTGAATGTTCAGCCACAATGTTGAAAAATATAAATCTACACCGATTGAGGGAAAATTTTCAAGAGGTGTCAAGTATCTAAATTCCTTTTTATGCATTTAATTTCACATGCTAGGGTGATATTTGTAAAGCTAATAAGAAAGACTCACATTTAATAGATATATTAATTAACTAGCTACTAATTTGTTTATTTTTTTTAGTGAGGCTACTTTGTTATTTGTTAAAATTTTGTGCTTTCATTTGATATTCACTTTTCTGTGTTATTCATTGGATATTCATTTTAGCTATAATATTTGTTTATAATAATAAGATATCATATTGGAGTATTAGCTGCAACAACGAAGCATGCATAGAATACAAATAAGGAGTCAAATCAATCACACATATCGTTCTATTTTTTTTTTCTTTTTATTTGAATACGTTTGGATTTTTTAATTCATTTATTTGTAGGGGTTGTGAGAGACTTCGGTGTACATTATGGAGAGAATATGCAAATCGACTTCTTTAATATATGTAACAATCCAAATATTACAATTATTTTGATATTAAAATTGGCTAAATTTAAATTATATAAAGCTATTTATAAAGAATATTACCTATTTATAATTATATTTCATTGCATATATTAGATAATTGTTTCAAAATGTTTAATTAAATATTTACCTAAAATATTGTTGTAGTAAATATTTTTTACACATATATCTAATTAAATATTAACATGTAGATATTTGGGAACTAAAATATTGAAATAATTTTTTTGTGTGTGATTTGATTGATCAATGCTAGACTTGTCAAAGTTGATTGTGTTAACCCTCTAAATTTGAGAGTGGTCCATTTTAAAAATAACTAAAAAAATTTCTTCTAGAAACAAATTAGATTTCCTCTTTTCTCGCTCTTCTTATTGAAAAGTACTATCCACCTTAATTTCTTTGTATCTATTATTTTGTTATCTCATAAAAAATACTCTGAACTATACCATACATTTGTTACTTCACTTATGGGATGTTATATCTCATAATTTTATTTTATTTTATCTCTATTATGGTCAGTGATGATAGATGGTGTTTGTGTATTATAAACTTGTTTTTGTTTTTTTATTAATTAAAATATGGAAATATTGAAAGAAAAACGGGTCGAACTGTTCATTGGTCAACATAGTTCAAAGTAGAGAGACTGAACTTGATAAATTGCATCACTATAACAAACGGGTTGGACTGAACATGTCATTTCATGTTATCGGACCATTCAAGTTAGAGAGAATCGGGAAAGGCCGACCTATTAAACAACTATAATTAGAGTATAACAATTATAACATAACAATTAATCTATCTAATTTTTTTTATGATTTTCTCCCCCATATTAACTCAAATAATTTAAGAATTATTTTTGTTATTACTTAAATAAAAAATTTAAATTATAAAAATCATAATGTTATAGATGTATAACTCAAGTAACACTAGATGAGTACACTAGTTATAATAGAAGAAAAGTATAAAATTTTCTACTCACAAGAATTTTGCTCCCATTATCTCTTTTTCGTTTCATGATAATGAACCAATCATTTTCGTCCCCACTCATCTTCTCATCTCCACCCTTCCCCTCTTTACAACCAAATACTACTTAATCAAATTAAGATTTAATTTCACCAAAAGATGTACTTAGGTTTAATATCCTAAGTTTTTCAAATTTAAAATTAAAAATGGTTAAATTTAAATTCCACATTATCGATTGATATGATTGTGTTTCTTTAATTTCTCTATTGTTATTTTCCTCAAAAAACTGATATAAAAACTTTGATTTGATGAGGTGTTAAACTCTTAGTATGCTTTATAACTACAAAGTTATATGATCTTTCATATTTGCAAAGAAGGCTGATACTATGAAGTGTTGTTATTTAAAGGTTCTAGCTAGGAACGACTTGGAGTGGTCCATTGTGACTCACTTCGCTTTCCACGAACCTCCTTAGTGCACATTTCATAGTATCGATGCAACTGCAGTGTCATGTTTTACTGTAAAATTTGACTTAGAGAAATTTGATAGAAGTATCAATTTTTCCTTGTAGAATATAAAAGTTAATGATATGTTGATACAATCAAAGTAACTCAAGGTGTTAAATGATATTTTAACGTGGAAAATCCCTCAATGCAATGTAAAAACCATGGGTCGTTCAGACCAAAGAAATAGCTCAACTATAATCAAAGAGAGTATTAAAATGATGCACAAATTGTGTCTAGATTTCTTCGACAAATAACACTTTGTCCTGAATTATTACCTAGATGAATAACACTTTGACTATCGACAAATAATACATATTTGTCCTGAATAAACCCAAGCTCGTGCAATAATTTCTTCAACCAATTCAACTCTTAGCATGCTTCAGTAACGACAATGAACTCTGCTTCAGTTGTAGACAATGCTACACATTTTTGTAATCTGGACTGCCAAGCCACAACTCCCTCTACAAATTTAATCATATATCCTGAAGTGGACTTCCTCAAGTCAATATCTCCATCCATATCTGAGTTAGAGTACCCCACCAAAATAGGTTTGTCATTTCCAAAACAAAGCTTCATACATGTAGTACCACGAAGATATCTCAAAATCCATTTTACAACATTCAAATGCTCTCTACCTGGATTTGAAAAAAATCTACTGAATATATCAACAACATGTGCAATATCTGGCCTTGTACATACCATTGCATACATCAAACTGCCCACTGCAGACGCATAAGGAACTCGTTCCATGTCTATTTTCTCATCTTTACTAGAAATACTTTGTTTAGAACTCAACTTAAAATGGGTAGTAAGAGGAATACTTACAGCCTTAGAGTTTTCCATCTGAAACCTTTGCAACACTCTCTCAATTTAGTGTTATTGTGACATATAAAGTTTCTTCTCCTTTCTGTCACACATGATTCTTATGCCAATAATTTATTTAGTTGCTCCCATGTCTTTCATTGCCAATGACTCGCCTAACTGCTTCTTTAACTTGTCAATCTTGGAAATATTTTTTTCCAACAATATGTATGTCATCAACATATAATAAAAAGATAATGAAATCATCGTTAGAAAATTTTCTAACAAATACACAATGGTCAGAAGTAATCTTCATGTATCCTTGGTCACACATAACAGACTCAAACTTTTTGTACCACTGCCTTGAAGCTTTCTTCAAACCATATAGACTATTTCTTAGTCTACACACAAACTCTTCCTTGCCTTCAACAAGAAAACCATCAGGTTGCTTCCTGTAAATCTCTTCTCCAAATCACCATGAAGGAAAGTCGTTTTTACATTTATTTGCGCTACCTCTAAGTCAAGAGTAGCTATCAAACTCAACACGGTTCTAATCGAGAGCATTTTTACCATTGGCGAGAAAATCTCATTAAAATCAACATCCTTTCTTTGACGGAAACCTTTCACCACTAATGTGGCTTTATACCTCGCAGACTTCGAGTTACTCTCCAGCTTCACTCTATAAATCCATTTGTTTTCCAAAGCCTTTTGCCTTTTGGCAACTTCACAAAATCATAAGTGTGATTTTCATGCAAGATTTCATTTTCATGCAAGATTTCATCTCATCATGCCTTGCATCCAACCACTTTTGACTTTCTTCACTCTCTACGGCCTCTCAAAAACACTCAGATTCCCCTTCATCAGTCAAATTCACATACTCGTGAGAAATATACCTTGTAGATGGTTGTCTCTGCCTCTTAGACCTCCTGAGTTGTGTTTGAGATGATTCAGAAGCATCATTAAGATTCTCATCATGTGACAACTCATGATCTTCACTTATTGGAATATTTTTCGCATCTCTAAGCTGATGATCATCAACACAATCATATGTCTCATCATTCTAAACATTACCATCAGTAGTATCCAAATGAGGAACAATTGATCGAACTGGATCACCATCAGTCAAGATGTTATCTCTCTCAGGTGTAGTATTCTCCACCTTATCAGTGTCTTCAATAGTTTGGTCTTCCATGAACACTACATCACGACTTCTGATAACCTTTTTCTCTATAGGATCATACAACTTAAAGCCAAATTCATCCTCACAATAACCAATGAAAATACATTGCCTTGACTTTGCATCCAACTTGGACCTTTCATCCCTCAAAACATGCACAAAATCCTTGCAACCAAAGACTCTCAAATTCATACTTGACATTATTGTCAAACCATACCTTGTTAGGTACCTTGCTATTCAAAGCGATAATAGGAGTGAGATTAATAACATGCATTGTCATGTAAATGCCTCACCCCAATAATATTTAGGGAACTTAACTTTAGAGAGCATACACTTCACTCTCTCAACAAGTGTTCGATTCATCCTCTCTGCTAAACCATTCAGGTGAAGAATTTTATGAGGAGTTTTTTCATGTGATATACCCTGCTGTTTGCAATAGACATCAAAGGGTCCACAATACTGACCACCATTGTCAGTACGAACACATTTCAGCTTTTTTCTTGTCTGCCTCTCAACCAAAGCATGGAATTATTTGAACTTCTCCAACACTTGGTCTTTTGTCTTCAAAGCATAAACCCATAGTTTCTTGGAACAATCATTAATAAAAGTAACAAAATAAAGTGCACCACTAAAAGATTTTACCTTTAAAGGGCCATAAACATCAGAATGTACCAACTGAAGCAACTATGACTTTCTAGAGGGATGATGCCTTTTGAAGGATACGCTAGTTTGATTACGAACCATGTAGTGAGAACATCCTTCAATCCTAGAAGCACATCCTTTCTCGCTGAACAATTTAACCTTTTTTCACTAATATGGCTAAGCCTTCGGTGCCACAAAGATGATTCCATATCCACAACATTCACACTGTCCTTAGCAACCAAAGCTTTTGTCCAATACAGTTTACTAATTTTCTACCCTTTAGCATAACCAAGTTACCTTTGATGAGTTTCCACTTTCCAGAAGCAAAATGATTATCAAAACCACTATCATCAAGCATAGGTATAGAGATTGTAGTACCCCAATTTTGTCCGGTTAATTAAAAGTAATTCAAAAAATTAGTAGTTTAATAAATATTTATAAGTATAAAAAATCATTATTTTGAGTTTATATTTACGTAAATATTCCCAAAAAAAATTAATTAGACAAAAACAAACCCAAAAAAAAAAGGAAATACACGGTGTTTCTTCTTTTCTAACATGCAAAAAGCATTCCCTGTGTGTAAAGCAAAGCACCAGACGCCACATCTTAATGCTTCAAACACTTCAATACACTTCAAACAAAGCACTTCATGCACTTCAAACACTTCAATACACTTCAAACAAAGCACTTCATGCACCACATCTTAATGCTTCAAACACTTCAAACAAAGCACTTCATGCACTTCAAACACTTCAATACACTTCAAACAAAGCACTTCATGCACTCAACAGTACTCATTCCTTATTTATTTTATATTTTAAAAATTCTTAATAAGGTTATTATCTTTTCTATTTGGACACTCAACAAAAAAGATGAGCAACCTATTTCCCTATTTGTATGAGATTGCTTAATATTTGCTCCAAAACGGTGAAAAATTCAGAGCTTAAGTTTATCTTATAGACACAACGATTAATCCTTTAATCTATAAATTGAGACAAAAATCAGTTGCAAAGGGGCATGATTTTTTTGTAGAGAAAACTCAAGAGTCAGAAGTGAGAGCTTTTTTTAAGAGAGTATTACACACACAAAAAATCAAAAGAGAAGAAAAATCCATACTCATAAACATACCCAAATCCATTACTAACGAAAATAGACAAGAGAATCGTTACAGCCGCACACCACCGCCTCGATCTTCACCGGCATCCAGAAAGGCATCGCACACCACCGCCTCGATCTTCATCGACGTCCGGAAAGACATGTATTTTCTCATTCTTTTGTTCAAGTTGCATATTTTAGAAACTAAGATCTAAAACTATAGCTGATTATGTGAAAAATGAAATCTTTATTAAGATAGTTTTTTTCATGAAACGATTGCATGGCTGAGATATGATTCATTTAGACTGGAACTTGTGAAATGATTTTTTTTCTCTTTGTTTGTTTTGAAACAATACTTGCCTAGAAAGAAGGCATTACTATCGCATAAATAATGCTGCTCTGAGACTATGCCTTGCGTGCCTAGAAACGATACACTAGTGTAGCTTATTGCTCTGAAAAGTTGTTGCTATCTGTTATGAATTGATATGTGCTTTCAGTTCATTAAATTATTATTCATTTAATTATTTCTTTATTTTTTATTCTTTCAAACAATAATTATACAAAAAATTATTTCCAAATGATTAATTAGATGTGATATATGTTTTTAATCTTTGAGTCGTTAGGACAAAGTGGTACAATTTAATAGCTTTAAAACTCTCTTTATTTATTTATTTATTTATTTTAATAAATTAATCTAAAATCGACTTATAAATTTGTGCAATTAGATGTGGTATTATTTTTATCTTTGAGTTGTTAAAACACATATTGTACAATTTGGTGTTTTTTTAAATTCATATCTAAACCAAAAATAATAAAATATTCTCAAAAGAATTAAATTAGATGTGACATCTTTTTACTCCTTAAATTTTTCGAGATACCATTTATACTACTTGACATTTTTAAAACTTAATATTTAAAACTAAAACAATAAATATTCTTAAAAGGATTAAATTAGATGCGACATCTTTTTACTCCTTAAATTTTTCCAGACACAAGTTATACTACTTGATATTTTTAAAACTTAATATTAAAAATCGAAAATTGAAAAAATATTCTTAAAAGGATTAAATTAGATGTGACATCTTTTTATTCCTTAAATTTTTGATACACAAGTTGTATTACTTGACAATTTTAAAACTTAATATTTAAAATCAAAAATAATAAAAAGAATGCTCTTAAAAGGATTAAATTAGATGTGACATCTTTTTACTCCTTAAATTTTTTGAGACACGAGTCGTACGACTATATAGTCTTAAAACTTGCATTTCAAAATATTATTCAAATCAAACCAATTCTTTTTTTCAAAACTTTTTTATCAACAACAAAACACAATTTCTTTAAAAGCAATCAACACATCCGCATTTTCTAGCCAAGAACTACGTAGCTTTGATTTCTCCATCGCACCGGGAGATACGTAGGAGCAAGATCGCACTCTTGTCAAGCATAATAACAAAAACTTTTCTTTCTCTCTATATTTTAAATGTATATTTATCATTAGATTATTTTCATAAAAATATCATATTTGCATTTTAAAAAGGAGAAATAAATATATTTAAGTTAATATTAATTTTGCACAATTAATTATAGGTAACCGTTTTTTTTAACGGATGTCGTAGGGTGCTAATACCTTCCCTACGCATAATTGACTCCCGAACTCGAAATTTAGTTTCAAAGACCATTTTTTTTACTTTTTTATTTTTCAGGGTTTTCCAATATTTTCCCTATTTTAAAATAAACTTTGGTGGCGACTCCATTGAATTCGAGAAACACTCGAAATTTTAGGCCGCGACAGCTGGCGACTCCACTGGGGATTGTTAGAGAGTCAAACCTAACATAATTAATTGTGCAATTTTTTTACTTTTATATTTATTTCTCCTTTTATTTTCTTTACTTTATGCATTTATTGTTTATTAGTTTATTTTCTTGTAGTCATTATCTTTATATATATTTATATGTGTGTTGAGTATTTTACATCGTTTATTGAATTGTGATTCTCTTCACACACTACACATTCACTTACACACACACACTTATGAGTGAGACCATATACCCGGGCCTGAGTGAAACTTGAGTTAGGTTAGGGGTTGAGTGGTAATCATTTTGGATATACATCCTACTTGGTTATTGCAAAGACCTCGTCTAGAGTGTGACTCCATTAGGAATACCTACATTTTGGATGTACTTCCTATTTGTAGTGATGTTTCAATACGAGTACTTGACTCTAGAAACCAATGAATTTTAGGACTGTAGAGCCCACCTTGGAAAGTTTTCACGAATTAAGAAGCTTATATACTTTAAGATTTCTCCGATCTTGGATTGTGATTCTCTTACACACACTTGAGTGAGACCTTAATACATGATTTGAGTAAAACTTAAAATTCGTCTGAAGTTGCGTAGTGTTAGCTTTCTCGATGTACATCGTGTTTGGTTAACATGAATACTTCACCTAAAGTTTCATTTCTTTTGAGAATTATTGTCACTTCTAATAGTTTACCTATTGTTGTTGACAATATTTCAAAATGGAATCCATGGCTCTAGGAACCATATTCAAAATCATAGAGCCACCTTGGAGAGGGTCACCAACTAAGAAAGCTCACGAACCTTCTAAATAATGTAAGCAAAATCTATGTAGGTCACAATGGGAGCATTTTTCTTTTCCAGATTCAAATCAACATTATCCTTTGTTGAAAAAACTAGTATTTTTATTTTGTAAAGCGAAAACATTCTTCTTTATAGAGTTCCAATTTTATCTTCCTAGAAGGACAAAACAAAAATCTCATTTTTCTTCAACTCTCATTTTTTTCTTTCTCACATTGTGTATATATCTTCCCTTATAAATGTTAAATATTTAAACAGTTAGTCTCATATTTATGAAACATTGCTACACGTTTGCATCATAGTCTTACATTATCATATTTTCATTCATGCAAGTCATTTTTTTTCTCTCTCTAATAAGGAGCAAAAAAAATTAGAAATAATGTTGCATTCATGTAAAGTTTTTTTTCATGAGTGGTGTGTATGTTCTTGAAATGATGTTTATTTGCAAAAAATGTTGAATTGGTCATTGTTCTTTGAAAAATAAGATTTGTCAAATCATAAATTAACTCAAAATCAATTGAGACTCTTGAGAACACACCTCAAAGTCTTTTGTTGACAAAAAAACATCTAAATATAATGGTCAAATTTGTTAACTTTTGTGATTGACATAATCAAAAAAAAAATTCAAATCATAAACTAATGTTACCTTTCTTTGAACCATTCATTTAATGAACATGCATGTCATGTGTTTCTACTCTTTCATGACCCCATTAATATCCTCGTTTGTTGACATTTCTTCATTATTCTTCCCTTTCGATCTTGCCACAATCTCTTCGAAATAATTGGTCTCACAAATTGAATTTGAAAGAGACGCCTAATTGATTTCCAATAATCAAATCTCACAAAGTAATACTTTGAAAGTTCCAAATTGGTGCAAGTCCTTCAAAAAAAAAATAAAGGAAAAGCCCGTTAGGATTGAAAACCTGTATTGGCATCCTAAGCAAAAGTTAGGGCAAAAAAAAAAACAAAAAAAAACAAAAAAAAAACAAAAAAAATTAAAAAGCAATTGAATAGATTTGTCAAACTTTGTCCTGAAATTATTATTATAAACGATCATGATTTGAAATGAATCTTACGATTTGTCTTTTAACATCCAAAAACAGAAACAAAAATCTACCCCTTGGTTTCCCCTTTTGAGCCAAAAAAGTGGGACTTTTTTTTCCTTTTCAAATATCCAGGACAAAGATCACTTCTATATTATGAGTTTATTTGATACTTCGTCACCTTTGCATTACTTATGATATCAAAAAGAAAAAGAAATAAAATAGTCTATCAGTCAAAGTCCATAGATAAAGGAGACGGAAAAAAAAAACATGAAGGTAAGTGCAATACAAATTTTGGATTGATACCCCATGAGGTAAGTCTTTGATCTAAAAAAACATTGTCTTAATTGACCTTGGAATAATTATTTGAGCCTGATACCTCATTTTTTTTTCCTTCATAACCCTCTTAGTCATTCACCACATTAGATGTCTAAAATGTTCATTTTAATAAATGATTGATTGTTCATTATTCGGATTTTTTTTATTTTAATTTTGGGACAAAATTACAAATCTCGTTTGAAATATGCTAAAATAATCCTTAAGGACTTGCACGCTCAGGATTCTTTCAAAGAAAGAGAACACTTTGACCAAATTATGCAGATCATCAACGAGATCAAATTCTTTGTACATAAACAAATGATAATTATCATACTTATCAATAAGGGAAATCTTTCAAATGATGGGCCAAAATTGAGGCATTCAGTATTCAATTGAGATAATACTCTTACCCTTCATTCATATTCATATATTCTATAAAACAAGTGTTCATTCATTCAACCATTTCTCTCCACACTCTTTAAAACTCCTGTAATACTAGAGAAATCTTTCAACTTGATACTCTAAAATTGGGGCAACACCACTGTTGTCTCATTCAAACATTGTGCCTTCCAAAATTATAACTTGGGGCAATCCTTTCACCATTTTTTCTAATCACATACACAATATTTTGTATATTCCAAAATAAGGGAACTTCTCCGTCATTCATTCAAGGATTAAGTACCTCTAAATTTCAAATTTAGGAAAACTCATTATCTTTGATTCTCCATATATCATCTGAAATTTTTTTTTCATCATCCACATACTGCATAAATGGGGCACATCCCCCATCTTTCATTTTTGTATTCCTACAAAACTAATTTTGATGTTGTTTTTCCAATCACTCATTTCATCTCAACATCCTCTCACTATCTTTCCATGATGGGGCACTTTTATATCCTTCTTGCTTAGCTCATGAAGAATAGTTAGGTAATCCCACTTTCTTTAGACTACAACAACTATTTGTTAAGTCTAAATTATAGCAATGCCATCCTTCAGAGATTGAAGCAATTATCGGGTTTTCAAAATTCATGTATCTCCATCTACCACCAAATATTTTGTCCTCCTTTTGAGGAACAATCCTAACCAAGCCTTTCTATCTTAAATGCATTGTCATGCGCACTTTATTAAAACAATGCTTCAAAGAAAGATAATGTAAGTTAGTTGACAGGATCTATGAATTCTTTTGCAATCTTCAGTTAACATCTTTGACCAAAAAAGTTAATTTTTTAGGTGTTCTTTTCAATAAAAGACTAAGGTGGTGAAAATTATTCAACGACTGTAGTCAAAAACTATAATTGGTCATATTTTTTCCAAGAAGTCCTCACTCACTCAACTATTGATGGAGACTACAATCATCAAGACACACTAATTTGCAACAGTTGCGTGAAAATAATGATAAACATAAACATGGTAAACTTGATTTTGTTTGAGTTTAAGTTCAAGGTTATTTCACATATTGAAAATTTCAAGGAAGTGACCAAGTCAAGAAATTCATTTCTTACACAAAAAACACCTTTATCACCAAACAAGGTCATTGCATCCTCATGTTCTAAAAAATGAACAATGATAAAAAAACAAAAAACTAAAGATCAGGTGTGCATCCTGAGTTTTTGAATCAGTAGATACAATCATAGAATGCAGATCCATGCACCCTGCACTAATCATGTATGCATCATTTTAGCATCACATCATGCATCTCACCTCATGCATCTATGCATAACTTGACGCAATACATGCACCTTGCATCGTGCTCATGTTTAAAGATCTCACAATCTTCTAATTATGTGGCATGTCGTATGCTCGCGTCAACCCCAATGCTCGAATGACACGCAAAATTATTGCCCAAATACCACTTAATCCCCTAAAATTTTGCACAAATCGACCAATAGACAATTTACTCGACGATTAAATTAAGATTTGATCGTATTGGAGTAACCTTTAAGATGTACATCTTGCTTGGTTATGAGTAATACTTTGTTTAAGTTGTGGTAACTTATTGAATGTACATTTTATTTGGTTATCACAAGCAAAATTTATGGATAAATTTAGTTGTGGCAACAAAAACTAGTCCTATATTTCTAGGACATGAGTTATGACATCTTAAAGATCCTATAAAATAACAAAAAGTCCAATTTTCATTGGCAGCTCAAACACTAAGCCCAATCCTCATTGGCACCTCAAAGACCAAAGTTCATTGGCACCCCAAAGCCCAATATTTCATTGGCAAATAAAAAGTCCAATTTTCATCGGCAATTAAAACACAAAGTCCAATCTTCATTGGCAAACACATAAAAAATGTCCAATTTTCATCGACATCTGAAACCCAAAGTCCAATATTCTTTGGTGTCCCCCTAAACTCGCTCTTCATTGGATCTTTAAGCCCAATATCCACTGAAATCCACAACCATTGTTAGTTGGTAGCTTAGAATGCTTTCCAAATATCCATTGGCATCTACAACATGTACCCTTTACAATCCAACGCCTAAGATCAACAAAGCACCTCTAACCCCAAAGCCCAATATTTCATTGGCGAGCAAAAAGTCCAATTTTCATCAGCACTTCAAATAAAAGTCCAATCATAATTGGCACCTCAACCAAAGTCCAACGTTCCATTAGTAACGTAAAGGCCCAACCTTTCTTGGCAACATATAAGCCCACGTCCATTGACATCCCAAAAGTCCAATAATCATCATCACTCTAACCAAAAGCCCAACACAAATTGGCAACCAAAAATCCAATATTCATTAACATTGAAATCTCAGTTTTCATTATCCATGGACACCCAACACCAAAGATCTACAAAACACTGCATAAGCCTAATATCCGTTGGCCTCGGAAAGCCCAATGTCCATTGGCAATCCAAAGCTAAACTTTTATTGGCAATACAACCCAATTTTCACTATCCATCGGCACTATAAAAGTCCAGGATTCACCAGCAAATAAAAATTCCAATTTCTATTGGCATCCAAATCTCATTACCTACTAGGTAACGATCATTTACATTTTCGTCGTTCTACGCATCGGTAACCAATCCGAAGACGATCATTAATCTTTTGTTGATCTACGCATCGGACTAATCCGAAGACGATCATTTATATTTTTGTCGATCTACGCATCGGTAATCAATCCGAAGACGATCATTTACGTTATCGTTGATCTACGCATCAGTAACCAATCCGAAGACGATCATTTATATTTTTGTCGATCTATGCATCGGTAACCAATCCGAAGACGATCATTTATATTTTTATCGATCTACGCATCGGTAACCAATCCGAAGACGATCATTTATCTTTTGTCGATCTACGCATCGGTAACCAATCCGAAGACGATCATTTACCTTTTGTCGATCTACGCATCGGTAACCAATCCAAAGACGATCATTTATATTTTTGTCGATCTACGCATCTGTAATCAATCTGAAGATGATCATTTTCATTCCTATCGATCTTCACACCAACAATAAATCTGAAGACGGTAATTTCCATTCATAATTTAGTGATTAATCCGCTTTCGCATTAGCAATTCATCACTTTTCACATTACCTCGCCTTTGCATTATTCTCATAGCTTTTAATTTTCATTCGCCTACATTGTATTTATTTTCTCACTTTACAATTTTCACATTCACAATTTGACGGACAAAATTTGGATCCTTATATTCACTTATCTTTTACAACGATAATATGAAAACATTGTTATTCATATTTTCTTGTAAAATATAATTAAATAGGGGCAGCTGTAGTACCCCAATTTTGTCCGGTTAATTAAAAGTAATTCAAAAAATTAGTAGTTTAATAAATATTTATAAGTATAAAAAATCATTATTTTGAGTTTATATTTACGTAAATATTCCCAAAAAAAATTAATTAAACAAAAACAAACCCAAAAAAAAAGGAAATACACGGTGTTTCTTCTTTTCTAACATGCAAAAAGCATTCCCTGTGTGTAAAGCAAAGCACCAGACGCCACATCTTAATGCTTCAAACACTTCAATACACTTCAAACAAAGCACTTCATGCACTTCAAACACTTCAAACAAAGCACTTCATGCACCACATCTTAATGCTTCAAACACTTCAAACAAAGCACTTCATGCACTTCAAACACTTCAATACACTTCAAACAAAGCACTTCATGCACTCAACAGTACTCATTCCTTATTTATTTTATATTTTAAAAATTCTTAATAAGGTTATTATCTTTTCTATTTGGACACTCAACAAAAAAGATGAGCAACCTATTTCCCTATTTGTATGAGATTGCTTAATATTTGCTCCAAAACGGTGAAAAATTCAGAGCTTAAGTTTATCTTATAGACACAACGATTAATCCTTTAATCTATAAATTGAGACAAAAATCAGTTGCAAAGGGGCATGATTTTTTTGTAGAGAAAACTCAAGAGTCAGAAGTGAGAGCTTTTTTTAAGAGAGTATTACACACACAAAAAACCAAAAGAGAAGAAAAATCCATACTCATAAACATACCCAAATCCATTACTAACGAAAATAGACAAGAGAATCGTTACAGCCGCACACCACCGCCTCGATCTTCACCGACATCCAGAAAGGCATCGCACACCACCGCCTCGATCTTCATCGGCGTCCGGAAAGACATGTATTTTCTCATTCTTTTGTTCAAGTTGCATATTTTAGAAACTAAGATCTAAAACTATAGCTGATTATGTGAAAAATGAAATCTTTATTAAGATAGTTTTTTTCATGAAACGATTGCATGGCTGAGATATGATTCATTTAGACTGGAACTTGTGAAATGATTTTTTTTCTCTTTGTTTGTTTTGAAACAATACTTGCCTAGAAAGAAGGCATTACTATCGCATAAATAATGCTGCTCTGAGACTATGCCTTGCGTGCCTAGAAACGATACACTAGTGTAGCTTATTGCTCTGAAAAGTTGTTGCTATCTGTTATGAATTGATATGTGCTTTCAGTTCATTAAATTATTATTCATTTAATTATTTCTTTATTTTTTATTCTTTCAAACAATAATTATACAAAAAATTATTTCCAAATGGTTAATTAGATGTGATATATGTTTTTAATCTTTGAGTCGTTAGGACAAAGTGGTACAATTTAATAGCTTTAAAACTCTCTTTATTTATTTATTTATTTATTTATTTTAATAAATTAATCTAAAATCGACTTATAAATTTGTGCAATTAGATGTGGTATTATTTTTATCTTTGAGTTGTTAAAACACATATTGTACAATTTGGTGTTTTTTTAAATTCATATCTAAACCAAAAATAATAAAATATTCTCAAAAGAATTAAATTAGATGTGACATCTTTTTACTCCTTAAATTTTTCGAGATACCATTTATACTACTTGACATTTTTAAAACTTAATATTTAAAACTAAAACAATAAATATTCTTAAAAGGATTAAATTAGATGCGACATCTTTTTACTCCTTAAATTTTTCCAGACACAAGTTATACTACTTGATATTTTTAAAACTTAATATTAAAAATCGAAAAATGAAAAAATATTCTTAAAAGGATTAAATTAGATGTGACATCTTTTTATTCCTTAAATTTTTGATACACAAGTTGTATTACTTGACAATTTTAAAACTTAATATTTAAAATCAAAAATAATAAAAAAAATGCTCTTAAAAGGATTAAATTAGATGTGACATCTTTTTACTCCTTAAATTTTTTGAGACACGAGTCGTACGACTATATAGTCTTAAAACTTGCATTTCAAAATATTATTCAAATCAAACCAATTCTTTTTTTCAAAACTTTTTTATCAACAACAAAACACAATTTCTTTAAAAACAATCAACACATCCGCATTTTCTAGCCAAGAACTACGTAGCTTTGATTTCTCCATCGCACCGGGAGATACGTAGGAGCAAGATCGCACTCTTGTCAAGCATAATAACAAAAACTTTTCTTTCTCTCTATATTTTAAATGTATATTTATCATTAGATTATTTTCATAAAAATATCATATTTGCATTTTAAAAAGGAGAAATAAATATATTTAAGTTAATATTAATTTTGCACAATTAATTATAGGTAACCGTTTTTTTTAACGGATGTCGTAGGGTGCTAATACCTTCCCTACGCATAATTGACTCCCGAACTCGAAATTTAGTTTCAAAGACCATTTTTTTTACTTTTTTTATTTTTCAGGGTTTTCCAATATTTTCCCTATTTTAAAATAAACTTTGGTGGCGACTCCATTGAATTCGAGAAACACTCGAAATTTTAGGCCGCGACAGAGATCAAATTGAAGCGAACATCTGAAGAATGTTTGACTCCTTTTAACAACAATTGCATTCCCATGTTGGTTTGTAAGCATACATCACCTACACCAATTACCTTAGATACACCATTATTACCCATCTTCAAAACTCCAAAGTCACCTGAAGTATAAGATGTGAAGAACTCCTTCCTCGGTGTAACATGTAGTGTAGTACCACTACTAATTATCCACATGCTCTCATCAGATACAATGTTAACTGGCTCATGGTCACGAAGACTAACAAGATCATCACTAGTAGCAGTAGTAACACGGTAATCACCACTATCATCATCACGACCTCTGTGTTTCTACCTACCCTTCTTGTCTTTTTCTCCTTTTTCCACAGAATGCTATTTTCTCTACCACCCTTCGGTTTTTTTATGACTTCTCCCCCTATTTTCAGGGATAAGAACTTCAGATTGAGATGAAGAACCTTTTGCCTTCTTTCTCATCTCCTCATTCAAAACACCACTTTTAGCATTTTCAAAGAAACAACACATTTACGAGTTGAACTCGTTATAGAAACCTGAAATGTCTCCCAAGACTCTGGTAAAGATAACAATAAAAATAGTCCCAAGAGCTCATCATCAAACTTGATACCAATTCCTAACATCTAATCAAGGAGCCCCTAGAATTCACTCAAGTGGTCTGAAATGGAAGCCCTCTTCTTATACTGCAAACTTATGAAACTATTCAACAAGAACAATTTATTATTCCCTGATCTAGATGCAAACAAAGTCTCTATCTTATCCCACATAGTTTTTGCATTTGTCTCATTAGAAATTTGATTATAAGCATTATCTTCTACATATTTCCTAAGAAAACCACATACTTGTTGATTTTAAAAATCCCATTCTTCGGTAGATTTATCATCTGACTATTTAAAACTAAAATTAAGAAGATGCACTTTCTTCACAAATAACAAATCTTTCATCTTGCCCTTCCACAAATGGTAATTAGTATCATTCAAGCATATCTTTATATTGATATTTGCTTCCATCCTTCAAGCAAGTCAAATAGCCCTTTAACCACAAGCTCTGATGCCACTCTAATGGAAATAAACACCGAAATACGATAACAAGTAATACGCAGCGGATATAGATTTTCCCCAACTTGCAAGAACCCGTGAGGAACAACAACAAATATATATGGCAGCAAATTGATTAAAGTAAAATAGCGTAAAGAACATAGATAATTTAACGTGGAAAATCCCTCAATACAAGAGTAAAAACCACGGGTTGTTCAAACCAAAGAAATAGCTCTAGTATATTCAAATAAGGGTACAAGAGAGTCTCAAAATGATGCACAAATTATGCCTAACAGCCAAAATAAGAAAGTACTAAAGATTACAAATGAAAAGCAAAAAGAAGGAAAACACCCAAAAAATTTGCTGATGTGCGAACACTGTTTCTTCCTCTCCAGACGTTGTGTCACTATTTTGATCGTTGAAAATGAGGACCAGAATGTTGCGAGCCTGTTGTCCAAAAATCAGTTCGATCCAACAGTTAACGAATGCACAATAGATGTTTTTCTGAGACTGATTTGACAAAATCGAAAATAGGGTTTACTCTTTTCTTTTCTCTTTCAAAATAGTCTTTCTCTTACAAGCCTAATCAGACTTCTCTCCACTAAAATAAATGAGACACATGGACTACAATATTTGACTCATTTTCCACATAAGAAGGGAGCCCAATACCCAACACCAAGTTAATATTCAAACACTCCTCAATGAGGTTTTATCTCTAATCAGCACTCAAGTTGGATGGTTTAATTCAAATACATTTACGATGAGACAAATTCTTGTGTGGATGCCATAGCTCTTAGAGCTCGTGAACTTGGTTATACTTTGGATATGATTATCTATTTTCTTAACCGGTTGTTAATTTGGATGTCCATATATATATATATATATATTTTACACAAATTTTTTATTTCAAGAAAAATTTTGAAAAAAATATATTGACAGTAAAACTAACTATGGATATAACTGTTTTTTTAACTGATTTTGTAAAATTAACTTATATGAATTGGTTATAAAAATTGGTTACGTGGATATGGCCCATGAACAACCCTAATTACAGAGGCTTCATGCTTTTGATTTGTTTTTTTTTTTGCAAAGGTGTATTTTATTAGGAAACAATGTTATGGTAGAATGTAATAAGCATCTTTGTGAACCATGTGTATTTATTTTCACTCACTCTAAGCAAATGATTTTTGTGACAAAAAAAAAAAAAACCATTCATAGAACATAGAGATAGAGAGTGTTTCACCTAGAATGATGAATGTGTGGTTGTAATAAAACTTTATTTATGTATAGAAAACCAACTTTATGATCAAATCTATTTGTTGGAGTAAAAGATTGGTACATGCATCAAATCTAATTGATGTTGAACTTAAGAACTAGATATGAGAAAAAGGAAGTTAAATATAGTGGATCAAAAAGGGCACACGAAGACTTTCCCTATATATGCTTTTCTTTTTCAGAATTTTTCTTGGAAGAAAGATATCACAATGTGGTTGAAACCCCGTCCATCACCGGCCTGACCAACTTTTCTGTCTCGTATAAATGGGTTTGAACTACATTTAAATTTCAAAAATCATAGTGTCTCAATCTTTATTTTCAGAGTTTAATTGTCTATATTAATGTAAAATTATACACTATTGATATCGACACACTATAATTAAGTTTAATTACAGTTTTATTTTAATTATTATCAATTTTTGGAGTTAGTTTCTCTATTTTAAAAGTCAATAGATTTGATTTTTCCTTCAGATTTTTAAACTAGAAAATGACGATTTAACATATTTTAAATGCATTAGTTATTCATATGTTATTAATTAATTTAAAAATATGAAAAATTTCTGAAGTTGAAAACTAAATTTTTATAGTGTTTTATTTCAATTCCATAGGTGTTAATCACCCACATTATTATATCATATGTCACATTATTTAAAACATATTACGTCATCAATTTTTAGTTAAAAAAATCAGAGGGAGAGTCTAAAATTGCCGACTTATAAAATAAGAGAACAAATTTTTTGAATCAGTAAAAATAAGAGACTAAAACTACAACTAAATTTTATAATTATTTATGAGCATAATTTTAGAGAGAATTACAATAAAAGCCAAACATTTTTAATTATATAACAGCTGTGATTGGCTGAGTATAGTATAAAAACTCTTTCACTGATAATGTATATAGATTAAATACTGATTTTTATACAAGTTTTCTCTTTTCTATCATTCTCACAATCTCCATTTTATTTTGTATGAATTTTTTTAAAATTTTAATAAAAATAATTTCTTCCAATTTAATTATTATTTTATATTTCCGACGAAACATTAAATACATTACATTAAATACATTTTTTCACCAATTATCAAAGAAAAAAACCATTATTCATTTTAATCGTTGATTTTGATCAATATTGTATATTGCACATTTTTTTAATTATAAAATCCACATTATTTAGCTTTTCGAGCAAATTGACAAATTAATAATTAAAATTGTGAGCGTTTATGTATACATTAATAAAAACAATTCATATGTTAAAATGAACCTGTAATCTTTTATGTGGATCGATGTTACATCAATCTCATATTAACACGTTACACTCATTAATTCATTCGAGATGGGGAATGACTTGTAAGCCGCAAATGTTGTGGTCTAGAAACCATATATAAATGCACATTTTTCACAAAAATAATAATAATACAAAAGCATGTTATTTACTCGTATACGATGCCTTTTCAGTTTTGATTAGAGTTTTAACTTTTATTATAAAAAAGGAAGTGAAACTCTACATGAAACTAATGCATGGTATAGTTATAGTGTATTTGTTGCTGAATTTGAATTGGCTTTCCTTAAATGTGGTGTATAATAGATAATAGATAGATGCTGTTACGTACTAAGTTGGAATTGTGTCTCTTCTACATTCAATATTGGTCATTACTTGGTCTTTTTTCTTTTACTATTTATTGTCTTATTTTCATTTTTTATTGGTCATCGGATAAAGATTAAATTGTCTAGATTTTAAATTAAAAAATAATTAAAATCTGTTTTAAAATTTATCCCATCCAACTCAGATAAAAATACTTGATATCATTTTAAAGGAGTTGAATCTCTATAAATTTAGATTATCTAAAGTGAGTAAAGTGTTAAGTGAGAAAATTAAGGATTGTTATTTTAACAAATTTTAAATGATTATAATGTACCAATGATATTTATTCTTAATTTTGTCAAAAATTATTTAACTTAAGGTTCAAACTTAAATTTTCTCAAACTAACTTGTTTATATCTAAAACTTATTAACAATTTGAATTCGATAAAGAGACAATTTTCTATGATCACAAAATTTTAAACACAATACTAAGACGCACAAAAAATAATTAATTAAATAATATATATTTTTAAAATAATTAAATGATATTATTATTTCAAAATAAATACACAAAATTTACTGTCAACAAATATAGATTTAGATTTGTATGTGTGCTAAAAGAACTTTAATTAGGATTATGATCATGTAAGTGTTTCTCTCCAATCAACTCAATACACGTGGAAAGTTATTTTTGAATGCTAAAAGACAAAATAATAGACATGCTATCTAATTCGTGGTCCAACCCAAAGGACAAAAACAATACACAGTTTTTCAGTTTCTAAAAAAAATAATAATATAAAAAAGCAGATAAATACGTAGAAAGTGCAAGAAGCACTATCCTCGTGTTATATTTCAGTTTCTCTCTTGCAAAATTAAAAATAAAATTCCAAGTAAGATAGAATAAACTGACACATACCATTTTTTATTGCTTATATATATAAATTGGTGTGATCTTAGATTTGAAAAAACACAAACTCTTTCACTCTCTTTTTCTCTGTTTCCTCTTTCTTATTCTCTTCTATTCTATTATGATTTCTCTTCTTTCCTTAAGTTCTCTTTCTTGTCCAATAAAAACATAATTGTTTTTTTTCCTCATTTTAAGTCATTTTATTTGGCAGTGGTTGACATAATTCTCTATATATAACAAACACTCTCACTTTGGTTATTTCAACAAAAATTAGTTGTGGTAGTGATTTCAATAAGAGAATGGAAGAAAATAAGAAGCATAAAGATTATTCTTCTTCATTTACTTTTGAAGTCTTTGGTTCCAAAGAAATATACCCATCTTCTTCTGGAGTTTTTGGCTCAATATTTTCTTCTCAATCCTCTAATGTAATGTTTTTATACTAGAAATCCACTATTTAGCTATCCATTTAATAATTGGATTATTTCAATCTATGTAGCAATCAATTTAGCGACCAAATTTTATAATCAAAATGAATTTGTGGTTGACTTAGAATCGATTTGTCACTAAATTTGAAATTTTTTATAACTATACGTCAAATTTTTGTATATGCTTTAGTAGTAAGTTTTTTTTTTGTCTAGATAAAAAAGTAAATAAATTTCTATACAATTGCGAAATCTCGAGTTTGAACTCGAAACATGTATGAATAATTATTAGGTTTTATTCTTTCACATTAATTTATATTTTTTTTTTTTTATCATTACTCTTATGAATTTTTTCCGACTTAACGAGTTCATTTAAGCATTAAGTTTAATAATAAATTTGTTTTGTCTATTAAAAAGAATAAAGAAATTCATTGAATCATTTATTTGATTAATTAGGTTATTGTAATAAATCATGTGATAAATTCATTGGATATGGAATGTTTTTGAATGACACTTGAGATATTTTTTTTGTATGTGTTAATTTAGGTGGTGTTACGAAAAGAATCTGTGCGATCTGAAGTGATCAGTGCCAAAACTATCAAGGAGACATGGGACTCTATTCTTGGAACAAAGGGTAGTATTCACTCTTTTAGACTATGTGTTTCATGGATTTTCATACATGGTGCATATGTATGTGTAATAATTAGATTTTTGATACTTTAATATTTTAATTAAGATAGAATACATTGACAAAGTCTATTCTGTAATTTTTAAAATAATATTATAAGATATAATATTGACAAAATCATGTAATAATGATATAATATTTTTTATTAAAAGTATATTCATTTTTCAATATTTTATTGATTTGTAGCTTTTAATTTATAGTTTGAAACTATTAAATTTAATTGGTTAAGATTTTGCATATATGTAATAATATCTATTTATTTTTGTTAGTATATAGGAAAAATTCTGTAATAAATAGGTTTGGATAATATTCTTTTTCATATTTTTGATTTGTTTCACATGAATATAGATGGCATCCCCAAGGGCTATGGTGGTGAATCTCAGAAAACAAACACTCTCGATATGAGTTCCATCTACCAAGATCAAAGAATTGAACCATGTAATCTTAGCTCATCAATAAATTATGGTGGCCAAGACATTTATTCTCATTATCATAGTACACAAAATGATGGAAGAAACTCATTGGTGAGTGGTAAATCACATTTATTTATTTTTCTAAATTTTTATGTATATCTCTACAAATTTTACATGTCAAAGAAATTTTTTTTTTACACTCTCAATCAATTATAACCATCAAAATATTTTACTTTGATTACAAGTATTTTAAAAATTTTACACCAACAATGAATCATGACAAATCTATTCATTATTTCTTAACTCGAGAGTCAAGAATTTAGGATATTTTATTAGGTTGATAGTTGTTTTCTATATATTATTCCTAATACCTAAAATGATTTTTTGTATAATAGCCAAAGAATCATGGAGAAGTAGATGACTCAGGAATTGATGTAAGAGGAGACTGGTGGAAAGGTATGTAATGACGTATACTTGTGTAATTATAAATTTGTGGTTACATGATTATTTGATTCTTTAAGTTATTTATTTTTCACATGTTCATTTTTAATTTTTTTTAACAAAATAGTCCTTAGTTTAAGTTATTATTTTCTAACAAGTTATTCTTTTAATTTTATAAATATCTATGAGGTTAACTTTTTAACACATTTAGTTACAAAAAAAGCTTATGTGTAATACCAATCATTAATTACAAATAAAACTTTTGTCGTTTTCAACAATGTTGAAAATCTAACCATTAACAATATTAAAGATGCAATTAATACGGACAAAATAATAGATTTGAACATACTTAATTTGAAGTTTAAATTTTCTTTTGATATTTTATTTTGGATTCTTTAGTGATCAATTTGATTTACGTAAATGATCTCTGTTTTTTAATGTTCTATTTTGGATCCTTAATCAACACGTAAGTTATTTTAAAACGAAATGTGTTTAAAAAGTTAATCACATAGGTATTTATAGACTTAGTATACTAACTTGTTAAAAATAATTAATGAAAAAATTTGTTAAAAACAAATAACTTAAAAGACCAGATACATTTAGCCTAACTTTGTTGTCAAAAAGTTTGCATATAGCTTCTATTATCTGACCAATAGTTCTGATGATTATGTTGTTATCTATTGTTAACTTTTCATATCCACAGGGGGTGTCTATTATTAATACTGTCCTTGCCATGATTTACAAGGTATATATATATATGATCTTCTCACACCTATAGATAAAAAGTAGGTTAGGTGCACGGCTAGAACGAAATATTAGAAAACTAAAAAACAAAATTTTAACACTTGTTATTTTATTTATAAGCACTTGTCATCTTTATTTATTTTTATTTACATTTTTTGTTAACATGCTTAAAATTTGATTTAGAGTATGATATTCATCATTTGATTGAATATATTGCAGGTACATAGAAGGAAAGTGCATCAATATTGTCTCAATCAAGTAATTAGGTGGAAGAACTATGCAGCAACATTAATCACAATGTTATCATTTGCATTTATTTGTTTGATTTACTGTAAATAATCTTATGCACAATCTATTTTGCAACTGAATTATGAGCTGTTGAATTACATGTACGACTAATAGAGTTCAGTGAACACTCCCCTGATTGGGAAAATAAAAAATTTACAATCAATAATAAAATTAACAATAAAGTTCGAAGGACCAAAAACTACTAATATTTGCAGAAGACCAAAATTCTAAGTTTCTACAATTTAGGTGGATACTACGTCTCTATCTTATAGAAATGTGAAGTACATAAACTATGACAATTTGGATTATATATTTTAATGAACTTGTCTATTATTTATTATTATAGTATGTTCCCCATCCAAATATTAAGTCATAGGTAGCAATTAGACACATTGTAGTTTGGAAAATGCAGTTACTTTTTGTTTGAGTCTAACCAAAATGTAAGATTCTCAAGTGAAACCTCAATAACTGTAGTACCCAAATAAAACCAAATAATTAGAGCAAGTTGTTGTGCAGCTTATGATATAGATTAAGATACAAAATCAAATAACTGTGGAGGAATCAAATTCAACTATTTGCTACTATGTGTCTAATTGCATCTTATGATTTGATATTTGGATGGGGAACATACTATACTATGTGTCTAATTGGAGAACGGGACATCTATGGGTAGCCGAATATTAGGACTCAAATAGGCTTTAATTCAACATTAAAATTCAGATCAAACTAGGGAGGAGTCCCTAGTCATTAAGGAGGCTACTTTAACTATATAGAGACAATGAGGGATCTTAACAAAATATAATGAAAGAATAGATGTCAACATATTGAAGAACTGTTAAAGGATGGTGTCACTGTTATGAATGGAGACAAGAGATCAAAATCATGTGCAATTTTAGTTCATTAAACAGAAACACAACCAATTGTAAGCACCAAATAACAACATAATTTGTATACTATCAAATAACCTTGCATTCGACTAAAACTCTAAACTGGCTAATAAGAAAATACTCCAAATTTGTGGGGTGAGGGAGTAGACAATTCATGAATGAGTACTAGTTGAATAAAAGCATGGAATTTATAATGTAGAAAAATAAAAACTACTTGGATTCCTCTGATTTATATATCATGTTCCTTGTTTGTTAACCCCTAACATCAGTCTAATAAATAGATCAGTTTCTCATATGGTTAGAGGAAGAGTTATATCAATTTATATATATGACACATACATCAGACGGACCTCCCAACAATTTGGCCGCTTTTGTGATAGCTTCATAATATTTTCTTTATTAGCAAAAAGGAGTGAAATTTTCTCTTTATTAGCAACATTTCTCCATTTGTAAACGTAATTACTAACAAACGCTCATAAAGTCTTATATTGATGCAATATGATTAACAAGATAAAATTAAAGAAATATAATAATAATAATAATAATAATAATAATAATAATAATAATAATAATAAAGAAATAGTATATTTTTTATACCTCTTTATCAATAAACCAACAATAATAACAAACAACAACCATTGGGAATGAATGACTTATGGGCCACAACATACAACTAGCAGCTTGTATAACAACTCTGCAAAAGCACAAGTTAACAACAAAACCAACATTAGTATTTGCAGAAAAACCAAATTAGCATTAGTATTCTTCAACAATAAAGAACGAATGCTCCACCATGATTTAAGAAGCCCCCGCCATGACGGAAAAATTGGGATTCACTAGTTCACCGTAAGATGTAACTGCCAAAATAGAGAGAAAATGGGAGAAAACAGTGAAGATATTTCAATAGTATATTGAATGATTTAAAAATTTGTTTTCTAAGTAAGGATCAAGAACTATAAGTACTAATTAACTCTTACAATAAATCACAACATTTTTCTCATCTTCCCTTTAAATTTAGAAATCCTCCAATCTTTCTCATTACATCATTTATCTTTGCTTCCTAACTCTGAAAGAAAACACAAGACTTGAATGTAAGGAATGTGCAATATACCTATAATACACCTTAGACGCGACACAAAGGTGCATGCGAGAAAGTAGAAACACGGAGGCACAATCAAATTGGGGCACTTTGAACTTAACTTCTCCAAAGCAAAACTACTCTCAGTGACATTTTTACAAACATGTAGAAGCAGCTCTTCCATAAGGGGAATCCCAGAGAACAACGATTCATGTTATTTGTTGAGCTTCAACCTCCTCAAGTCTGAATCAATGAACTCACTCACAGTTGCAACTTGGATTGCACACTTTAAAGCTTACTTGATTTAGGAGATCTTTGATATTATATATTTTAAAACGTTAACAAATTATATTTTTTTTACAAAAATTTAAAATATTTATCAAAATTTTCAAACAAAATCCATAAAATTAATTATGAGCTTCAATACAATGCAAATTTCATCAAATGCATAACTTAAATATTCAAATAAACTCATATTTTCATCTCCAACAACATCAAATTCATCAAATAAAGAATAAAAATATGAGTTTATTTAAATATTTAAGTTATGAATTTGATGAAATTTGCATTATATTGAAGATCATAATTAATTTTATGGGTTTTGTTCGAAAATTTTGATGAATTTTTTGTAAAAAAAATGATAACATTGTTTACATTTTAAAACATAAAAGATCAAA
>JBBPBP010009779.1:66155950-66170691 GCA_037974735.1 Cicer chorassanicum | reverse complement strand
AAATTGATGAAATTTTATATAAAGACTAAAAATAAAATAATTAAGTTTTATAGAACCTAAAAACTTATTTAATCATATTCTTAACTAAATCAAATATTTCGAGGCCTTTTTTAAACTTGAAAATTTGAGATTTAAAGCTCTAGTTTAAGTTATTTAGACTTTGGATCAGTCTTGATATAGTATTTTAACTTTTTGATGAAATCTAGTATATTGGAAATCACCCTATCGTAATGTGTAAATTGAAGTGTCAATGTCTTTCTACTAATATTCTTACCTCCTTTTAAGAGAATAATAAATTGATCTTTAAAATTGTCCACAAATGTCAAATTAAGTAATGAATTATACTAATTGATCGACAAAATTATCTCTAAAATGGTACTTTATCTTAAATGAAATAACAGTAAAAAATAGTATTTAAATAGTTGATGTATATATTTGATCTTAATTTTTAATAATATATATCAATTTTTAAAATATTATTTTATTTATATTTTATTTTGGAGAGATTTTAACTTAGGTAAGGCAATAGCATGACGGTTTAAAATATAGTAAAATTATATATTTTTGGCAAAAAGTTATATATTTTTATTTATATATAATCAAAACCACTCGGAGTACAACTTATGGAGTTTGAAACAAAAATCTAATATACAAGATCCATTCATGTTATCCCTCTTGTGTTGGAGTTTGAAATACATGAGTAATAACATGTTAAATGTTTAAAGACTACAAGAGACTTAAACATCATATTTTCATTTAAAATCTTAAAATATTGAGTATTTGGGTCATCTCATATATATATAGATAACATTTAACTCATTTATAGTCAATAGGACTAACCACTCTCCCATGAACTCAACACATTATCCATTTTTTCAATTCAATATGAAACTCTAACTTACACATGACATATCTAACACATCTAAACAAATTGATATATATACTCATTCTTTCACAAAATACAAATAAAAATTGTATCAAAGAGAGTGAATGTATTTAATTTAAATTTTGGACCAAATACATCAATTTTTTGACACATTTTTCTTTACATTTTGGGACTGAATAATATAGAATAGAAGTATATTGAGTTGTTTTAAATTCTAGTTCAACTAACAAATGTCAATATTTTTAGATTGAATATCATATCTCATGTTCGAACTCAGAACCTCTCGATAGTGTATACGAGTTTATGGTGATTTTTATATTTTTTGTACGCATAGAAACAAAGTTTATTGAGATTACGTGAGATTAATAGCTTATTTTTAACTCACTATGTGGTCAAGTGTGGCAAGTAAGAGATTTGGACATATTTAAGCTTACGTTTTCTTTTCTTTTGATGTTTCTCCCTTTACACTTCATAATTCATACATCATAACACCGTCCATTATTTTTCCCTTAAAAGATGGGTGTGAGTAACGGTTGTATTTGAAAAAAATACTCAAAAAAGCACGTTTACTTTGCTCTTTTCCAAGAAAATAATTATATTGTCTTTTCTTATTTTAATGCCTATTTTCATGAAGTTGTTAAGAGAATTGTCTATATAAGAAAGTTTCTCATTTTTGGTTGTTTCAATAGTTTATAGGTAGTGATTTTTATATATATTAGAGAGAATGGAAGGAAAAAATAAGCCAAAGGGTTCTTATTCTTCATTTTCTTCTTCTGAGTTCATAGGCTCCAAAGAGTCCACACATCCATCTTCTTCTGTTGGAGTTTTTAGCTCTATGTTTTCTTCTCATTCCCCTAATGTAACGCTTTTCATTTCTTTAGATTTATTATTTATGCTTTTGTGCTAAGTTTTTATTCAACCATATTTCTTGGTTTTGTTAATAATATATAATTTCAACTTGAAGAAAACAATTAAAATTGATAGACTGATTAATAAGATGCTAATGATTGAATTTATATATTATTTGAATCCTTAAATTATTGGAATAAATGTAACAAGTTCACTGATCAAATTTGTTTAATGAAACTCTGATTTTTAGGTGGTTGGGAGAGAATCTATGTGTTTTGAAGTGAATGACATAAATGCCAAGGAGACACGGAATCCCATACTTAGAACTCAAGGTAGTATTCATTCACATAAAAATTGTTTCGAACATTAAATTTAATTTGAGTATGAAATTAAATTTTAGGTTTAAATAAGTATTTAAATATTATAAAATTTCTATATTTTGTTTTTAGTTTCTATAAATAAAAAATTAGTAAAAAAAGTTATTCTATTTTTATTTTTGGTATCTGTTTTTAAGTCAAATACTTTAACCATACTTTTTAGTTAAGATTTTGCATAGACAAAAGAATATTAATTATATATATGTTTCAATGACTATACATATGTAGTAGGAAATCTTCAATAAATTTAGATATAATGTTCATTTTCAATTTTTATTTGTAGCCACAAACGAAGATGGCATATTTAAGGGTTATGGTGGTGAATGTCAGAACACAAAATTTAAAGAGTTGAGTTCTATATACAAAGATAAAAAAACTGAACCATGTCAACTTAGTTCATCAAACTCCAAAGTAAGTCATTATATATTTCTAAAATTTTAACGTAATTTTTATTTATTAGTTGGTCATGTATTTTGTTTATGAAAATTTAGGATAAATTCAAGTTAACTAATTCCACAACAATTGATTGATTTTTTTTAAAAAGGGTCTAATTTTATTTATGTAACCTATAATTAATACTAGATGTATGCACAACTCTCAATCAAATTTTTTCATTTTAGATTTATAGCAATGGTAAATACATGAGTACGTATTTTAGTAAAATTATATAATGTTATCTCTTTTTCATCTATAATTTTTTTTAATTTATGTGAAAAGATTAAATAAACAGATTATCGTGAGATGTAGAGAGTATTATTATTTAGGGTATATTCTATTTTATGAAGTTGATAATTATTTTTTAGTACAATGAATTTATAACATTATTATTTTTTTAATCTAACAGCCAAAGAAAGATGATGAAGAAAATGATTCAGAAACTGCTTCAAAAGGAGATTGGTGGAAAGGTTTATTATAACAATATATTTGTCTAATAGATTTATAGTCTTAAATTTGCATATGATTTATACTACTCTACTCAAATTTTATATATCATTAATTGATGTCTTGTTAACTTTCCATTCACAGGGGGTCTCTATTGAAAATTTTATATTTGCCAACAAAAGGCGTGTGCTTAATTTACAAGGTATATATATAAATTTCTAAAACCTAAAGTAAAATAATATTCTTAGATATTTCATATATATACATGGTTCAAAAATGGTACACAACTATGACATCTTAATTATTTCATTCTAGTTGCATTTCTTGTTTTTTTTTTAAGGAAAAAAATTATTAAAAGAAATCTAAGGGTTATTCCAACTCGTAAATCGAACAATCAAGTCTAAGTCCAACGTCATAAAAATGAAGATCTATCCACTTTCTCCACTTTCTATGAAGGGTCGTAGAACTCTTGTCAAACTATATGCTCAAAACCGGATAAAAATAAACCAACCGCCCATTAAATTCTACATGTTGTAATTTGATTTTAGAGTAGGATATTCATCACTTGAATGGATTTCGTAGGTACATGGTGAATTGGGGTAACAATATAATCAATCCAAATTTATGGAAGGACTATATAGCAATCAAAATGTTATGGAGAACAAGTTTTCGTTACGCGGCGACCAAACAACACAACCAGAACATGAGTCGTCCAATGATATTAGTTTCTTTCTTTCTTTCTTTCTTATTTTCTAATTAAAAATAGAAAGTTATCTTTAGCAAATCCTATATTGAAATTGTATTATGTATTGGAATGTTATTTACTATCAGCTACTCTTGAGTAGTTGAAACTTTAAGTTATTTACTTTATTGAAAAATCTCTATTTGTTGGTTTCTCGATAAATTTATATTTCCGCTATGATTATTCTTAAAAAACATTATATAATATTATTTCTTCTGTCTCAAAATATTGTCACATTCGTAAAAAAAGTATTTGTCGTAAAAAGACGGTCGCTTTTAGTTTCCAATATAATATTAATTTTATTTTTCTTTTCAATTATATTCTCTAACTAATACTCTCAATTTATTATTCTCTCTTTATACATTAATGATAATTAAAATACACCAATAACTATTAAAGGTAATTTAGTAAAATCTACATTCTCTCTTTCATTTATCATTTTTTCTTAATATGTATGAAATATTCAAATGTAACAGTTATTCTTTTTTTCATAAGAAAAGAAAGAAAAAAATGAGAAAAGACTACAATCTAGGGATAGAAAATCGCATTTTGTCTAAAAATAGAGGAATAAAAAGTTTAGTACAGGGCATTCACAATCTATCAAAGGAGGAAGAGCCCAAGTTAGCAAAGAAACTAACACATTAACTACCTCTAGAAAGTATGACACAACTTATTCCACAACAAAATTCAAACTCAAAAGACCGCAACAAAAATGAATGGGATTGTTGACCAACTTCAAAATATATAAAGAAATCTCAAGATTATTGGTGGAACCACCATCAACATTGAGGATATAGTCGTCTTCTCTAGGTTCATGCAAGTCACAAACCACAAAGCTGGTTAAGAAATAGTAGAAGGAATACAGCCCATAATTAGATTATGCATCACCTGAACTGCAACAACCAGGTCAAAAAGACAGAAACTCTCCTCAGCCAAGTAGATAATAATGTTCCTAGCTCTCCAAGCCCACTAAGCACCAGCAAGAAAGATGCAGTAGAACTAATAGGAACAAGAAAATGGAGTTTAAATTGGAATCCTTTTAAAATTGTTATCATGTACTTAAAAAAGTTTGTTCTCATGCCTTATAACTTAGAAGTAAAGGAAATGTAAGATTTTAGAAATATCTGAAGTGTTAGCTAAACAAAATAGCAAAGTATTTTAATGACGTGTGAATTGTGTAAACTTAAGTATTGAAAGTAAATAGATAAGAACTAGATAATCACACACATGGATTATACTAATTCACCTGACATGGGCTACGTTCATTCCTTGCTCAATGTGAGATTTTTCACTATGAAGCTTGAAAATCCTTCTTAACTCCTATACATAATAGATCTGCCACTTGAGACTTTTTCTCTTATATTTTCTTAGCCTTAAAAGGCTTACAATCTTCTTTCTATGTCATTGTTGACTTTATAACGGATACAAAATCGACGAGTCTCTTTTACAATCCAAATCGACGAGTCTCTTTTATAATTCAAATGTTTACCATTTGAAATTTGTTTGGTATTGTGTTTTCTAAACTTCTAATTAGTTGAGTCTGATATAAGACTCTTAGTATCTTCGTTCTACAGATAAATTGTAGACTTTGAGTGTATTTGAGCTTTTAATCAAGTTTTGCACTTTTGAGATAAGTTAGTTGAATTCTTGATGTAAGGTCTTACTTTTCCAATTCTTAGCCCTTCAATATACATAGAGGTGTGGAAGCTTCAAGTTCATGCATCCAGGATTTCATGTGACCGTTGGGTTTGAGTCTCAACACATGGTAACTAAATAGTAAAGTTGAATTTGAAGAACAATAACATTCTAAATTTAGGTGGACTTTAGAATGTTTGCCAGGTTTAATCTTGTCTTATAGTGCTTGAGAGAGAAAACGTAGGACATATCACATTTTTCCATGTTGATTGAGTTCGTAGTAGCAAATAGTGTAGGGCATGGCTTTAATAGTTTTCCTGTCACACTTGTACTTTTGTAATTTTTGCATGAACATTATGAACTTATGAACTTTCTGAAGTTCATAAAGTTGTTTATTGAACTTACACATGTTAAGCTGGTGGATTCTCATATGCTATTGTTCCTTCTAAATTTTGATAAAAACATAAGAAGCAGTCTAAGATGTTTTTTTTTTTAATTTTTTTTTAATGTTTTTATGTTGAGAACATTCTTTTTGATTATGTTCCTTGTTTATGTAGAGGATGACTAGAATATTTTTCTTGTTTCTTTTTGGGCATTTATTCCACTTGAATGAGCAATGTAGATTCTATATTTATTTCTTGCAAAAACTAGAATATTCAAATGATCACTTCATTTACTTTGTGTATCAACATTCTAAAGTCCATTGATATTTTTCGTAACTCAATTATGTCCAGTCAATTAAAAAATTCTAAATAATAATAAGTCATAATAATATGTTTAATTTTATATATTTACGATCACATTTTGTTGTACTAAAAAAATTTTAAAAAAAAAAATCAAAATCAAACTGATAAATTTAGTCTAATAATTGAGCTCACATTCTCACTGATGCTTTAACAAATGTCCAATTTACAACATAAAAATATAAAAAATAAATAAAAAGTAACAATAACTAACAAACAAATAAAAATAATGTTTTGGTAGAAATTGTTATTTTTGAGTTTAGAAAACTGTTTTGAAAAATCAATTAATATCCGATGATATTACTTGGTTGAGTCGCAGACTAGGTCGTTCTCTTTAAGACGTTTCGCGGCACTGCCCTAATTATTTAAGACATACTATCAACCACAAAGTCCCTAGGATAAAACAGCCCAGATTCACTGTATCAGATTTTAGAGAACTTTTGGTGTGATTTTCCAACTGAAGAGAACCCTCTATTTATAGAGGAAATCTACAACTGGATCATAGAAAAAAATGTGATCCATTAGGTCAGATCCACAGAAACATGCAGAAACGTGAGCTCCTAATTTTACTAGGTTTTTGACCAGGCAGTAAATAGATGCGCGAGTCCACAAAAAATTAGGGTTTGACTGGGCAAACAGATGCACAAATTCAGGAAGGAAGACTGGATCAGAGGTTGAATGTTGACTTGGTGGAGGGAAATTACGTAATCAACGTATAAATGAGAAAAAAACGCATGCATTTACTATTAAAAAATAAAATACTTTTTTTTTTTAATTTTCTGAATACTAAAAAATAATACACTACTTAGCCCAAGCCTAAGCTCGGGTCGGCCCAGTCGGACGGACGGTGGCGGCGGCGCGCGCGTCTGTGGTGGTCACTTTTGCATGTGTTCTTCCTCGTTCACAAAATTAGGGTACCGCTTGGGGCTCACCCCAAATTTCATACCTCCACCTTATAAACACTACAAGTGTGTGCTATCCCTCCTATGTGGGACTTCTTTATTTTTCAATTCACACAAACACTTGCTCTCATTAATACCATAATTATTTCCAACAATATTCTATTAATAACATCATCATTTTCAACAATCCCCCACTTGAATTTAAAAAGAAGGTTTTTGAAATAACGTCAAACGCTTCTATAAGATCGTGCATAAATAGAGGTGTCTCATGACTTGAACCTTTGCATAGCAAGTAAGACTAGATTCAACAAGAGTGACTCGTAGTTTTGAACTCTATCTCTGACATCAAACCGACACACAACCTTTTCATAAGGTGTATTCTCAAAACCCCGTGCATTTATGGCCCTGCACGTGTTTTGCCTCGAAATTCTATAAGAAGCGGCCCCACTTCCATATTCAAATAGGAGAGTCCATCATGAGTACTCCTGTAGTTAGGTACTCCACTCCACATTGAGTATAGATCTCATCAAGAGTTTATATTATCTCATCATTTCTTTGCTTCAGAAATCATGCTTCTCTCATATATAATATATCATGTTCATCTCATATCACTATGACTTGTTATTACCCATTGAACCTAGTTCTTGTGATCTCTAGTTTTTTAGGTCGGGTTACCATCATGAGTGACTCATTGATCTATAGGCAATAGTCCTATCCTTTTGGATGTATTTAGGACTTTCTCTCTAGCTAATCCTTTCGTCAAAGGAATTCCCTTTTCTAACCTATTAATCTTGATTTCAAGGATTTCACTCGCTTCTCCGAGGTCTTTCATATCAAAGTTGTTGCACAACAATGATTTCACAGTATTTACAACATGAATGTTTGATCCAAATATGAGTAAGTCGTCTACATAGAGACATATGATAGTGCTAATGCCATTTTAAGATTTGTAATTAATACATTTGTCACGTTCATTTAGTTTAAACTCATTCGATATAATCAAGTTATCAAACTTTTCATGCCATTGTTTAGGAGCTTGTTTAAGATCATACAGAGATTTATCTAACTTACAGACCTTGTCTTCTTGTCCATGAATTACAAAACCTTCAAGTTGTTCTATATAAATTTCTTCTTCCAGGTCACCATTTAAAAAAGCTATTTTAATATCCGTCTAGTGTATCACCAGGTTATGAGTAGCCGCAAATGACATGACTACCCTAATGGATGTTATTCTAGTGACTAGTGGAAAAGTGTCGAAGAAATCTATATTTTCTCTTTGTCTAAAACCTTTTGCTACAAGGCGTGCCTTGTATTTATCAATAGTTCCATCGAGTTTCAGTTTCTTTTGCAAGATCCATTTACAACCTATTGGTTTGCAACCAGGAGGCAAGTCTACTAAATGTCAGGACTTGTTAGACTATAGAGAATCCATTTCATCATTTATGGCTTCTTGCCATAAGTCTGCATCCAATGATGACAAAACTTCTTTTAGATTCGCAGGATCCTCTTCTAAAGTATAGGCCGTATATTCGGGTCCATAACCTTTAGCAACTCTGACTCTCTTATTTCTTCGAGTTTCTGTTTTGCCTTATTTGCTGCTTTCGGTGCTTTTTGTTTCAGGAACGTAAATTGGTCCGCTGCCCCTCCACTATTTCTCGATTTGAAAGGGAATTTATTTTTATAGAAGTCAACATCATTTTATTCTATGATTACTTTCGCGTTTAGGTCATAAAACCTATACGCTTTACTGTTTACTGCATACCCAATGAATACACATTCGTAGGCTCTACTGGCGAGTTTAATTCGCTTGGGATCCGGGATTCTGACATAAGCCAGACAACCCCAAGTTCGAAAATAAGACAAGTTCAATTCTCTTTTCTTTAGTATCTCATAAGGAGATGTTTTGTTTTTAGATGCAGCACCAGAGTTAAGCATAATAGCAACAACTAGTTCAATAAGAGTTTTATTCTTTCTTTCAGCTTTACCATTCGTTTCAGGTGAATAAGGTGCAGTGGTTACATGTATAATTATTTTTGTTTTATAAAACCCATTAAATAAACTAGAATCGTACTTTATACCTGTATCGCTTCGAAACTTCTTAATCTTTTTACCAAATTGATTTTCAATTTCAGTTACAAAGATCTTAAACATGTCAAGCACTTCACTTTTATTTTTCATTAGATATACAAAAGTATAGTAAGAAAAATCATCAATAAAAGTAATAAAATAACGACTTCTATTTCTTGTTAACGTCCCATCAAGTTCACATATATTAGAGTATATTAGGTTCAGATTCTCTAACTACTGATCTATGTGAATTCTTTGTTATTTTAGCTTGATTGCAAAAATCACATTTTTCAAAATCATTTAAAGATAACTTTGGAATTTGGCCTAAGTTACTTAAGTTTGAAATTATACGTTTGTTCACCTAACAGATTCTAGCATGCTAAATATTAAAATCACACAACATGTAAGTAGAAGGAGACATTTTATTAATTTCAACATTCAATTTAAACATGTCATCAGTGGCATACCCTTTCCCAACAAAAATACCATTTTTAGAAATGGTGTACAAATCTGCCCCTATAGACTGAGTAAACCCTGCCTTATTAAGAAAAAACATAGAAATCAGATTCTTCCTTATTTCTGGAGTGTGCATGACATCCTTCAGAATTATGGTCTTTCCAGAGGTGAATATTAATTCCACATCTCCAATACTCGCAACATTAGTGGTGTGGGAATCTCCCAACAACACTTTCTTATCTTCAGCAGTAATATATGTTTTAAACATAGTACGATCATAACAGACATGGCGTGAGGCACCAGTGTCTATCCACCATCCATCTGATCCACCAAAAATGTTGATTTCAATTATCATAGCAATGAATTGTTGTTCTCTCAGATTAGCCTGTTGAGTAGGGCTTGGCTTGCTCCTACACTTGCGCGCCATATGACCTTCTTTAGCACACCTAAAACAGAGAAAAGGTGGATGAATAGGTTCATTTCTAGGAGGTGGTTGCTGCCTTATAATTGGGACCTTTGGTTGGTTACCATTCTTGTTGCTGTTCTTTATAGTGCGATTCTGATTCTTAAGTTGTTTGTCATTTGGCTTTAGAACTGCTCCGATGAATTTCTTTTTCTTGTTATTTGTAACAAGAAAAACCTCATCTTTCTAGAGAGAATTCTTTATATTTTTTTAACTTTCTAAATACTAAAAAATAATACACCACTTAGCCCAAGCCCGGCCCGACCGAGCCGAACGGACGGCGGTGGCGCGCGTGTGTGATGGTCAATTTTGCATGTGTTTTTTGCCCCTTTCACAAAATTGGCGTACCCCTTGGGGCACATCCCATAGTCCATACCTCCACCTTATAAAACACTACTAGTGTGTGATATCCCTCCTATGTGGGAATTCCTTATTTTTCAATTCACACCAACACTAGGTCTCATTAATATCATCATTGTTTCCAACAATCTTACATTAATATCATCATCATTTCCAACATAAATAGTACAAGCATCCTTCCTCCACATTTTAAGCTTCCATGTTTCCCTCCTTTTGAATCTTTACCAACTTTGCACTCCATCAAAAAGTAGAAGTCTCATCTGCACCAACTTTGCACTCCACCAAAAAGTAGAAGTCCCATCTTCACTTCTCACTCTATAATTTCTACAAAACAATAGAAAAATCATATCTCAATTTATCTCATGGATGCAATGATTCATCCTTGTAGCCTATAAATTGTGAACCAAAAATGAAATCAAAGGGGAAGATTTTTTCTTAAAGATGACACCAGAGAAAGGAAACAAAAAAAGGTGTAAAAAATAACAGGTGAGAAATCTAGAATCAATAAAATATTAGGCTACATCATACCAACACATTTCCATCTTCTAGCCTTCACCAACCTCAATTATTCAAATCATCATCCTTCTAATACCATCAAAACAATAAAAAAAAAAAAATAAAGAGAAAACTGTTTGAGAGATGAAAAAAAGAAACGATAGAAGAAATTAGAGAGTTAGATAGAGCAAGAGTCACACACATAACCACCTCCATCATCCTTTGCAAATCTCCTATGAACCACCAGCAACCTCTGCCAACTTCAAACTCCGACGAACCACCACCGCAGGCAACTTCCTTTTTGTGGCCTTTTTTGTGTGTGTTTGTTCTCTCTCACTCTCTCTCTTAACAATGAAACTCATTTCTCTCTTTGTGAATTTATTTGCAGCCGCCCACTCCCTCTATGATCTTTTTAGGGTTTTCTTTTTCATTTGGTTTTGCTATTTAATGTCATATATGTTTATTTATTTATTTTTTAGAAAACACGATATGTTTACTTATTTGTATTCATTTTAGTATTAGTTAAAGAGAAAGAGTTGGGTGTTCAACCCAGACCACTCATTTACTTTTAATTTTTTTTTTATTAATCGTTGTCCAAAAAAATGTTTTTATTTATAGTTTCAATTTCATTTTACTTTTTCTTAAAAACATTCACAATAAATAAATATTAGATTAACTACATGTGACATCTTTTTAATTTTTGAGTTGTTAAGACACAAGATATACCACTTGATGGCTTTAAAGCTCAATTTTAAAACCGAAAATAATATATATATATATATATATATATATATATATATATATATATATATATATATATATATATATATATATATATATATTCTTAAACAGATTAACTGGATCAGACATCTTTTCACTCCTTACATTTTTGAGACACGAGTTGTACAACTTAATAGTCTTAAAACTCGTTTTATTTTAAATAATTATTCAAATCAAACAAACTCCTCTTTTTTTTTTCGTCAAAACAACCTTTTTTTATCAACAACAAAACACAATTTCTTTAAAAGCAATCAACACATCTGCATTTTCTCCCCAAGAACTACGTAATTACTTTGATTTCTCCATCGCACTTGGAGATACATAGGATGCTTATACCTTCCCTACAATTAATCGACTCCCGAACTCAAAATTTGTTTTAAAGGACCATTTTTTTAAGGGTTTTCCAACGTTTTCTCTATTTTAAATAATCTTTGGTGGCGACTCCATTGAATTCGAGAAACACTCGAAATTTTAGGCCACGACAGCTAACGAATCCACTAGGGACCCTTAGAGTGTCAAGCCTAACATAATTAACTGTGCAAAATTTGGTAACATTGATATTTATTTCTCCTTAAATTTTTTTTATTTTATGTGTTTGTTGTTTATTAGTTATTTTCTTGTGTACATTATGTTATATATATATATATATATATGGTTGAATACTATGCATCATTTTATTGAATTATGCTTCTCTTCACACACTACACTAACACTTTTGCACACACTTGAGTGAGACCTTAACTCATGGTTTGAGTAAAACTTAAGATTCGTCTGAAGTTGTGTAGTGTTAGCTTTCTGGATGTACATCATGTTTGGTTAGCGTAAATATTTCACCTAGAGTTTCATTTCTTTTGAGAATTATTGTCACTTCTAATAGTTTACCTATTGTTGTTGACAATATTCCAAAATGGAATCCATGGCCCTAGGAAGCATATTCAAAATCACAGAGTCACCTTGGGAGAGAGTCACTAACTAAGAAATCTCACGAATCTTTTAAATGTAAGAAAAACCTATGTAGGTCACAATGGGAGCATTTTTCTTTTCCAAATTCAAATCAACATTATCCTTTGATGAAAAAACTATTATTTTTTTTTGTAAAAGAAAAACATTCTTCTTTATAAGTTTCCAATTTTATCTTCCTAGAGGGACGAAATGAAAACCTTATTTTTCTTCAACTCTTTTTTTTTTTTCATATTGTGTATATATCTTCCCTTATCAATTTTTTTGACATTCCATAAAAATAAAGAGGACATGATCAAGAGAAAATTAGTTGTATTTTCAATAGCATTAATGTGTGTCTCTTTGGATTACTTGTCATTTTACATCAAAATAAATGTGACATCAAATCATTCCTCATATTAGCATCATCTAAAAAAAAATCAAGAATATTCACAATCATTTGAGGGACATCAAAATCTTGGAGGCAATTTCATAAAAAGTGAGGTTTGAATTGTGTTTTTAAGATTTTAAAAAAAATTGATAAAATAAATCCGTGATAAAGCAAAAGTAAATAAAGGGACAAAGAGAAGAAACACAAGCCAAATTATCCTAGTTCACCACCAAGACGGTAGCTACATACAGTCCCTTCACATTGAATGATTTAATCCATTAATCACCAAAGTATCACACATCCACTTAATTCCTACTAGTCAATCTGACTATGTTCAAGTCCTCTCAATCTTTGAGCTTATTACAGTCAAGCTGTTGAGGAAAATAATCACTATAGGTCTAAGTTTCGAGATATGTTCTCATAATGTATTTGAAACTTTTCAGCATTCAAAAATAATACAATGTTTTTCACTGGTTATTGTTGTTTGTGACGATAGTAGGTTTTCGTATATGTCTTGCATTGATCATCACAAGTCCTTTTATAGTGAAACTTCAAAGTCATTAGGGTTTATGATCATTGCTATGATTGCATGAAATCAACATGTAAAATAATAGATTCTATTGAATCTTCAGAGATCTTAAATTGGCATTTAATATAATGTTATATCTCTAAAAATAACGAACTATAAAAGTCATTACAAATATATGGAGCATCATTGTATGATGATTTTAATGTAAAACATTATGATTGATTTGCCTTTGCTACACAAAATAATAAAATATAAGTCATTTTTGAAAGTAATTGTATAGGATTTAGTTAAAAAAAAATGATACAGTACACTTATCATTCAAAAGCAATATATAATAATACATTTTCATTTTTACAATTTAAATTAACTATATAGTTGATTTTATTTCTTGATATGTTAATGGTTATGTGCTAATATATGTTGGCAAAGAAAATCATCTAAATTAATTGATTGTATTTACAAAAGTGTTATTATAATGATTCAATATCTTGCTATTTAAACAATAACCTCATTTTATTGATATAATAAATAAATAGGTTATCTCATTGTATAGAGTTTTAGCACTTTTTCCCATCTATTTTTTGTTATTGGTCTTTTCATTTTATCAATAATATTTTTAGGATGCTACAAATAATTAATTTCATATGTCAATTTATCACGTGTCTTTTCACTTTTAATTTTGCTTTAAAAAATATTATTCGATCTCAACTCTCCAATTTTAAATTCACAATACATTTGATTGTATCACATTAAGACACAATCTATTATCTATTATATATATTAAAATAGAGTCCTACAATCCAAAATATTGTGTCACATCATTCAAATATTGCCGCATCAAAAAAAACTGATGTGGCACATCTAACAAACATTCTTCCTCTTTCTTATTGCAATTTATTTTTAGCACAAATTTTATTACATTTTTTTCATATAATATTTTGTGGAACTATTTATGTGTCACAAGTTACAAATTACAATACAATAAATATCAATTATTCGATACTCATTGCTCCTCTATTATTATTGATAACGGTTATTCCTCCATAAATATCTTCATATTGAATATTACATAGTATCATTACTGAAAAATAAAAATATATCTTTTAATGAAATCTATAATATCTACAAAATCTATAACACGTCACTTATGAGATAACTAAAATTAATATTTAAATCAAATAGAGAGATATAATTTAGAATTAGGCCAACAATTTGTTTTTATTTTTTTTATTTTTTTCTTATTAT
>JBBPBP010009779.1:66133571-66148591 GCA_037974735.1 Cicer chorassanicum | reverse complement strand
AATTTTGAGCAAGTTTATAGCTTACAAACTATAATGCATGGGTACAGATTCGATAACGATTATGAACACAACATACGACATTAAAAAAATTTTAAGGTAAAGTACGTGACTATAAAAAAGGAGTCTTTTTATAAAATGTAATTAATAGAGTTAAATTATTCAATTATCAAGAGACATCACAATAAAAATTTTAAAAATTCAAAAATGACGTTCGATTTAAGAAAAAAAATTAAATACACAAATAATATTATATTATTATATATGAAATTCGCAAAAGATTAATGAAAAAATAAAGTAACCACAAGTACAATTAGAATACCGGTACCAAATTTCTATTCATTATAGTTATTTCAAGTTTTGTAAGTACTCATGCTTTAGAGTTTACAGCATGCCATATATATTTTTAAAATTAATTGAATATATATATATATATATATATATATATATATATATGTGATTTTTTTTATAAGTTAGTTCCACAATAATTTTATGAGACACTTCAAATCCAAACTCTTAATTTATCCGCATCAACTAGTTTTATCTATGTATACAATTTCACTCCTATCAGATGTATTTGACAACAATTTTCTGCAATATATCAAAGACCACACCACAATTTATAACATTGTATGTAAACAAAATATTCATTGAATTTGAAATACCTGGTGATACTGAGACTTGTTTCACAAAATTTTCACAACCCAAGTCCTTTTTCTCTGCTACTTCACTTCCATGTGAACTAGTACTATCAGTTGCAGAAACTTCCTTAATCGGAGAATCCATCGAACGCGGCGGCGAAGATGAGTCCAAAACACTACTAATGGAGTTGTTCTCTAGACCCTTTTTTTCATTCAAATCTTCAAAAAACACATCATTACTCAAACTTTCACATTCTTTGTTTCCTTCATTATTTAGAACTTCAATATTTTTCTCAACCAAATCCACACCCTCCATTGCAATTGTCCCTTGTTCAATAAAACCAAAGTCTCTAATAACTATGCAATGTATTGCTTAATGCAAATTTTGAAAATTTTGAAGCTTGAAACAACTTGAAACTCAAAAGTGGAAAAAGGGTTTGGATTAATGAACATAATTATAATAAGCCTCACCAATTGCAACATTTTGCTTTAGTGTTGTTACTTGTTTTTGAGGTTATGTTTTTTTTTTTTTCTCTTTGTTTGGTGTAGTGACTTTCTATTAGTTGTTAACAATGTTTGATAATGAAGGGTAGATAGAAAAAAAATCTTGAGCTATTTTGTGAACTACCTTTGATTGCTTACTTATTTGTGAAGGATGAAGACAATCATCATTATTAAAGATTGCTCAATGCACGTGATATTGAGAGAGACATTTGAAAATTAATTAAAAAAACACATTCTTCATTTTATAGAACGCTCTCTTTATCCTTATTATTATTATTATTATTAAAAATTCTAATGTTCAATTTTATATCATTGTAGTATTTTTATATCATTGTAGTATTTTTCTACATAAATTTGTTATATGTACAAAGGCTATTTAGTAGTGACTATTTTTTTTTGAAAAACTTGTTTGACATGAAAGGTTAGTTCTCCCCTTCTAACTAGATTTTCTAAAGGGTCTTAGTCTGTTCCCATTCGGACCAACCCATTATTGATATGATTATGGTAAATGTTTTATTATTTTTAAAATTATATCTTTAATTATTACTTTTTATTATAATATTTAAGATTATCATCAATTGGTATTGTGGTGTCAATCTTCCTATTATGACGCTCTTGATAATTTTCAACAACATTTATGCATTGTAAAATTTATCATTATAAAAAATTAATATATCTCTCTTCCTCTATGTTTAACTCGGTTACTTGGTCAAACGACTTCATATAATGAGGCGGTGGCAATTTTGTAAATATTTAGAATGTGTTTACCACGTTTATATTGATAACCGAGTTAAGGCAAATTTAAAAAATATAAAAAAAAAAATATAGTGCAATTAGCGTTTTATCTTCTTCTCTGTACTAACCAATCTTCTTCTACTGTACTAACCACTTAGGGTGTATTAACTAGGTAGGGTTTTATCTTCCATTTCATTTACTAACTACTGCACTCTCAACCTTTCTTATTCTCTAACTCTAATCTGAATACTCAGTTCGTGAACACTTGCATTTCTGGCTTTAAATCGACTTCAAAATTACTTCACAACCATTTCCCTGCTATATTGACACCCTTTCAGGTTTTGTTAAAGTTATTGTTTATTGAATATATAATTGTGTAGAGATATTATTGTGTATAATTTTTTTTTAATTTTTGTATTATTATTATCTTCTTATACTGTAATTCGTGAACACTTGCATTTGCAGCTTTAAATCGACTTCAAAATCACTTCACAACCATCGGCCCTGTTTTATTTATTGGCACCCTTTTAAGGTTTGATTCAAGTTCTTGTTTATTGAATGTATAATTGTGTAGATATATTATTGTGTGTAATTTTTTTTAATTTTATAGTATTATAATCGTTGATATATAACAATAATTTTAATTTTTGACATAAAAATATTATATGCCCCAAATTTTTTATTTTTAAACCACTATTTATAATTTTGTTTGGAGACTAGAGATGAACTCATTGTTTAGATGGATGTAGGAGATTTTTTTGGTTTTATTAGCTAATTAAATTACATATTTTACTTGTTCCATTTTATATAATAAACAGCAAAACAATAATCAAAATAATAAAAAGTAAGGCACAATAAAATTATTTTAGTTTTATTTTACCTTAATATTTACGGTTATTTAGTTTTAACAAAAGTAGTTATGGATCGTAGTTGGATGAATGTTAATAGTTTGAGTGAAGTGTATAGGTGTGGAGAATTTTTACAATTTGCTTTAAAGAAAACATTTTAAAAATGAAGGATAGTTTTATTGTCTTTGTGTTAATGTTTAAATGGAAACCGGCTACATTTTGAAGAAATAAGAAATCATCTTATTTATTATGGGAAACGAATATAGCATGATTTTTTGTTAAACATGGCAAATGTATGAGTGTGACTACTATGTCATGTTACATATGTTGAACATTGTAAAAGAGTTGATCCATGATGCAGGTACGTAATTTTTTACAAGTTGTTATTGATTGTGTGTTTTATTTATTTATTTGTATGATAAAAAATGATAAGTGGTTATTGATTGTATTTTTTAATGTTCTTATGATGAAAAATTAGGATTCAGCCGATATTGATTGTGTTTTATTTTTTGTTCAGATAATTGATGACTCGAGATCATTTCATCCATATCAAATTAAAGAAGTTCGAAAACGTTGTGTGGATTTTATTTTGGAATTAATTGAAGGAAATGACAATAATACATGTCTATTGAATATTGTTACATTGTGAATTTGTAATTTTGTTAATAGACATCTAAGTTTTTTTTCCTTCTTGTCAAGATTAGTCAGAAATGGGAGACATCTTCTTTGTACTCTATATTTTTTTGAATGAATGTATGATGTATTATATTTGGTTATTAGATGGTTATATAAAATTACGGTTGCAATATAAAACTCTAATTTGAAATTTAAAAAGAAATATTGTATATATATGTATAGATCAAAAGCATAAAAACAAAATGAGAAATTTATTAAAAAAAATAATTATTTTAACTTTATCTATTAAGTCGGTTGATCAAAAGATCCAACTTAAAAAGATGATTTATTGAACTGAGTTTAAGTCGGTTAAGCTGAATCGACTTAATAGGACGAAACTCTATTAAGTCGGGTCATGAAACGAGTTAAAAAACAACATGTTTTTTAAGTCGTTTGCTATTAACTCGGACACAGAACCGACTTAAAATGTACATTTTAACCGACTTAAAAAAGTAAAATTCTACTAGTGTTTGTTTTAAAAAATACGCTATGATAATTTGAAATTTGACTGAAAAATAAATAAAAATTATTTAAAAATTATTGTTGTTAGAATTTAAACTTGAATTTTTATAAATAATTTGATGTTTAGTGAAGTTCATTAACACTTGAATATAAAAATAGTAGAACGAAATTAATTTTTAAAAATTTACTGCATTTTGAAAATAGTATAAATTTTTTTATCAAATAATCTCTTTCAACTTGTGTGCTTAAATGCCAATAAGGATTGGTTTCAAGGACAAATTTATAAATCAATCGAATGGGAGGTCCAATATTTTTCATTAAAATTATATAGTTATTATAATAATATTTCAAAAATAATAATATTTAAATAATTTGAATTGATTAGACGTATGTAGAACATATTTTACACTAATAATAATATATTAAATTAGATTTTATTATAATATTAATACATGTTTCTTAGAAAATATACTAGCAATAGTTTATACAAGGGAGGGGGACCGGTGCCCACACTTAAATCTCTACATTCATCTTGGTTGGTTCAATTATTAAAGATCTAACTCAAGTATCACTAAGATCTGAGTTTAAATTTTATTATTGAAAATTTCATTAATGGATAATATATAAGTACATTAAGGTGTAAGCCTTGGAATTTTTCCCTAACCGTGGTGATATATGAGACCCAACTCACTTATCTTTTATTGTTTAAAAAAGAAACTGTTCTATGGCTAAGTAGCTCATTACACATTTAATATAAACCACAAAAAAAAAAAAAAATCTATCCAACGGGAGCCAGGGCGAATTAAAAACTATAATATAAACATGTGGACTTAATAATTGTTATCCTAAAGAAGACGAATCAATAAAATTAGAAGTTAGATATTTGAGGATGAAGTTTTCATTTTCCCAACTTTAATTGCCGAACTTTCTTCACCAACCTAGTTGTTATTTTGGTCTTTGGTAGATTTGCCTTTGCCAATTCGGTTCGAACAACCGAAAATTATTACTAAAGAGAATTTAGTTTTTAGATTAGGAAAGCCTTCTAAGGAAAGTTAGAAATTATGTTATTATTACGGGTTATTTATTTATAAAGGTTGAGGAATATGGTATAATCCAAAAATAAATAAATAAATAATTGAGAGAGCGATTGAATTATTTAAAATTGATTTAGTGAGAAAAACTTATTACAATAAATATGTGATACACTTTATATAGTGATCATAATCAAACTAACAAATATTAATTAACTTGTATAGTTAATATTAATCAATTTATAAATAAATATAACCAACTCTTAACCATATCTAATCGTCCCTCCAAGTTTGAAGTGTGGATTAACATTTATATATTTGGATGAATAATATAATCAAAGAAAAAAAAACATCGTAATTAATTGAAGGAAATTTCAAAAAAAAAAATACTAATTATAATCACATTGGCTACAAAAAATAAAATATGAAGAAAGTGGTAGTGACTTAGATACATAACTCATTGAAGTATTCGATCTACTTTTAGGTTCATTTGAAATTATTTTGATTTTTTCATGACATTCACTCCAACCAAATCAAGAACTCCAATCTTAGAAGACCATTGAATGCTAAAATTGAGAATCGTTACTACAATGGTAAGAGATGACGAATATGTGGTAAGCACAACACATTTAGAGAGTTAATATCTAAAAGGAGCTGTTAGAGTGGATCATGTATGCACTGATGAAAATTTAGTTGATCATTAGGCAAAAGGATTAGCTAAAGAGAAAGTCTTGAACACATCCAAAAGGATGAGACTATTCCTTATAGATGAATGAGTCACTCATGATGGTAATCCAACTTAAAAAACTAGATATTCCAAGAATTAAGTTCAATGGGTAATAACAAGTTGTGAATAATATGAGATGAACATGTTATTATAAATCAAAAACATAATTTATGAAGTGATGAAATGATGAGGTAATATAAACTCTTAATGAGATCTATACTTTATGTGTAGTGGAGTACTTATCAACGTGAGTATTCTTGATATACTCGCTTTTGCGAATGTCAAAGTGGGGACGCTTCCTGTGAAATTTTGTGGCAGAATTCCTGGAGCAATCACTGTATTGGGATAGACATACAGAGCCATTAATGCAATAACTTTTAGAATATTTCCTATGAAAATGTTGTGTGTGTATTTGATATCTGAGATAGAGTTCAAAACTACGAGTCACTCTTGATGAATGTGAATCTTACTCACTATGCAAATGTTCAAGTTGAATGACAACTCTGTTTATGTACAACCTTATAGAAGCATTTGACGCTATTTCAGAAACACTTTAATAAATTCAAGTGAAGGATTGTTGGAACTTGGCAATTAATTGAACCTTGAAACTAATGTTGTGTGAATTGTAAAAAAAATTGTGGAAGTCCAACATAGCACGCCGCTGCCGTCTGTTCGACTCGGCTGGGATAATTGGTGTATTATTTTTTATACAAATAATAATAATAATAATAATAATAATAATAATAATAATTTTTCAATGCTCGTTCTCTACATTTTAATTATGTCTGCACGTTTTTCTTCTGAGTTTTCTCCTCTCTCTCCTTCATTTCAAAATTTTCTTACCGTCATAAATTCGAGTGGTCGTAATAGCCATATTTAGATGATGTAATCCTAGAACGGTTTTCTACAATTTAGTAGAAAGTTGATACAATGTAAGTGAGTTGTTTTATCCTAGAGACGTAGTGTCGTAAAACGTTTTAAAGAGATAAACATAGTACACAACTTATTATAGTAATGTCTTTGGCAATAGAACTCAGATTTTGCAAAACTATTTTTTCGAAATTCAAAAACAACACTACATCTTGGGTGAAAGCACATAGAGAATCAAAAAGGTTGACTATCATATGATAGAAGTATATACAGAATAAATAAAGCTTGATGGCAATAAGATAAAACATACAAAAAAGTTAATAATGACAATTCAAGAAAGTAAAATTAAAGAAGTATTCCATTGGAACAAACTCAACAACCATAATATCTTTAAAAAGATAAACTACGGTAGTTAAAATAAAAAGTAGTCGGCTTCTTGCCTCGAAAGGTCTAATTTGGTCTACCATCATCACAAACGAAACATTGATGCCAAAGGCAAGTAATTTGAAAAACATCCAATATTCTCTTATGAAATTCCTTATGCAAGAAGTTTCCTCTCTGAAAAACAAAAAATCCTTTTTTGTCTATGCAACAATAATACAAAAAAACTTAAAAAACCTACAAACTTCCAACATTTTTAAGAATACATAAATATATATTATATATTTAGGACGAGCATTTGGTCAATGGTTGCACTTATTGAACATTTGAACATGTTAAGAGGGAAAGCTAACAAAGATGTAGAGAAACCACAATATAGAGTCAAATCATGAAATCATAACATAGAGAAATGGTGGAGATTAAGATTTTCTCGAGAAAATGTGATAGGGAGTTAACACATAAGCACAATAATATGTACTGTATATAAAATTCTTTCAACTTACAAGAACTCGTGAGGAGCAACAATAAATATATAGCTGCAAATTAATCAAATAAAAGCACGTAAATAACATCATTACTTTAGCGTAGAAAATCCCTCAGTGCAAGGGTAAAAACTATTAGATAATATTGTTATTATATGTTAGTAGTAAGAACATTTTAGATTTTTCTATTCTCTAGTATATATACCTATTGTAATACTAATACATTTAAGCTTTGTTCATTTTCTATTCAAATCCTAAGCTAAGGGTCCTTCTTCCTCTTCTTCCTTTATATGGTATCAGAGTTTCTCTGATTCGGTCTCTCATTCTCTATAAATCAACTACGAAAGGTTTTTTTTTTCTTTTCTACGGAATCGTAGCATTTGTATATTTGTTAGGTTGTAGCATTTGTTATCCTTTTCTATTGGTTGGTCAAAGTGTTAATTTGATGATTATTAGTTGGTTGTTTGTTTATTAAGTTGATTCTTTTGCTACTAGTGACTTATTTGTGTGCGTCATTCCATTTCATCTTGTTTTATTATTATTTTTCTTTCTTTTCTTTTTTTTTTTTAAAAAAAGCATTATTTGGATCTTTATTTGATCTACGAGTGGTATTGGAATGGCCAATCAAAAGATGATTCTCTTTAAGCTGTTAATATCTATCTCAATGGACATAGTTACTCTTATCGGATTATATGATGAAAAAAAATGATAGAAAAAGATATGTGGGGTTACGTTGATGGAATTTCTATTAAGCCCACAAATAAAAAGATGAAGTTAAATGTGCAAAGGATTTGAAAACATTTCAAATGTTAGTAATTCAAAAATTATTTCATGGATTAATAATTCTATTGAGTAGTTCATAGGTGTGCTACTAGCAAAATGCAATATTGCTAAAGAAATTTGGGATCATTTGAAATGATTGTATGTTGAGTCTAGTTTTGTAAAAAGGTATCAGCTGGAAAGTGATATTAGGACCCTTAAGTAGAACAATATGACCATTCAGGAATTCTATTCAAAAATGACTAATTTTTGGGATCAACTGGCTCTTAAAGAATCAACTGAATTGAAAGTTGTCAAAGCGTACATTGATTAGAGAGAAGAACAACGTCTGGTTTAGTTTCTGATGGTTATTTGTGATGATTTTGAGGGTCTTCATGCGAGTATTTTGCATCGTTCTCCTCTTCCTAATGTTAAATTAGTAGTTAGTGAATTGTTGGCAGAAGAAATCATATTCAAGACCCACTCCACGATGTTAGATGAGGGAATTCTCTCCATTCCTCCATCTATTTTTGTTGCTCTTGTTCAAAAAGGAAAACGTCAAGGGGGTTGGACTTGGTAATGATGAATGTTCTCTTTGCAAAGAAAAAAAGGTCATTGGAAAGCATAATGTCCAAAATTGAGGAAAACAAATAAGAATTTTAGGGGTCCATCATCCAATGTTGTTGTTACTCCTCCTACCATTGACTCTAGTTCTGGTTCTATATACCCATTTGAGACTACTTCTCAAATATCTGATATTGCAGAACAGCTCCAAAAACTTCTTGCCATTCAGTCACATGTCATGTATGCCTCTTCTACTAAAGGTTTGAACTCCTCTAGTCTGTCAAGTATATCTCCTTCCATATGGATTCTTGATTCTGGAGCGTTGCATTATATGTCATATGATGATAAATCTTTTGTGTTTGCAAATCTTGCCTAGTTTATGTCGGTTATGCCTGTTGATGGCACTCATATGCCATTAGCACGCATTGGTTCTGTCACCACACCTAACTTGTCTTTTTCTAATGTTTATTATATTCCTAACATCACTTTGAGTCTTGCTTCTGTTAGTCAATTGTGTGATTTATGTTATTAGTTATGTTTTCTTCCACTTCATATTGTGTGCAAAATCCACTTCCGTGAGGCAGATTGGGACATGCCATAGAGAGGGGGACTTTATATTTTGGTTTGAATTATTTGTCTTCTTGTTTTTATTTATGGCATTCTCGCCTTACACATGTTTCTTCTTCTAGATTAAAGTTTTTTGCTTCTACTGGAGCTTCAAGGAATTTACAAACCAATGATATTTTAGATTGTTGTGGCTGTAAACTTATTAAATTTTCCTTTGTACCACTTAGTAAAAGTGTTTTCATTTTATATACACCTTCTGATTTAGTTTACTCTGATGTTTGGGATCCATTAGCGGTTTTTACCAAAGTTGGATTTAGATATTATGGTTCGTTAATTGATTATTACACCTGTCATTGTTGGGTTTATCTTATGACAAATCGATCTGATTTTTTTTATATTTGTCATCTGTTTCGTGCTATAGTAAAGACTCAACATAATGTTATTATAAAGTGTTTTTGTTGTGATTTAGGTGGTGAATATACCTCTAGTAAATTCTCTGAATTCCTTGCTATTGATGGCACCCTCCACATGAATCCTTGTATTGATACTCTTCAACATAATGGAGTTGTTGAAATATAATTAAGACAATTGTTCCTTTTTGTTGTCTACTTCAATTCCTAGTGAGTTTTTGGGGGAAGTAGTTGGTCAAAAGGATTACCGTTGTTATGATCCACATGCAAGAAAACATTATGTTTATCTTCATGTTGTTTTTCTTGAGTACATCCCATTTTACTCTTTTTCCTCTGATTCTCAAATTACTAATAGTTCATAACTAACTCATATTGTTTGCTTAGTTCTAATAATAACTAACTCTCAATCCAAGTACATTGTCAATATTCTTGAGCAGACTTATCTTTCTAATACTAGAGCAGTAGATACTCCTCTTGAGTTGAATGTGAAATAAGTTTCCTCTGATGGTGTTCCTCTATCAGATCCGACTGTGCATCGTACTTTGGTTGGTAGTCTGGTGTATCTTACAACTATCATACTTGATATTTCTTGCTAAAAGTTTTTCCCATGGTGAACTTGACAAGAAATGTTTTGTGTTCAAAGGAGAGCATGGCTTGCTAAAAGTTGTAAAGGGTTCAAAGGAAGTTATTAGGGGAAGTTATTGTGAGCCCTAACATGAGTCTATTTTACATACATTATTATTCATATTATGAATTTAAATCATGCCTCTAATTTTGGATATATGTAATCATGCATCTAATTTTCGATATATTGACAAGGCATCGTTTATTATGTTATTAATCTTACAATACAATAAAGTCCTTAAACTAGATAGTTTTTTCAATAGAACATCAAGTTTGACTTGATCGTGGGACTCTATTGAGCATTAGAATATTATTCTTAAAGTATTTGTAGTCAAAATATTATTCTTAATTAGGACGACAATAATACATCAAGACTATTATGTGAGTAGATTGATGAGCACGTCTCAGGGGTCATGAATATGAAATATCAAGTAATCACATATGTATAAATATTAGGAGTAATATTTATACTAGATTGACCCACCATGAAAGTGCTACATAATTTTTGTGTAAATGTCATTAATGATTCTCATATAACTATAGTGACTTGTTATTCAACTTGATGTCACTAAGATCCCTATATGTGTTGTTGTATGCTTTAGCAATGCTTTAAAGCTACTAAACATTGTATCACCAATTTTCTCATTAATTGAGCTGCAACGATGCATTTCTAAATGCTACTCATTGTTTATAATGTTTAATATTAATTTAATATTTAATATTATTATCAATTAAGTGGGAGTACATGGGGTCACGTGATAGAACGGTTAAATCGAAAAGTAAATATTTAATCTAATCACTTTTTAATTAAATAAAGATTAAATTAAATAAAAAGAATGAGTTTGTAGTGTACAAGGTCTGGTCCACTAAGTCAACAAAAGGTAGATATGAGAACTATATATGGAATATATTGAGACTAACCCTAGAATGTCTAGTTTATTGTGACTTATTACTGTAGCTGTCAACTAGCACCAACGCCTTTTTGGTGCGACCGTACAAGTGGACTAAATAAAGACACTAGTCTTTTGGTATTGATGATTTGCCTCCTCGACACTACATGAGGTAAACACATGAACTATTCTTGTGAAATTTTGTGCTTACGTGATCATTGGTTATGAGATTGTTTCGCTCATGAGAATTATTTTAAAAATAGTTTTAAAAGACTATCTCTAGATTTCCCAATAGGGAATCGTGAAAAATGTCTTGTACTCTCTAGATGGTGACATTGTTGTTGGTTTAGTAGCCTCTACATCAGAGAAAGAATAAGGTGTATCCTGATGAGTGCATGTTTCCCTAAGTTTTTTGGGCTAAAGAAATTATGACAACTATATATTTTATCAATAAATGTCCCTTAACAGTTCTTAAAATGAACACACCTGAAAAAGTTTGGTCATGCCATCCTTTAAATATTGACATGTTGAAGGTATTTAGTTGTGTTTCTTATACTCACATTAGCCAAGACAAGCATGAACCTAGAGCCATTAAATGCATGTTTTCGGGCTATCGAGAAAGTGTCAAAAATGAGGCATTTGAAAATTTCAAAACTTGGAAAACTCTTATTACGAACCAAATAGGGAAAAAGGTCAAAAGATCTCTAACAAAAACCAAACATGTATTCTACTCAGATTACTTCAATGAGTTATGCAAGAATCATGGCATAGCAAGGCATAGAACCACTATTGCTATACCTAACAAAATGGCCTTGCTAAGAGATTCAATATAGTCATCTTTGAAAGAATAAGATGTATGTAGATGAGTACATGTTTGCTTAAGATTTTTTGGGCAAAATAAGTTATGACAACTATATATTTTATCAAGTTTGGTCAGACCATCCTTTAATTTTTGACAGATTAAAGGTATTCGGTTGTGTTGCCTATAATCACATTAGGAAATACAAGCATGCAAATAAATGCATGTTTCTAAGCTATCAAGATTCCAAAAGGTGTAAAAAATGAGGCATTTGAAAATTTCAAAGCTTGGAAAAATCTCATTACAAACCAAATAGGGAAGAAGGTCATAAGGTCTCTCCCAGAAAACTTACTTGAGTTCTACTCGGATTCCTTCAACGAATTCTGCAAGAATCATGGCATAGCAAGGCATAGAACCACTGCAAGTACACCCAACAAAAATGGCCTAGCTAAGAGATTCGATAGAATCATCCTTGAAATAATAATGTGTATGTTGATGAGTGCATGTTTGCCTAAAAGAATTTTTGGGCAAAAACAGTTATGACAACAATATATCTTACCAATAAATGTCCTTTAATAGCTCTTGAAATGAAAACCCTTGAAGAAGTTTGGTCAGACCATCCCATAAGTCTTGACAGGTTGAAGGTATTTGGTTGTGTTGCATATCCTCACATTAGGCAAGACAAGCACAAACCTAGAGCCATTAAATTGTGTTTATGGGCTATCTGGAAGGTGTCAAAGATTAAATGTTGTGGTGCCTACAACCTCGTTTTAGGAAGACCATAATCAATTGTGATGTGATCTTCAATGAAACTAAAATGGCACACAAAAGGAGGTTTGATAAAGTAGAGTTGTTGCAACCTAAAATTTCGATTGTTTTTCGAATTCAATAAAGTCGTCACCAAAATTTATTTTAAAATAGGGAAAATATTGGGAAACCCTTAAAAATATAAAAAAATGGTATTTGAAACCAAGTTTTGGATTCGGGAGTCATTTATGCGTTGGGAATACCAAATTTTAGATTCGGGTGTCGATTATGCATAGATAATGTATTAGCACCCTACGACATCCGTTAAAATACGGTATACCTATACTTAATGGTGCAAAATTAATGTTAACTTATATAAATTTATTTCTCATTTTTAAAATGCACATATAATCTTTGTTTTTTATAATCCAGAGATAGAAATGTATTTAAAATATAAGGGAAAAAGAAATTTTCACGACAAGAAAAACAAAGATTTGTGGGGGCCAAATGCCCTCACAAAGGGTGAAAAGCAGCCACAACAGGAGAATTTGTGGCTGCCTTTGGCTGCCACAAATAAGCCAGTCACAAAGGTTTGTGGCGGCCAAAACGGCCACAAAATTCATATTTTTGGTTACCATTTGTGAGGGCTTAAGCCCTCACAAAATTTGTGATGGAAAAGTCCGCCACAAATTTGTGAAGGCTTAGGCCGCCAAAAGGGACTACGAATTTATAACAGTTAGCATTTGTGAGAGTTTTCGCCGCCACAAAAGTTGTCCTCTGTGAGGGCTTAGGCCGCCCCAAATGATGACATGACATAAAATAATCAATTTGTAAGGGCTTTGACCGCCACAAATGTGTGACTTTATTAAAAAAAATTATAAAATTCGAAATTAATATTAAAAAATGATATTATATATAAAAAATTAATATTAATATAATTTAAAAATTTAAAATAAATATTATATATTAATAAGTTATATAAAATTATAAAGGCTAAATACCACCTGTGGTCCCTTAAATTAATTTCGGTTAACGATTTGGTCCTTTATCTTCTTTTTTTCCCGATTTGGTCCTTTATGTTTTTAAATAATTTCAGGGTTACCCTTTAAGTGGGGTTCCGTTAAGAAAAAGTTAAAAAAATTGTCATTTAGATCATTGCATATGTTCATCAAACCTCTAGGAACGATTGTCACTGATATGAAGTGATTTCTATAGAGTATAAATACTCATAGCTTCAGTTTTAACGAATCAATCCTACTATCAAACTTAGAACAAACTTTGAATATTTTTCTAAAATATTTTCAAAATATAAAGGATAACTTTTTATGAACATAGAGGAGGGATTTTTTTTTAACTTTTTCTTAACAAAACCCCACTTCAAGGGTAACGCTGAAATTATTTAAAAACATAAAGGACCAAATCGGGAAAAAAAAAAAGATAAAGGACTAAATCGTTAACTGAAATTAAGTTAAGGGACCACGAGTGGTATTTAGCCAATTATAAATTTAAATTATATATACCAAACAAAATAAAACATTCTAAAATTAATAAATTATGTCATACAAACCAAAAATTAAACATACATAATTAAATAATAATGTACAGCAAATTCATACAAACCAAAGCAAATATTATTCAAATACATCAATCATCATAGTAATTGCTCTGATCATTAGCTCCACTCCCTCCATCATTATTTGATGGAATATTACCCGACGAAAAAAGTCCCTCAAAAGTATTATTAATTGGTGTTGAAGACAACATGGTTTGAAATTGCAATTCATCTTCAAGTACACCACCACTAGTCGACGAAGTCATAGCTGGTTGTGGTTGATTTAAATCTGGTCTGATCAAGTCAGCTGTTGGCATAGTTGGTCAGTATGGAGTTGTATTTGCTTGAGGTTGAGGAAGTTGTTGTGAAAATGACGGAACATACTGATAATTATTAAAATATTGTTGCTACTGATAATTATTAAAATATTTTTCAAAAGCATTATATATATTGTTATTAACATCTACAAATTACTAAATAATAAATTATGACATACTTTATGTATCAATTAAGTGAGCATTAAATTTAAATAAAATTTTAAATGATATTTAATGAACTTTTTCATAAAATAAGTCCTTATAAACAAAAATAGAGACCGTAAAAGTATATAAATTTTTTGTACGAACTCAACTACAACTCTTTGTAATAACTAACAACAAATATTAATATCATTAATTTTAATAATGTTTTTATTATGTTTCAAATTTTTATTTATCATATATTATGTAACAACATAATTTCTATTTTTTTTTTGG
>JBBPBP010009779.1:66090324-66133328 GCA_037974735.1 Cicer chorassanicum | reverse complement strand
TTTTTGCTAAAAAAATTACAATTTCTTAATATAATTATATTTTACTAACATAATAAACCATAATACCAATAATAACTATAATAAAAAAAATAGCACTTCATCAACAATTAAAAAATTACTACATTTTAATTTGAATATAAATTTTACAATTTAAATATTTTACCAGTAATTTGTTTAACAAATCTTACTAATATTAAAGTTTAAAAATAATATTATACTCAATTTTAAAAATAATATATTAATCTACATTCTAAAATAAAATATTAAATCTAAAAATATTTTAAAAACCATATAACAATAATAACATTGCATAATCAATATTTAAAATGCATTGCATATTTGATGCCGAGTAGTGTCTGACTTGATGCTTACAAACAAGTAACAACTATTCGCAATCACCACAATAGCACCACTGTAAAAAAAATTAAATAATATTCATTAAAAAAATAACTTCAAATAAAAAATAACATTAAAAAATAAAATATAAAATAACAACTTACAAAAATTTAACAACTAAAAGAGAAATGTTGGAGAAAAAATATTTGTAGAGAGAAGGTGGAGAGAAAATTTAGAGAGAAGGTATAAATGAAAAATGAGAAGAAGAGTTATATTTATAGGAGAACAATGACACTTTGTGGCGGCCAAAGCAGCCACAAAATTGGGCCTTTGTGGCGGCCAAAGCAGCCACAAATGCCAACGGTACGCTACGTCTTTTGTGACGGCTTTTGCAGTCACAAACGAGTGCTTTGTGGCGGCATTTGCAGTCACAAACGAGTGACTTTGTGGCAGCCTAAACCCTCACAAAGGCCCAACGGTGTAATTTTGTGAGGGCTTTTGCCCTCACAAATTTTTTTGCTGAAATTCAAATCCATTGTGAGGGCTTTTTCCGCCACAAATAGCAACAAATTTGAATTTTAGTATTTGTGAGGGCTTTTTCGGTCAGTAATTTGTGAGCGCTTTTTTCAGCCACAAAATGTTTTGTAAGTTGGCCCCAAAATGAGTGTTTTCTTGTAGTGTTTTATTATTATGCTTGACAAAAGTGTGATCTTGCTCTTACGTATCTTTCGGTGCGATGGAGAAGTCAAAGCTACGTAGTTCTTGGGTAGAAATGCGGATGTGTTGGTTGTTTTTAAAGAAATGTGTTTTGTTGAGATAGAATGTTTTAAGAAATGTTGTTGGTTTAATGAATAAAAAAGATATTGAGTATAAAAAATGTTTGCGATGAGTGAATTTGTTATTCATTTTGGATTCGGTTAAGAAAGTTTAATATCACAAAAGATGATTATTATTTTATTAAAAGATGATTATTATTTTATAGCTTAAGATAACCAAGTTGCCACACCTCAGGTTAAACTAAGGTTGACAAAAATGTAACATCTCAACCAATCGTTTTACCCAAATTGATTTTAAATAAAATTGATTTTTATCTTATTAAAAATAATAATAATAAACTTAAGAATGAATTTAGGTGTATATAAATTTATTAGTGGTTGATGTTGGTTGTATTAAATCCAAGACTTAGTCTTCGTTTGGTAAAATTAAGCTATAAGCTAGATGATAGCTGACAAGATAGCTGATAACTGATGACTTATGACTGATAACTGATGACTTATAGGTGAAAAGCTAATTAATTGAAATTAAAGTGTCTAGTAAATTTAACTTTTAACAATATAAAATGACATAATTATTTAATTTAAAATAACATATTGACATTTTTATCCAATCTCTCATAGGTGTTGTTTTACTCTATTTTCCTTTTTTTAATGAATTTTCCTACTTTACTTTATTTTTGTAGTAGAAATCCAAAAAAAGGAACAACAAAGCTTTGAAATAAAACTCATAACCATGCAATTCATTTACTTTTTTTTTTACATCATTTACTTTTTTTTTCTTGCAATACAAACATAACTTTGGAGAGTTCTCTAAGTTTAGAAAACACCGTATGTATAAATAGTAATAGTAAAAACAATGCAATTCATTTATTGTTTATAATTTGGCATAAAAAATAAATTTAACCTTATCACAATGATAAATTAAACGATAAAGAAATAATAATAAATATGACAATGCATACCTTAATCAATTTCTTGTAAGATAAATAACTTAAAGGAAAAAAATTGAGTTATTTTGGCAAGGAATTAAAGAAACTAACTACAACTCTTGTTCACCGAGAAGAAAATATACGTGAAGTTGTGAACTAGTGGGTGAGTGAATGGGATAATTATTTTGTATTACATAAGGATAAAAAAATAATAAAAATAAAATAATAAGATTATAAATTGAAGAAAATGTAAAATGCTCTCAAACACTACTTGAATTAGCATTTCAGAATAAGATATAAGTTAGTTTAATAAACTATAAACTAGTTTATTGACGTTACCAAACATTGTCTTAATACGAGAATAAGATAATAATTATTATAACACAAAAGAAATGAATTAAAATAATTAAATAAAACTAATTAAAATAATTAAATAAAACTTAAAAAAAAAAAACTAAAACTAAAGTAAACTAAAAGGCCAAAAACAACATGTTTTTTTTACTAGAACAAAAAGAAGATTAGAAATAACAACAATGTACTAAATGAAACAAGTTGAGATTGTCATCTCTCTAACCCCAAAACCTAAACTACTATTCCACCCTAACCTTTTCTTTTTCAGAGGGGTAGGTGGCGGTCGCGAAAACAAAATCGCGCTTTCTAGTTCAGAGGGACGTGCGACGGTGCCATTTACGAAAGTCGCAGCGGTGCCATTCAAGAAAGTCGTCGCGATGCCAACTATGGAGGTGAGTTTTTTTCTTTTTTCTTTCCTCTGTTTTTTTTTGTTTTCTGATAAAAAAAAAAAAGGTTTTGTTCTTATTTGAATCTTCTGATTATTTTATAGTTCTGAGGTTGAAGAAGACATAAGAGAACAAAACAACAACAAAAAATAAAGTAGAGACAATACAGATTCAGATTTTATTTTTTATTTTTAAAGGTATAACATCAAGAACTGTGAAACTGATACAAAAATGGAGTTTAAAGTTAGTTACCACACACAAGTTGCATATTTGTTTCACTCTTTTGATTTGATCTTATGGGTATTTGCTCTTGTTTTGAATTAGTGTGTTCTTCTAACACTCATCTCATGTTTCAGAACACTCTATTTTTTAGAAGAAAAAAACCTTTTTATTGATTTGAATCATGGAAATGCCCCCTTCTTTCTGAAAAACAAATGTTATTTATAGAGTTTTCTTTAATTGTTCTGTTGCTTTCCTTATTTGTGCTTCTCTTTGAGCTTTCTAATTAGTTCCCTTTTTTATACTTCATTTCTTTTATTCATAATTTGAGTTCTTTTGCACATATGATGCATTCACGGTTTTAGCCTATTTGTTTTTATCTGATTATGTTCATCTGCTGGTCTTTTATTTGTGTGTAAAGAATATAGTTGGTTTGGTGTACTAAAGAGTTTTTTTATTTGCAGCTTTGGGTCTATAGTTTCTAAGTCTTAGTTGTACATAGACCCAACATAATTTGCCTTTTTGTTTTTGTTTCAAACTCAGAACTATGTCTCTTTGCCTCGGTATCATGAGGACAATAGCTAAGGGCAATGGGAATTGTTTTTTTTTTTTTATATCAATTAGTTAATTCATTACATACCATTTTTGGCTATTTTGTATCAAACCAGAAGCAGAGGCAAAAACCAGAAGCAAGGCCAGAGGCAACCAGAGTAAAAGTTATCATGTTGGCTTAATGTTGTTATAATCGTAATTTCATGAGACGAAGAGACAAAATGAGCATCAATATTTATTACTTTTAGCTATATCATTTTTATTTCTATTTTGTATACTTTTTTATTCTTTTTTGTATTAATAATTATGAATGTACAAATATATATATATATATATATATATATATATATATATATATATTCTTTTTAGTTTTTAAGATTTCATAAACAGAAATAAAGTAATGACAAACATAAAATTTAACATATTATAACTATAATTTAATGAGTCTAACAAAATTGGAGTATTAAAAGAGTCAAATAAGAAAATAGATGGAAAACTTGGGGAATTAAATATTTAGGTGGAAACTACAAAACTGTGGAAGATGAAGTAAGAAATCGGTTAGTTGACGAGGAAGAGATTGTCAAAGATCAACCCAACAATGATTAGATACTTGCCTGTGACAAACCCATTTAAAACCTTTTCAAACAAACCCAACCCCCTCTAAATTACCCTTCTCAAACAAACCCTCAAATTCTAAAGCCCACTAGACATGTATAGGTTCAATATTATATGTCTTCAAGTATAAATATATTGAAATATCATATGAATTTAGTTTTATTAATTCACACAATTCTATATGACCAAATAAAAAAAAATAAAAAAGCAAACAGAACTAATAATCTACTAATAAATTTAAAGTGATAAATTAGACATATAGAGGATTACAAACTCTGATACAACATTTCTTTAATTTTATCAGTCAACTATAAATCTATTTAATTTTCTTAAATTGTAATTGAATTGTGTTTTTTTGAAATTAACTTGTCAATCAAGTGAATAAAATCTTGATTTTAAACAGGAGACTAAAAGTATGAATTAAAAAATCATCAAAAGTAGGATCAAATCAATATATTTTTATCAATGTATTTAGAAATATTTAACTCCAATAAAAAAATATCTCAAATTTAATAATAATATTATTATATATATAACACATAATAACACGAGAATCGAAGCACAAAAAAATAATATGAGATTCGATGAAGCTACCTACCTACCCACCAACCCCCAAAATAGTAATCCGTCTATGTTGACCAAAATTATCACAAACAACTCCAAATTCATATGACAAATCCTTGTTCTCTATAAAGATTAAAAACTTTACAACCAAACCCATTAAATCATCATATTCTAAATATAACATTTAATCACACAAAATAATATGTCTACCACAGAGCATGGAGAAGTGAGGCTACTAGGAAAATGGGCAAGTCCATTTAGCAACAGAGTAGATTTAGCTTTGAAACTCAAAGGGGTTTCATATAAATACTCTGAGGAAAATCTAGCTGATAAAAGTGATGATCTTCTCAAATACAACCCTGTTTACAAGAAAGTGCCAATTCTTGTTCACAATGGAAATCCAATTGCTGAGTCTCTTGTTATAGTTGAATATATTGATGAGACATGGACAAATAACTCACTTTTGTCTCAAGATCCTTATGAGAGAGCTTTGGCTCGTTTCTGGTCTAAGACCCTAGATGACAAGGTAAGTAACTTAGTATATATCTTGTTTTTTTTCTTGTTTTTTTCACCTTGCATTAATGTTTAAAATTAAATTTCTTTGGCAAAAACTACAACTTATGGTAGCAATAAAATATGAATTGTCGTTAAGTTTTAGTTCAACGGGCAAATGTCGATATTATTAGTTTGGATGTCTTGTCGCAGATTTAAAGTCGAGATTTTGCAACTGTGTGAGAGTTTGTGGTGGTATTTACCATCTATTCTAAAGATAAAAAAATAAAAAAATAAAAAATAGGAATGAGAGAGTTGCTAAAGTAACTCTCCCCATCAAAAATAAAAGATTTTGTTTTTGGAGTTGTTGAGTTGAAAGTAATATACTTCTTTAGGGGTTTAATATTGGGCTTAGTTCAAAGTTAAAATCGACTTGTAAGGTGAAGGGTGTCTCTCTATATGAACTCTTTTCAGACCTTATCTATTTCTAACGTGGAACTTGAGTTTTTCCAAATAATCTCTTTGTTGACTTGAGATGAGTCTCACTATTAGAGGTCCAAATGACCTAAACTATGAGTATCGTACGGTGCAGCGTGTAGTTGATGTAGAAGATTCAAATCTTGGTGTAGTGTATCGCAACCACATTGATGCATCACGATCTTTGATATTGTAGGGAATTTAAGTTGGCGTTTTCTTAATCACGACCATATTGTTGTCGCAGAAATCTCAATAGTCTAGATGTCGCGGTCCAAATTGAGATTTTTCTTTAAAAAATAAAACCTTACCAATTAATAGCATAAGTTGTATAATTGCATAAAAAAATTCAGTTTTATTTTTTGATTTAGATCTTGCCTGCTATATGGAATGCTTGTTGGAGTGATGAAAAAGGGCGTGAGAAAGCTGTGGAAGAAGCCTTAGAAGCTCTAAAGATATTAGAGGGTGCATTGAATGACAAGAAATTCTTTGGTGGAGAAACCTTAGGACTTGTAGATATAGCTGCAAATTTCATTGGCTATTGGGTTTCTATATTACAAGAAATTAAAGGGTTGGAGTTACTTACAATTGAGAAATTTCCAAAGCTTTTTAAATGGAGTCAAGAATTTATCAATCACCCTGTGATCAAGGAAGGGTTGCCTCCAAGAGATGAACTATTTACATTTTTCAAAGCAAAAGCATAAAAGTAGAGCCTATTTTAGAGGTAGGGTTCATAATTGGTTGACATAATTTTCCTTCAAAATAATTGTGTTGTAATGGAATTTGGATTTGTTGCGGTTGACTACACTGTAGTACATTTAGACCATCTGAAAAAGATTAGAGAGTCAAGATTTCAAGTTTAGATCTTAATTATTTTAAAAAATCTCAATTTGAACTTAATATATATATTATTCGATCTACGTTGGATGATCTAGATGTGTCTGACTTCATTGCAGTCAGAGGAAGATAACTGCGGTCAATTTCAATCCGTTGTAACGAGTAGAAATTTGTTACCGATTTTAATTGGATGTAATTTTGTTGTGAATTGTGCATATGATGTTTCAGTTATAAGCCAAAAACTAGTTTTTTTTCTTGATTTTTCAATTTAATTGAACCAAGGCAACAACTTGCCTAAATGTGTTTCCTTGGGATGTATTAGTATTAGTAAAAGAGGACCAAGAGTTGTAGCTTCATTATCAACAATCCTATATCCTTTGTTTCTTTCCCCCGTTGTTAGTAGACATAAATCACATGTTAAAAATAAACAGACATTTAAATATAAATATATAGAAAAATCTATGTTATATAATTTTATCAAAGGGAGTAGAAAATTTGTGTGATTTGATGTGTAAGGTTTAAATTAATATCTGATTTTTTTTTCTTTTATTCTCGTATTAGAGTGTTGCGAGATATAATTTAGATATTTGTTTTAGAGAATAGAAGTATATTAAAGTTTATGAAGAGTTTAAAATTAAAACAGTATCTTTGTCGTAAAAAAATTCACTTAATGTTAATCTTAGACTGTTTTTAAATAATGTCGTAGTAATTTTCAATTTTAGAGTTTTTACGTTATGATGTTGTATTTGAGTATAGGGTTGTTGGGAAAAGGACATCACATTTATTTTTTTTAATGCAGTTTTATTTACTATTTAGTTGACATTTATTTTTTTAATGCAGTTTTATTTACTATTTAGTTGCAATGTTTGCGCTGGTTAGTCTTTAATTGTATGCGTACTGTTTTTTTTTTTTTTTTTTTTTTTTTTTTTTTTTTGTCATTGCTGTAAACTGTGTTAAATGACAAACCAAATACAGTTCCAGCAAATAAACATAATACAATGAGGCTAGCCCCACAAAACCTAAACCATTAATAGGTTTTTCATGGAGTTCAAATTTTAGACTTAATTGTGTTCTTTCAATATAAGATAAGTCAATTGTACCCGCAACATAGTGTATATGAACGGTAGATAATTTGGATTATTTAAATATTTTATCGGGAATTTCATTAAAAAATAAAAAAAATAAAAAAAAAAAAAAACTTTATCATTCTTTGGGTGAGTTAGAAGTGTTCAAGGCTTAAATGTTAGGAAAACCAACATATCTCAAATTACTTTTGTCCATAGTACACTCATAATACCTTCTAAAATAAGTATTTAAACTACAACTCATAATACTTTAAGATAAAAGCAAGAGAGAAAAAAAAAATCAAATACAAGTGTATTTTTCATCGATGCATCTTGTAACGAAGAACTCAAACTCATATATATAGTTTTAATCTTCCTCTTCATTTACAAATCTAAGCAATGTGATAGTATTTTCACGTATATAATTGCAATCAAAAATAACATTAATTAAATGTATTTTCGATCTCCTATTTTAAGTTAATCATGATTTTAGTCCCCTCATTTCAAAATATTAGAATTTAGACCCTTTATTTTCACAATTTTTAAGATTATTTTTTTCTACCACTTACAGTTGAGCTCAATTTTGCTGAATTATGCTCTTAAGTAATGATGTGAAATTATATTTTATGACTCAAAATTAGAATTATATGTCATAAAATATCACGTCATTATTTAAGAGGGCACATTATCAAAATTAAACTCAAATGTGCGTCACAGGAAAAATCATGAAAGTTGTGAAATAAGTGGACTAAAGACTCGTTTACTTTGTAAAAATATTTCATATTTTTAATTCTTAAATCTTTTCTTAATTTTACTTGTTTATGAGGAGGTAAGAGAATTTTGAAGTGAACAACTGTCTACATTTCTAAAAACAATTAGGGGTGGAAATAGGCTGGGTGAGCTAGGCTTTGCTAAACTTGAGTCTGTCCTGTCAAAAAATTCGAGGCATAAGTCTAGCCTGTGACTTGTCATAGGCTTACTTTTTAGATCTGAGTCTGATCTTCATAGAAGTCTGGTATGGCCTACTAGCTTACTTAAAAGCCTAATTCATTTTAACATTTTTGAATAAGTAATCAAACATATCTTTAAATACATTAACGAGTTAATATGTCAATGAAATTAAGTTTTATTTTAATGTTTAACATCACATTTTGAATAATATGACTTTATATACATCTTACTTAAATTATATTTTATAATAATACATTTAAATATGTCAAAAACTAAATAAGGTTAATATGCATAAATTACTAAAAGTTGAATATATATAACACAAAAAAAATCAAAATTTAATATTATAATTATAGTAGTAAAAAAATATTATTTATATTTATTTAAATAGGTCGGTCTAATAGGCCTAAAATGCTTATTATGTGGCATGCAGTCTAGCCTTTATAACTAAAAAGTCTGATCTGACTTGAGCCTAATGTAAGTTAGGCCTTAGACCCCTGTGAGTCGGTCTGTCCTATTCACATCCCTAAAAACAATAAAATTGTCAAAAATTTATTTTCATAATTTTAGAAAAACAACTTCATTAATGAACACATCATGTTCTCTCAACGACAATAGTGTACTTCAAGTTAAAATTAACTCATATTTAAGATTAAAAAGAAATATTTCACAAAATAAATTGATGCTAAATTGTTGAATTTTAAGATGGGGGATTCAAATCATATTTAAATTAAAATAGACAGATAAAAAAAGTATTTAAGTCTATATATAAAAACTAATTTCTTTAAATCTTGACAAATGATTGATAAACACTCAAAAGACATTATTCAGATACTAAAATGAATAAATTTTTATAAATACCGAAATCAAATTTCTTTTTTCAATTTTATATTAATGAAAATTATATTTTAATTTTAATCTATAGTGTTTTTTGAAAAAGCCAATTTTAATATATAAATGTAATTGCAAATTTAACTTATAATTTTCTTTTACTGTTTTTAACCTTTCTATAAGTGATTTTTAATAATTGATTTGGTACCCTTTTCATTCAGAAATAATAATTGGTGATTTGGCAGTGAGGGCACTTTCTTTTTTTGAAAATGACAAATTTAATAATACCCCAAAACAAGCACAAGGGTCAGTGAGGCCATTTAATACGCATGAAGACGTGGTGAATTTTGCATCACAAACCTTACCTAACTCATCTATGACAATATCTAACTAATGTTTCCACATTTAAAGGGTCCCAAACCAAAGAGAAAAAAATCGTGTTTGAATAACTTAGAATTTCAAAACTTAGCAATGGCCCAAGATCAAGGAGAAGTTCAATTATTGGGTGTAGGTGGAAGCCCATTTGTTCGAAGGATTCAAATTGCTCTAAAATTAAAAGGTGTTGAATACACTAACATAGAAGAAAATTTAAGGAACAAAAGTGATCTTCTTCTTAAGTACAACCCTATTCATAAGAAGGTGCCTGTTTTTGTTCATAATGGAAAACCCTTAGCTGAATCCCTTGTGATCCTTGAATACATTGATGAAACATGGGAGAATTATCCCATTTTGCCTCAACAACCCTATGAGAAAGCTTTGGCTCGATTTTGGTCCAAGTTCATTGATGACAAGGTGAGTTATATTTCTTTTCTTTTTCTTTTTTAGTAAAAGGGAATTTGAGATTAGTTATGAAACTATATTTTTTTTAACTCAATTGTAAAAAGTTGTGGAATGTATTTGAGTGCAAAAAAAATCACAATAACTATTTTTAGTAAAAAAATTGTGTTATTTTTTATTTGAGTAAATATTTTACATTATTATCACATTGATTATAGTAATAACTTTTTAAATATAAAATCTCTTCGAATTTGAGTATACTCTCGTATATCGACTTGTAATCATAGAACGCTTCACTTATAAATTATATTGTTATAAATTTCGATTTGGACATATTACATTAAAGCGGCCAAACTCTCACTTCTTAAAATCGAAACTTTTGTGGTTATTTTTAGTTGGATGGATTTGTTACATTTAAATTTAGTTGAATTTTAGCACAGTTCATACATATTTTATGTTTCAATAGAAAATTATATCATTTTTTTGTTTAAAATACAAGAGATTTGTTGATTTGCTTCAATTTACTTTTTAGTGGGGTAAATTTATTAGTTTTAATTACAAATTTGTAAAACTATTTTCTGGTCAGTTTGCTAGTTTATACCAACAAGAAAAATAAGTGACTGTTGGTTAGCATATTCTACAGAGACTTGTTAACTTACCTTCAATCATTTAATTTGGAAGTTATAACTAAAAATTTGTCAAATACATCTTAAGAGTGTGCTCGGTTGAAGGTAGATGGAGGAGAGGGGAGGGGATGTAACAACCTTGTCCCAGTTATTGACACTGTTATTCATGATATTTTCGTCCTCTTTGTGGGAATTGAATTTTATACTTAGCGGATAACTACGGACTTTCATTCATTTCACTACCATTTCTCTCCTCTTGAACCAAATACAAAATCATTAAAAATCACTTCTCTTCTCTCTATTGAATCAAATATATCTCCACTTTCCTTTTCTTCTCTCCCCTCCATTAAAATCCCTCCATTTAAGTTTAACAAAAACAACCTGAGGGGTAGGTTGTTAGTTTATACTCATTAGAAATGAGTGAATGTAACCCTTTTAAAACAAATGTGCTTACAAATGTATTTATTTTTTATTAAAAAATGTATCTTTGTGATGAAAATGTATATCCCTTGATTCTAGAAGTAGTTTTAAATTTTATACAAATTTGTGAAGTTAATTTACTCAAGAAAAACTTTTAATTTGACAATTGTTTTGTTGAAATTTTTCGTTTATATTGAATTATTAAACGGACATTACTACTCGCGTCAATAGAAAACTCTGGGACGTCTTCATAACTTAGTATAACTCATAAACCATCTTAAATAAAACTTCATGAAATACTTTTTTTTTATGATTCTAGTGCCTACCAGCAATATCAAAGGCTGCATGGACAGTGAACAAAGAAGAACGTGAGAAAAGCATTGAAGAATCATTACAAGCTCTACAATTCCTTGAGAATGAACTCAAGCACAAATTCTTTGGTGGAGAGAATATTAATATTGTGGACATTGCTGCTTCCTACTTAGCTTTCTGGCTCCCCTTGGTTGAAGAAGCTATAGGGTTGAAATTTCTCAATAGTGACAAATTTCCTAAACTCTACAAGTGGAGTCAAGAATTCATCAATCATCCTATTGTCAAAGAGAATTTGCCACCGAAAGAAGGAATCTTGGGATTTTTCAAATCAAAATATGCGGCGTTGACCACTGCTTCGAACTAGATCAATTTTAGAGACCTGGATTCTCTACGATTATTATATGATGCAACAGTTATAAAAATCATTAGAGAAGAATTTTTCTTTGTCTAAATCTAGTGTGTTCATCACAACTGTTGTGGCATATATAAATCGTAGAAGATCCAAACACTAATTTTGTGAAAAATAAATGTTGTAGAGAGTTTAGGACTCCCCCTTACCCTATTTAGATTCCTGAATTTCAAGTAAAAGTGGAGTGTGCTCTATGTGTGCTCCATTTGTTTATTATTGAAGTTCTACAATAAACAAGTGAATCTCCTGTTTTATCATTGTAGGTTTCTCTTAGATAAATTATGGAAATATGAAAGAAAAAAATTTAAAAAATATTGTGAAATATATATCGGTCATTTGGATTAGATGTTACTACCATTTGAGTAGTATATATTTTTTATTATTGTTAAGACTCATTTGATATTTTTAAATGATTCAAGTATTATATATAGTGTAATGTTATTTAGTTGAAGCTTAGGAAGACTCATAATGTTATGAGTACTCATATTATGAGTCTTATTGTTTATTAGCTTTGTAGTTTTATTTTGTTTATTTTTATTAATTTGCAAAATTCATCTCTTTATTTTAAAATCTAATAATTTATTTGATATTTTAATTTTTTTTAACTAAAAAAATGATATTTTGATATATAATATAAATAATTTATTCATTTATATTATAAAATTATATATCACATCATTTAAAATTTATCAAATTATTATTTTTCACTTAAAAAATTTGAATGAGAAAACAAATATCAGAGGAGTAATTGGTCTGGTTTTTGTATAAATGGGTTGGGCTTTTAAAAATTGAAACAATGTGGTTACTGGTTTGGTTAGAGGTTACCATATAACAGCTGTATATAAATATGTCAGGATTTTTCAACTTTTCTCTAACCTAATATCCCAACGAACCTGTTCTCACATGATATTGTGGCTCCACCATGTGCATAAAACTGCCAAGTTAGCCAAAAACAAATGCACTATCTGAAAGTCGGTGATAAATATACAAATGAAACAGAACCAAAAAAAGGCACTAGTTCCTTTCAAATTACTACTATTTTAAAACAAAAGACATACATATTAATTTCAATTTGTGCTTCTATTTGGATATCTTACCTTTTGTTTGAGTTATGCATCTTTTTTCTTAGCTTTTTCATTTGACATTGGAAACTAGGTATAGTCTTCAATTAATTACGAATAAAATATAGAAATTGGGATTTCTTGTTTTCTACCACCAATTTTAGTCGAAATTGTCAATATTCACCTAATTAATAAATAATTGATTAGGCTCCTCAAATTTTAACATTGTATCAACAATTTTAGCTGAGTACAACATTAAACTTTTCAAAAAGTCTACAAATTTAAAACCATAAAATATACTTAAAATTAAAAAAAAATTAAAAAATTCATAATATTACTTATAAATTTATTATTTAGACAAAAAAAGAAAATCATAATATCGTTTCCTTATAATCACCCACGATACGAAAAAATATTAATAGAAAAAAATCAAAACTATTTGATGTCAAAATTTGTTTCTAAAAATCATTTCGCTATAACTTATGGTAAATGAGTAACACTATATGGGTCTAGTTGTATAGATCATGTGAAAATCAATAAATTGGATGAGTAATTTAAAATGAGTGTGAATTACATAAATTCATTATTTCTTCAATAAAATAAACCAAAAAGTCATCATAATAATATAGAATAATTTAAAGTACAATACAATAAACAGATGATTTCAAATTTAAATGCACTCTCAAATTGATAACTATTACTTGCTGCTGCTGCTGCTAAGATCCTTGACAATAGTCACAGGGCAAGGAGCATGAGTCATCACAAAGTTGCTTACACTTCCCATTAATATCCTGTTTTTTTATTTAATTTGTAATCACAAGCATACAAGTTCATGAGATTCAAATTTCAATTCAATTAAATCAAACAGAAAAATTCTATCAAAACAAAATATATGATTGAATTGATAATTTATTCATATGTTTGGAGTGTTTTCCTTAATAATTTGTCTTTTCGAGAATGAGTTCTTCACTATATAATTAGGAGACTTGATTATCGCTTATCATGTCATTAAAGTATCTATTTTGTAATTTCGAAAAATAAATATAAATATTTATCTTTTTTTAACTCATATAAATATAAATACTATTCTATAAGTTTAATCTTTATTTGCCTAAAAAGAGTTTAATCTTTGTTATATAACCCCTTTTTTTTTATATAAAATCTAACTCATTTTCTATAAACATCACTTTATAATGATATATATAATTCTCCAGAAATTATCGATGAAATTAAGGTGACAAAAAACATTAAAAGCATGACAAGAAAATTAGGGGTAAAAAAATGAACCTTTGAATTGTGCTGAGACCCCTGCTTCCCATAACCAGAGAATCCAGTTTCAGATCATCAATAGCATCCAAAAGTTTCTCTCTTGCATCCCCCCAATATACTTTTGCAACAATATTCACCTAAGATATTAATTATTATTTAATATACTATACAATTAAAATAAAATAAAATTATAACACCTAAAAAATCAATGTCTAAATTGAATGCTAATAATTAGGATGAAAAAAAAAAAATTGTGAAAAGAGACAAAAAAAACCTCTTTTTGTCTTGAAACAGTGTCAAGCAAATCAAGAACCTCAATATCAATTTGAACACCATACTTCTTCATTATCTCAGGTTCTCTGAACTCTTTCAACGGAATAAGAGCTTCACAAAAAAATAACAATAAAAACCATTAAATCAAATCATTCATTAGATTATATACTCTACTATATAAAAAAAAAATTAATAGTTGATTCATCTAATTTATTTAAACTAAATTTTAAATAAAATGCATCAATTTTTTGTAATCAGATTTTGGACGGTGGGGATAGGATATTAATGACCGTTGATCAAGATCAAACGTAGAAACAATGAAAAAAAATATTTTAATTTTATAATTGAAAATTGACTAAAAAAATTAATATATTGCAAACTTAAATCTGAATTCTCAGATGTTAATCGGACAATTACAATGTCTTAATTGAGTAAATAGAAATCTCTGCATGAAATTCAATTATTTTGTTTATATTTAATTCAATTAGAGGGAGTATTAGACTAGACTAGATCAAATGAAATAGAGCATAGAATAACTAAAATTTATCAAATAAGAAAGAAAAAAAAAGAAAGGAAGAATAGTACTCACGAGAACCAGATTTGGCCCATATCTGATTACGAGACTCATCAAGAGAATCATGGCTTATGTGAATGATGTAAATGTTGTCACCTTTCTCAGCTAAATTTTCAAGTGCCCATTTGAGAGCGTTCTTGCTGCTGTTGGAGAAATCCAAAGCCACACCAATTATTCTATCTTTTCCCATGTTTGTGAATGAAGAGAGATTGAGTTGAATTTTGAGTTTAGAGAAGAACAAATAACTTTGACAAGGGTTTAAAAGTCATTGACAGTGTATATATATATATATATTGCATAAAATGTAAGACACATTCGCTGTGGGTAGAGAGAGGGAGAGAGGTTGATTGAGGAATAAAAAAAGGAAAACATATTAAAAACTAATTTTGGTCAATTTTAAGAGATATGTTTTTTTTATCAATTTTTTTATTAATTTCTTTCATTTTTTATCATTCAAAAATTTGGTCTCCATTTTTTAATTCTTAACTTATAAAATTTGACGTTTTTTTTGTATTTATTTGCATTTTGTGTCTATCTATATGATGTGGCAAATGAAATAATATATGATAGATATTTATATATTTACATTTTAATAGTATATATTTTAATAATATAGAAAATAGTTGTTAATTAGCCAAAATAAATAAATAATTATTAAGTGTGAACATATTTAGACAAATGTAATTTCATCAACTCAACTATCATATAATTATCTTATTTTCTATCATAATTACAAAAGAAAGCAAAACCACGGGTATATAGTTTCTTTTTTTTACGTGTATATATAGTTTTTATATTGTATATATCATTTAACAATTTCGATCCCTCCTTTTTAAATTATGATTTTGGTTTTCCAGTTTTTCAAATGTCCAAATAGAAACACATGCATTTTGAATAAGAAAAAAAGAGAAACACATGCGAACGACAAAGAGAATATAATTATATATCTGTTTTTAAGAGATAATATAATTAAGTGGTATTACAAATCAATAATATTGTGTGGCAGTGATTATCATAAATTGAGAGTTGGAAATCACATTTATTTTGATATAAAATTTTGGTAATGAAAATAAACCGAACCATTGACTTAACTCTTAGGTCTCAAATTCGATTCATTCGCTAATTTTTAACGGTGAAGTACAAGCAAGAAGGTGTGAGTTATTACAAAAAAACATACTATCTTTTTTTTATTGATCCAACGTGCCTAAAAATTTATTCACTTTCTTTATAATTTACAACTTACAAAATTATTAGTTTTTTACTATGACATGATCATTTATATTTTTGTATAAAATGTATTCTCATCACACATACATGAGAATCACTTTTGGTTTAAATGTACTTTTTGTTCTTCTATTTTTCTCAAAATTAACTTTTAGTACTCATATTTATAAAACTAGGATCTTGGTCCCCTTGTTTTAAAATTAATGTGATTTTGTTAATCCGTTTGATTTTTTATGATATTGCATGCTCATTAATAACGTGAGAGTAATGTGGCACAATTGAATTAGATAAAAATGGAGTTAATATCATTAATCAAAATTTATTACATATTTTTTATTAGACAAAATTTCACAAGTGACTTATTTTAGTAACAATGAATAAATAGAGAAGAAGTAAAACATGAGTCTACTTTATCCAATTCAATCATGTTATAGCACTGTTACGTTATTAATGAACAAACCACGTCACGAAAGATGGAGGGAACTAGCAAAATTTTACAAGTCGTAAAGCTGAGGGACAAAATACTCAATTTTATAAATAAAAGATTAAAAATTAATTTTAAACAAAATAAAATAAACAAACTAAAATTGCATATAGACAATCATCTCTCTGGTAGAAATTTGGACTATATTTTTTTCCGTTTCACAATAAACATTATTTTAACAACAAAAATTATCTCAAATAATCTAATTTTTATTTTCAATACAACTTTTAATATTTTTTTCATATACTACTTTTTAATAATTACTGTACACAACTTTCAAATTATTATCATATTTTGTATTAATAATAATAAAAATTATTTCAATAATTAAAATAAATAATTTAATAAAATAATTTTTTTAATGCATAGGCAAAATCCTTAGAAAGTAGTCTATTGTGTCGTGGAAATAAAATCTCTTCTAGTACACTCAAATTCTTTAATTGGTTTACGATGCTTTGCTTGGGGAAGTTTAACTACTTAGCGTGCAGCAATCAAAGACCAAAAAGCTTTGTAAATTGTTTAAGGGGAACAAATAACAAAACAAACACGAAAATAATCACATATATGGAAACTGAAAACCGTGTGTGTGACGTGGATGGTTCTCGTGGATATATAATGTTATAATATAATGTGCGTATAGTTCATGATTTGTACGAACATTGGATTCCATTTTACCTGTTATTATGCTGAAGCTGATCAGATTAATTGGAGCGATGTCATCATAAACGCGTGAAACCAGATTGTTCGTTTTCTTTTTTCCGATTGTGTGTTTATTTCAATTAATCAAATAATATATAATATATTACAATTTAAATAATATCAATATACTCTCTTCATAATAAAAACATAAATAAAAGTATACTCGTGAAGTTATGTATTATATTTAAATTTTAGATAAAATATATTAATTTCTCAAATAGTGACAATTCACATGTTTGAGAGGATGGTAGCTTGAGATAGAGAGGTGAGCGTGAGAGAGTGGGTCTGCGGGTGTCTTAAATTTGGTTCAAGAGTATTTTTCAAAAAAGAAAAACGTTCCGCCATCAGGAAAGAACTTTCTCCAAAAACAATACTAAAATATTCTTATTTTTTAAAGATTGATCACAGTGAATCAAACTGTTACTTAAAAAAAAAATTAGTATTAACGAAAAATCTAACTTTCAAAGACCCAAGACCAAAATGGCTACCTAAAACGCTAGTAACATATAATGTAAGTTGGTTTTTAAAATGTCAAGAAAAAACCATGGTACTTGGACAGTGGCTGTTCGAGACATATGACAGGAAATAAACAATGTTTTCTTTCCTTTGTCAATAATGATGGCAGATCTGTAACCTTTAGGAATAATGATCAGGAAAAAATCAAAGGTAAATGTATTATTGGTAAAGAAAACTTTGCAAAAATTGATGACGTTCAATACGTTCAAGGTTTAAAATATAATTTTCTAAGCATTAGTCAACTGTGTGACAATGGTTTTGAGGTTATCTTTAAACCAAACATATGTGAAGTCAAACAGACAACTTATCGAAAAATTCTTTTCTCTGGATCAAGAAAGAAAAATCTATATGTTTTATATCTTGAAGAATTACCTACTAAATCATGCTTTATGTCCAAAAACAAAGATAAGTGAATATGGCACAAACGAACTGAGCATGTTAAAATGAAAACAATTTCAAAATTATCCAAACTTGATCTTGTTAGAGCTCTACCAAAAACAAGTTTTGATAAAGATAAAGTATGTGAAGCTTGTGCTAAATGAAAACAAGTCAAGAGTAGTTTTCATTCAAAAGATTTTGTTTCAACTAAAAAACCTCTTAAATTACTTCACATTGATATTTTTTGTTCTATCAAAACTACAAGCTTAGGAGGAATGAGATATGGTTTTGTTATTGTTGATGATTTCTCACGTTATACATGGGTACTTTTCTTAAAACAAAAAGATAATTCTTTTGATGCCTTTAAAACCTTTTGTGAAAAAGTTCAAAATGAAAAAGGCTTTAACATAATCTCTATAAGAAGTGATCATGGAGGAGAATTTATAAATGCATCTTTTAAAAGCTTTTTTGTTGTTGTTGAAAATGACATTTCTCATTATCTCTCTTGTGAAAAAACTCTTCAACAAAATGGAGTTGTTGAAAGAAAAAATAAAACATTACAAGAAATGGAAAGAACAATCTTAGAAAAATCAAATGTTGAGAAATATTTCTGGGCTAAAGCAATCAACACTTCTTGTTACATTTTAAATCGTGTATCAATAAGAAAAATTATCAACAAAACACCTTATGAGTTATGGAAAAACAGAAAGCCAAATATCTCATACTTTCACATTATTGGCTACTGGTGTTATATTTTAAATAACAAAGACAATGTAGGAAAGTTTTATCCTAATCAGACAAAGCCATCTTCTTAGGTTACTCTATCGATTCCAAAGGTTATCGCATATTTAATCTAGGAACAAAAATTGTGGAGGCAAGTAAGCATGTATTATTTGATGAATTTGATGATCTTGATATACAAAAGATAGATCATGAAGAAGAAGAACAATTTGAGCAACAGCTGCATATCGTTCCTCAGAAACACCAGATTGATCATCAATCTCCATTTCAATTTCCTCAAAGAAGCTGGAAAACCATAGGAGATCATCCACAAAATCAAATCATAGGAAACACATATGATGATATTAGAATAAGAATATCCTTTAAAGATGACAACAACAACAACATGGCAATGATCTCACAAATGAAACCAAAGTCAATCAAAGAAGCCATAATTGATAACTTATGGGTTGAAGCAATGCAAGAAGAACTTCTCCAATTTGAAAAGAATCTTGTCTAGACTCTTGTCTCGAATCCACAAAATCAAATAATTATTTGTACAAGATGGGTATTTAGAAACAAACTGGATGAAGAAAGAAAAATAATAAGGAATAAAGCAAGACTGATGGCTCAAAGGTATAACAACCAAGAAAATATTGATTATGGTGAAACTTTTTCTCCAATTGCAAGGTTAGAAGCTATTAGAATCCTTCTTGCATATGCATCTCATAAACTTATTAAACTTTTTCAAATGGAAGTTAAAAGTTCCTTTTTAAATGTCTTTCTAAATGAACAAGTATACGTTCATCAACCTCTTGGTTTCGAAGATCAAAAGAAACTAAACCGTGTCTTTAAACTTACTAAATCTCTGTATGGACTAAAACAAACCCCTAGAGCTTGGTATGAAAGACTAAGTTCCTTCTTAATCAAAAATGGTTTTTTCATAGGCAAAATCGATACTACACTTTTTAGAAAAATTGATAAAAATGGTTTGCTAATTGTTTGGGTGTATGTTGACGACATCATCTTTGAATCAACAAATAAAAAAATAATGTGTGAGGATTTTTCAATTCTCATGCAAATTGAATTTGAAATGAGCATGATGGGAGAACACAGATATTTTCTTGGCTTACAAATCAAACAATATGAAGATGAAATCTTTATATGTCAAGAAAAATATATTAAAGATCTTTTAAAGAAATACAAAATGAATTAAGCTAAAACAATGACAACATAGGAATGATAGGTTCATTGCTATACTTAATTGCAAGTATGCCATATATTGTTTTTGCAGTAGGATTATGTGCTAGATTTCAATCTTTACCTAAAGAATCTCATTTATCTGCTATAAAAAGAATTTTTCGTTATCTTGTTGGTACCACTAATCTTGGTTTTTGCTATAACAAAGGAACTCATTTTAATGTTATGGCCTATAGTGATGTTGATTATGCTGTGGATAAAATTGAAAGAAAAAGCATAAGTGGTGCATGTCAATTTTTTGGAGAAACTCTAATAAGTTGGTCATGTAGAAAGCAAAACAAAATTTCCTTATCTATAGCTAAAGTTGAATGTGTCTCAACTGCCAATTATTGCTCTCAAGTCTTGTGGATCAAAAATCAACTTGAAGATTTCTCTGTAAGTTATACAAATATTCCAATTTATTGTAATAATACAAGTGCTATATATCTGTCAAAAAAACTCCATTCAACATTCAAGATCAAAACACATTGAAATAAAACACCATTTTATTAGGGATCATTCTAACAAAAACGAAGATGAATTAATCTTTGTTGACACCAAAAATCAACTTGTTGACATCTTTACTAAACCTCTTGTTGAAGATAATTTTAATTTTATTAAGGAGAAATTAAAAATCATCAAAAATCCAAACTATCTCCTTTGTAAAGCATGACTAGATCGTTCTGGCCAATATGAAGAATGTTTTCGATCCTCTCTTCCTTACATCAATCTTCGTGTCATCTAAGTTAAGTTTAAAAGTTTCAATTTTTTTTAATTCACACAAAAAGAAAAGGTAACAGCTTTCTTTCTCTTTCATTCAAAAAATGGTTATCATAGCCTCAACATAACCTACTATTCTCTTTCTCAATATCCCATGTCACTTCTCAACCACCCACTACTTTATACCCATGTGTGTCACTCTCTCCCTGATCTCTTCCCAAAAAATATGCTTCTCCTTCCATATATCTCAACCTGCGTACTCTCATCTTCTACAACTCTTGTTTAAGTTTTCCTCATTTTCCCCTTTCTCTTTCAAAAACACGACTTTCACCAAAGCTTATGCACGAAAAAATCTAACTCCAAGAACCCCATCTCCCTCACCATCTCCTTCTTGATCACCACCATCTCCACCACCACGACCCACTCCTCCAGAAGTTTCTTCATAAAAAAAAAAAAAAACTTTTTCTGACGATCTGTCTTCGTCTCCTGAACCCAATCCCCCTTCTATTTCACTCGCCCCTCGCTCCACTATACTCCCTCATCTCTTTCAATGTATTCTCCCAAACACTAATCAAGCTCCACCACATCTCAAGAAAAATCCTCAAAAAACTCAATCTGATAATCCTCCATCAAAACAGAGATCAATGAGAATCTTGGTTGGAGCTGGTACATCCAAGCAATCCAAGAGTGTGGACACTACCATTTATACCATATATGATAACGATTCTGGTTCAAAATCATCAAACCCGACTCGACAAGAACAACCTTCATGCAAACCTCAAACCCAACAAAAACCTCCAAAGAAAACAACTTCCAAAATTGTTATCCCTCATCTACTCTCAACCAAATACCAGAGAGTCTTTCAACACAAGTGAGCTTAAAGACCCATTGGAATTGGCAGAGTGTTTGTGTTTGATAACCTTCAATTTGAAGGACTATCAAATAAACAACACATTGACGCTCTTGGCTGGTCATAGTTTCTAGAAATTTCATACTTCTTCTATCGAGAAGTCATTCAGGCATTTCACTGCAATGCTCAAGCCTTTCTTGACAAAGTTCTGCTTGTCTCCACATTAAAAGGGGTTGAAATCCGACTCACTCCTGCAATCTTAGCTGAAATCCTGCACTTACGCACTAAAGGGCCAACAATCTTTGGCAAAGATTGGTAATCTTCCCTAAATGTCAACAAAGATATGATTTTCAATGAGCTCTTCATTCTTGGCTCAACAAACTACGTTTCTGCAGACTTGAAATCCGTTCAAAAAAATTTCAACAATAATATTCAGCATTCGATCATTCCTTATTGTGGCAGCCACAAGTATGTCTCTAACAACGATGTTCTAGTCATTTATCACTACCTTTATTGCCATATAATCATCAATTCCACCAACTATGTATTTCCCTCAAGATCAATCACCATTCTCTTCTATTTCCAGCAAAAGAAAGCGTTCTGAAAGGAAAACATCCTTAAACCCAAAAACTCAAAACATTGGAGTTAACATTCCTCAAGAACGTTCTCCATTTTAGAAAAACGATATTCCTTTCACTACCACTCCATCTAACTCAACACCATTTAACAAATGTGTTTTGTATAATATCATCATAATCAAGTTAAAATCTAATTAACATGTTTGTCATCATCAAAAAGGGGATATCGTTGAGGCAAAATCCAAAATCAATATTTTGAAGATAAACAAACAAGTTAATTAATTTCTAATCATGATTTTGAGTGTATTATTTGAAGATAGGTAATCAAGTACACCTATACAACCATCAAGATCATTCTGGTTTATAAAAGAACATTTTGGTTCATAAGAATATAAGTATGGGTAAACCAAGATCATTCTGGTTCATAAGAATATCATTCTGGACAAACCAAGATCATCCTGGTTTATGTCAGTACCATTCTAATCGGTCAAGATCATTTTGGATAATTTGTTTTAAATTTAAAAATGAAATGAATCATTTCCAAAATATAAATCTTAATTAAAACGAATATCAAGGAAACTCAGAACAATGATCAAGCCCAAAAATTTAGCTAAAAGAAGCTAAACAACATCAAGAACAATAACTATATCAATCTCTAGATTAATGGACTATGAACAATTACAGCTAGGACAACATGGATGAAATGGACACTACTGCTGCACCTTTTGCAGAAAATCCAGCATGCGTGCAAGACAACAAACTAACACCAGAAAGCTGCTAAAAAATCCCCAGTCACGATATCCATTCAAGCACAAACGAAGAACGTTCTGGTTGTAAAGGAAGAATGTTTTGGATAAAATAGAACACATGTCTATTAACTATCACTATAAACAGTTGGATCAGTAATGGCTATAATGAGTTGTCTTTAACCTTCATCATGTCTATAAAAGGAACATCAAAGTGAAGACATTAGCAAGAGTTTTCAGTGCAATCAATTCATCACTAAAATAATCATACTCGAGAAATCAAAACTCTTCAATCAAGCAAAAGCTCTAATTCTCTTACACTAGATTCAAGGATCTTTTTATTGAGTTATTGATGATAGTCAATCTCAAACATTAGAGGAAAAGCTCACAAATTGTGAGGACTGGACGTAACCCACCTTGGGTGAACCAGGATACATCATTGTGTAATTCTCTTATCCTTATCCTTTATTATTTCTCAGTCACTATCACTAATCACATAGAAATAGTTTGTTTCATTTATTTTTTACTAAACAAGAACCTTCTGGATTTTTTATGATATAACCAAAATTGATCTTGAGTTAGTTTAAATTAAAAGCAGGAATTAATATTTTTTAAAAGAATCATAATTCAAACCTCTCATTCCTTGTGATTGATATTACTACTTCAAAGGTTTCAAAGGGAGAAGATTGACGAACATCAATGAGGAAGTAAGGTCTTTATCCAAGCCTTTGAAGAGGGGGATTTGGAGTCTCTTTCTATGGCGGATAATGAGTACTTAAATCACTAGTTTGAAAGTTTAGGAAAATGGGAAAAAGACAACATCTCAACTAATAAACTTGCTTGGATTATAATATATGGCATCCCTCTCCATGTATGGTGTGAGTAATTTTTTAAGATGTTGATTACTCTATTAGGGCACATTTGTTTAAAAGATGATGATATATACCAAAAGACTAGGTGTGAACTTCACGTTCAGACTTTATAAATCAAGTGTAACTCTGAAAACTGATATTACTGAACTTAAAACAGAAAATGCAAATATGAAAATTGATATTGCTGAACTTAAAGATAAAATACCGCATGTAATTATGATAAGCATGAAGAAGTATTCCAAGATTTTCTAGCTAATGGTATGGAAAGAAGAAAGTATGCATCTATAATTTATGGTGTTAGTAGAAATGGTAAAAGAGGTTTATGATTTGAAGAAACAATAATTGAACCTAAACCTGTTCACTATGATATTTTGTGTACTATTTGTTATAAGAAACTTCACTCTAAATAATCAACCATTTATACAATCTATATTTTGTTTTGAAAGCAGTTTCCCATTCATCTTCTTCCCTTATTCTTATTTGATGATACTCACTTTTCAAATAAATTTTTGAAAACAAGCATGCACCAAACAATTCATCAAGGAAATCGTCTAGGGATGGGATGTCTATATTTGATGGTAATGTTAATAATGGTTTTTCAATCAATGCACATTCTCCATATACCATATTTCTTTGGAACTAAAATTACAGGTATAGCACAAAGACTTAACTTTTCTCTTACCCAACCTTTATTTACCAATTCCTTAAATTGTCTTTGTATCTCTTGAGTTTGTTGAGAATTGCTCTGATATACTGCTATATTGGAGAAGGATGCTCCTAGAATGAGATCAATATGATTCTCGTATAGGTGATAAACAATTTGGTATCTTCTTTGGGAATACATCTTTAAATTTTTGTAAGAGAAACTCCACACAACTTCACAAAATATGAATTTTAGGAATGTTAGAAAGTAAATAAATCTCCTTGCAATAGAGATAGAGCAAGTACATTATTGTGTAACAATAGCTCACTTCCGCTCTCCTCTTTTTGCAATAAAATTCTATTTTCTCTCTTTTTCATTAATTTTTTTTTCTCAACACTCATATTTGTTTGATTTTCGTCCTCTTCTTTCTTTTCTCTCATTTATATTTGATCTTCTATCACCTCAATAAGATTCAAAAGTACAAGAATGATGTTTTGCCTATGCACAAAATAAGATTTGTTTGTGTGCCTCTTGTGATTGGTATTCTTGTCAAATTGCCTAAGCCGTCGTAGCAACAAATGACTTGCCTCGTATGGACAACATTAGACCAAACGAGTGCTACCAAAATTAGTACAACTTACATTTCTTTGCACTAAACAAATATTTTTTCTTTTTTAATATCATCTTTCTCTTTGATTGGCTTCTCAACATCCTCCTCACCATAATACATTCTCATACTAATATTTCTTCCTCTTCTTCACCCTTCTCCTCGAATTCATCTACTTAGTACTAATCATTTCTCTCAAGAATCGTGGTCCTCTTTGTTGGGCATTGAGATGCAATATGTCCTTGACATTGATACTTGAAGCATTCGACTTCTTTTAGTGTTATATAATGTTGGAAATGATGATAAAAATTAATGGAAGATTGTTGGAAATAATGGTGACATTAATGAGATAGTGTGGTTGTGAATTGAAAAAATGAGAAGTCCCACATAGGAGGGATACCACACTTTAGTAGGGTATATAAGGTGGAGGTATGTACTTTGGGGTGTGCCCCAAGGGGTACCCCAATTTTGTGAAGGAGGAAGAATGCAAGCAAAGTAGACCACCACACACGCGCGCGCGCCGCCGCCGCCGTCCCTCCAGCCCGGCTCGGGCCTGGGCCTTGGCCTTGGCTTTGGTCTTGTGGTGTATTATTATTTTTTAGTAAATGAAAATTAAAAAAAATTATTGTTTAATTAATTTTTAAAATTGAATGCTTGCGTTTTATCTCTGATTGTTGTGTTATTTACGTGATTGACCTCCACCGAGTCTACCTAATGATCTGATCCAGTCTTCCCCTTTTTGCCCGGTCAAAACCCTAACCCTAGGTGCCACGTAACTGTTGTTGCCCGATCATAATTCAAAGTCAAAACCCTAGCGCATGTTCAGGTAGTCAAAGGCGCACGTTTTGGGTGGGCAGCGGTTTCGGAGCACACGTTTTCTGAGGTGTGGGATTGGAACGTTCAGGTAGTCAAAGGGCTCTCCTCAATTGAAAATGCACACCAAAAGCACTCCGCTTCTGAGGCTTTTCTCTCTTCTCCCTCTGTTCTTACGTCTTCTTCTTCTTTTTCTTGAGTGGCATTCGTGCCATATTACGAGTGGTAGTCGTTAGACTGCCGTATTGAGGGTGTAATTCGAACGGTTTTCCTCGGTGCAGTAGAACTCCGATACAGTGATCTGGGTTGTTTTATCCTGGGGATTTCGTGGTTGATAGTCTGCCTTGCACCTTTTTGGGCAGTGCCTCGAAACGTCTTAAAGAGAGCGACCTAGTCCGCGACTCAACTCAGTAATATTTTCGGTGGCATAAATTGTTTTTTTAAACTTTTTCTAAATTCAAAAATAACATATAATGACTTTACCTTTAAATTTGGAGGTGGGCTCTTTTGAGGATAAGGTTCCTCCTTCTTTTTTGTCTTTCCAATTTAGGGATTTGAAAGTGGAAGGATTCTTCTTAATATAGCTTTTTGTCTTGAGCTGTTGTTCAACTTTAATGGTTTGGTACACCAACTCTTCTAATTCAAAATGATAGAGCTCTACTACATCACATATAAATAAAATCTAGTCATGGTTGCTTCTTTTCGTCCTCTACATTGGTCCTTATTTTTTCCACTGTATGTTTATTATTTCAAATGTATTTTAAAATTTAATTCAACTTATATTACTAATATTATTTTGGTTAAATCAACGTTATTGTAGTTACCAATTTTTAATATAATATAATAAAGAGTGGTTGCACGTTACATAATCAATTGAATTGAATAATTTATTTGTAAGTTTGAAAACATATTCTTCAATTCAATTAATTGTATAATGTTGAGCTTTTGTTTTCTAAGAGTGGTTCACAACTAATTGGTACTTGTAAAAATATAGTACGTTGATGTGTTCATTATTGCATGTGTTCTTGACAAATTTATTAGGTCGTCGTTGTGTTCATGGTCAAAGTGTCATTTTCGTCCTTTGTGTAAGTAGTTGAAGTTTATTGTGCAATTCCATAGTGTCTCAATGGAACGTTCTCCATTCCTCTTTCTTTCTTTGACGACTTGACCCTACCACACCAATGTATAGTGTGTGAATTATATTATGTGAATTCAAATGCCGCAACCTGAATTTTTTTGAATTATAGAGTAAATGTGAAATTTAATAATTTGTTCCATTTTAGTCTCTCGCTCCAAATACACTTCTTGATCATTTTTCCCTTTAAAAGATGGAATCTTAATTTTATGCCACTCACTCTTTCATCTTTATTTCTACCCTCATTTTCTCTCTTTCTTCTCCTCTTTTCCTCTGCATCACTCTCATAATTAGACACGTTTGACCTTCTTTACAACTCATCAATCATTTGTTAAAATTGTTTAAATTGTTCTCTCAATAATTTTTCAAAATGTTACCTGAAAGCTTTTATTTCAAAGGCAATAGATGTTCTCCATGGAAAGGTGGATCAGACGTTTTTTTAGAAAATGAATTAAAATGATGATAAAAACCTCACCATCCAACTCACATGTTTCACTCAAAAAAAAATCAACGGTCTCTCTCAAAATTGGTCTTCTTTTAATGTTTTAATGATGTAGCACTCTTGTCTTTTACCACTCAAATACTTTTTTTTTTATTCTTTAAAGAAAACGAAATTTTCAAATAGAGAAACAAAACACAATACTTAAATCAAAAGAAAAACAAAGAGAATAGTAAAAGAAAAATATGGGAAGGAAAGAAAGTAACTCACAAAACTCAAAAGGAAATAGAGTGTGACATCAATTAACAAAATGATATAAATCACAACTCCTTCAATTACAACCAATTTTTTTTCTATTTTTTTTAAATATTTTTTTTTTATATTTTTGGTATTCAAGCTTTTATGTATTTGTGAGAGTCACGTTGGGTTGTGGGCCTGTGTGCTGCAATGTGAATGCAGCTCTAGTATAATTCAAACTAATGGTATGGCGTATGCCTTTACCTCTCAAATATTGTTTATATTTTTATCTCATTACATAAAGAGTATATAACATCAAATTTAATATATATACTCCGTCAATTTTAATTTTTTGACTATGATTACTTCTAAAATCACACACATATATATATATATATATATATATATAAGTAGTTGTAATTCTTCAATTTTAATTATGATTGCTTTTGAAAAATACCTCACAAATTGAAAACCAAAAGAAAAACATCATTTTCAACAAACAAAACAAGAAAATGAGAGGTTTCTTCTAACCAAACCTTCTCCTCATGACTAACTACAAGAAGAAAAAATCAAAACACGAGCCTATGGCCTAACATTTCAAGATCGCCGATTTGACTAACCCATAGACACAACACTGCGTCGTCAACCCTAGAACCACGATAGAGCAATCACTTTTAACCACACTCGGTCAACAATATATCTTTGAAGTAAACTTCATCCTTAACCAAACAACCAACGCTTATGCAACAAAATTTGCAAACGCAGCGAAAGAGGGAGGGAGAATCAGACTTCAAAGCTGCACAAGTTTTGGAAAATAAGTAAATCATTCAGGTGATGGCATCCCTGCCTTAAAACCTCAGTAGAAAAAAAAGAAGATATTTTAACATATAAATTTAAATGTAAGATATAATGGAGAATTTTGAATGAAAAATGAAATAAAAGAAAAATATGTAAAATTTGAGTATCTAATTATTTCTTTTCCAATTTGTCAAAAAATTAGAGTTCACCGGCTATTCGAATACCAATGACTTTTCTTTTTTGTCAATAAGGTACCAATGACCTAGGTGAGACGACCATGATTTTCAGTTGGGAAAATTTGAATTTGGTATCCTCAGTTGGATTTGTACCTCCTATTATATTAAAAAAAAATTCAATTTTACCTCTTATTTTTTTTAAAAAAAAATTGTCAAAAGATTTTGGATTTTTTATAAAGCAAAATTTCCGAGAGTATTAAGTTGTGTACTGGAAATTTCGCTCTTGAAATTTTCGGTAGTTAATTACTCTCCAGAAAACTCATTTTTGAAATTTCCTCTAGTTAATTTTATTCTACCGGAAATTTCTAAACCTTGAAATTTCCTTTATGTTTTCATTTTGCAATACCAGAAATTTCATATTGTTGAAAAATCCAGTGTGTATATATATATTTATATTTAAATAGGGATGGAAAAACACAATTATGTATAGATTTGACTGAAACATTCACAACTGATCAAATATTTGAGTCACGAGAAGTTGTCATATCATGGGCAAGAGAGGTTGACCGATAAAATTGAGTAGCTATTATCATTACTCGTTTTAACATAGAAATCGAAAAGAGAGGAAGGGAGTCAAAATTAATTATCGGTTGTGATAGACGTGGAAAATATAGGCCAAATAAACGTAAATCAGGGACTTCAACTAAAAGGTGTGGTTGTCCGTTTAAACCTAGATCGAGATCATTGAAGAATGGTGAAGGATAAATTATTAGTTTAATGTATGGACTTCACAACCAGGAGTTAGTGGCTAGTTTTGAGAATAATGCATTTGTGGGACGCTTAAAAGAAGAAGATAAAAAACATGTTGACGAGCTGACAAAGTATCACGTAGCATTGAGGCACATCTTGACATCTTTGAGAGATCGAAATAAGGATAACATGACTAATATCTCTCAAATTTATAAGCAACAAACCACATACCGGTGCAATTTGAAAGGGCCCAGAACTGATATGCAACATCTGTTGAAGTTACTTGTTGGAGTAGGATCCGTAAAGACTCCAACGTTGTGAGACACATGTTTTGGACGCACCCAGACTCCATAATTTTATTGAACATGTTCCTTCTTGTGTTGATCATGGATAGCACCTACAACACCAACAAGTATAGTTTACCATTCTTTGATATTGTTGGTGTAACTTCAACTGGGTTGACATTCAACGTTGTATTTTTTTACATTGATTGTGAGCATCAAGAAAACTCTTGTTGAACATTGGAGAAATTAAAAGAGTTGTTTGTTTCAAATACTTCATTTACTCAAGTGATTGTGACTGACAAAGAACATGTTTTGTGAATGCAATTGAAGTTGTATTTCCATTTTCAACAGATTTACTTTGTCAACTTCAACAATTGTTTATTGTTATGAAGAGAATGAGTAGGAGCAGCTTTTGCAAAAGTTTGAACAAGCATGCGTAACACCCCAAATTTTTTAATAAACTATTTTATTAATGAAATAGGATTTTAAATAATTAATTTGGTGTTAAAATTATTTTAGAATATATGTTGATTAATTTTAGGATGAATTTTCTTTATACGTGGGCTTTCTATGTTGTACTAATCTTGTACATATTAAACTAAATGAGTGATGTAAATAACAAATATTATATTTTATTATTTTATATATTTTATATATTTTTTTAAAAGTAATAGTATTTTAGTGTAATATTTAAAAAAAAAAATAAGATTTTATGTGATTTTACGTGTATACGTGCTTTCATAATTAACTTGATATTTTCTTGTATATTTAACTAATGTTAAGTGTGCACATATTTATATTTTAATTATTTTTAACTATTTCCTATTTTTAGTTATTTATTTTGTAAATAATTATCTTGAGATATTAGTAATATTGTGATTGATTTCCTTTGTTTTTATATACTTCATATGGAATGATGATTTTATACATATTTATTGTGATTTAGTAAATAATATAAATTGTTGATGTTATATTTGTTTATTTTATCGTTTTGAGTATTATTATATAAAGATGGTAGTATTTTTATGCGATTATTTGAAAAATATTATAGTAATAATTATAGTTATTATTTTGAATATAAGAGTTTTAGTTATTAATGTATTTTAAAAGATTAATTACTTTATTGTATAAAATATTAGTTTTGAAATATTAGTAATTTTTATTAATGAAATTGTGTTAAAAAAATTAGTTTTGATAATTGTTGATTTTATTTTAAAAAAAATAAAAGAAATGAGTAAAATGTGTTTTATGGGTTAGACTCATATGCAAGAGTAAAACCTAATAAAATAATAATGATAATAATGAAAGGAAAAAAAAAAGGAAAAAGGAAGGATCGATTACATCTTATTCTTCGTAAGCCGCCACTTCCATAACATTTTCTTCTCCTTCTTCTCTCTTCGACCATGACTGTTATAGTGGGTGTTGTGTAAAGCTGACACCACATTCGTGATCGTTGTGATCTCATTATTTATTCTCAACCTGAATTACATATTTAAAAATCCTATTCCTCTTTGTCGAAAATCACACATCCACTTTTTGATCAAGATTCCGGCCATCACGACTATCACCAACGAAAATCGAGACCATATTTGGATTCCACGAAACACTCTCTTCCATTACCTATGCTTGAAATCACCAATCGTTACACTTAAAAAAATGGGTTTCCACCTTTGTCTCGGCTGTTTTCTCGAATTCCGACCAGCACATTCATCATCCTGAAGAGCTGCCATCATTTTTGGATTCCTCTCGTCAAAACCTTTAAGAAGCAATACTCATTTATGTGTTTCAATGAAGTTGACGTCAGACCCTGTCGGCGCTCCAGCGTGTGACCATGTTTCATTGACTTTGCAAATTCGTTGATGCTTTTGGACTTATTCGTTGTGCGTTGTCCACATGTCATGGTTGTTGAAAATTATTCCTTATATCGTATGAAAGCGTCAGACTGAGGTAAGGGGTGAGAGAGAGTTTGAATTTATGAGTATAATATAATGTGAGATGAACGGAAAAAACGTATCTCCCAACAATTCATTTGTGGCTCGCTACGTACAGCAGTAGCTCTTTGAGGGATAAATTAATTAATGTGCAAATATGGAATTTGTGAGGTTAAAATGTGGAATAGAAACATTTATAAGGTGTTAATTGATTGAATTTCGTGGAATGTATGGTATTTAATATTATTGTGATAAGTTTAGGTGATGATGATGATGTTTGATTGATGATAGTGATGTTATAAATTTGTGATGAGTTTATATGATGATGATGATGTATGATTAATGATAATGGTGTTATAAATTTTGTCGCGGCTTAAAATTTCGAGTGTTTCTCGAATTCAATGGAGTCGCCACCAAAGTTTATTTTAAAATAGGGAAAATATTGGAAAACCATTAAAAATAAAAATAAAATAAAAAAATAGTCTTTGAAATCAAATTTTGAGTTCGGGAGTCAATTATGCGTAGGGAAGTTATTAGCACCCTACGACATCCGTTAAAAAAACGGTTACCTATAATTAATTGTGCAAAATTAATATTATCTTAAATATATTTATATCTCCTTTTTAAAATGCAAATATAATATTTTTATAAAAGTAATCTAATGATAAATATACATTTAAAATATAGAGAGAAAAAAAAAAGTTTTTTTTTATTATGCTTGACAAAAGTGCGATTTTGCTCCTACGTATCTCCCGGTGCGATGGAGAAATCAAAACTACGTAGTTCTTGGTAAAAAATACGGATGTGTAGATTATTTTTAAAGAAGATTTGTTTTCTGGTTGATAAAAAGTTGTTTTGAAAAAAGAATTGGTTTGATTCGAATAATATTTTAAAATTCAAGTTTTAAGATTATCTAGTTGTACAACTCGTGTATCGAAAAATTTAAGGAGTAAAAAGATGTCACATCTAATTTAATCATTTTAAGAATATTTTATCATTTTTTATTTTAAATATTAAGTTTTAAAATTGTCAAGTAGTACAACTTGTGTCTTAACAACTCAAAGATTAAAAGATGTCACATCCAATTAATCAGATTTTTAAATAAAAAAAATTAAATTAATTTACTTATAAAACAAGTTTTAGAATTATTAAGTTATACAACTAGTATTTTAACAGCTCAAAGATTAAAAGATGTCGCATCTAATTAATCAGATTTTTAAATAAATAAAAAGTTAAATTAATGTATTTATAAAAATGAATTTTAAAATTATTAAGTTATACAACTTGTATCTTGATAACCAAAAGATTAAAAGATGGTACATTTAATTAATATTTAATAAAATATTTCTTTTTTGGAATATTTATTAGGAACTAACTAAAATTAATGTGTATATAAAAAAATATATTTGTTCTCTTTTTTTATAAAAATAAAAAATGTTTAAAAGAAAACTACGTAAAGCTTAAGGTATCTAAAAAAGAGATTTTTAATATATAATGAAAATACAAAAAAAAAGTAGAGGAATAAAAGGAAGGTCATTTTCTTTTAAAAAAAACATATTAAAAAGAAACAGATGCAAAAGCAAAGCTTTTTTTTTTAAGAAACTAAATTTTTTATACATAATTAAAAAAAAACGAAAACAAAGTAAGAAAAAAAGTGAAAAACATAAATAGCAACCACACAAGCTTAACAAGCTTAGAAACCCTAATATCAGTAAAAGAGGCATCGCGGCTGCTGTTTGCGAAGAGGAAAAATACAGAATCAAAGAAAGAAGAAAAACGCAGGGAAACGCAGAAGCAGGAGAAAAAAAAGGTGTGGGATCGAGAAGGAGGGGAAGAGATCAACAGGTCAAGCATGGCGTGGCTAAAAAAAATGGCGGTCACTCCGGCGACGGTAACAAACAAATTTTATTCTTTCAACTCATCTCAGAATGGTACATTTGCCTAATCCCTAATTTTATTTTATCAGAAAGCTAACATTTGCATCATCACAATTTTTATCTTTTTTTTCACATAGAGTAATCCCAAATTTACATTTTTTTTTTGTTGAATAACAAAATTATTAAATGAATGAAAAATAAAAAATACCTTACTTCTTCTGCTTGTTGGTGTTTTGATGAGGTTTTTACTTGTGTTTGTTAGTTTTTGTATGAGTTTAGGTTCTCAATAATTTTACTGCTTCTTTAACAATTTTACAATTTTAGTGCCTCTTTGAGTTGTTGTCTTAGACCTATTTTAAAAATTTCCTCCCCTCCTTCTTGATTTTTTGTCTCAATTTATGAGTAAAATGATGAATGTTTCTGATCAGTAGATAAATTTGAGCCCTGGACTTTACAATGATTTACAACAAATTTTAACTGGATTTTGTATTATTTTTGTAACAAATTTTAAGCAATGTATAATAAAGGAAAAAGTGTCTTCTACTTTTTCATTGAGTGCACAAATGTTACAAGTAATACCTTATTAAGCTAAATAATAAATCAGATTAAGCAAAGCGTGTTGGTGTGTTGTTTTGCCTGGCAGAATTGGATGTGAGTTGGTTGGCTATTGGCAGAAGTTGATGTGTTGATGTGTCTGCCCTATGTTGACTGGGCATTGTTCCAGACCAAACACAATAAAAATAAAAGGATTGTTGTAACTTATTTGTTTTATTATTTATAATAATTGTAAAATAGTTACTGAGCATATTTTTAGAATCATTTTTAGTTAATCAGACAAAATTGAGGTACTACAGCTGCCTCTATTTAATTATTTTTACTAGGAAAAGAAAATATTAACGTGGTAAAATATAATTAAATATAAGGACCTAAATTTTGTATAAATTAATTTCGAAAACAGAAAATAATTTGATATGTAATGTAAAAATGTAATGGAAAAAGGGTTGGTGATTGTGAAAAGCATCATCGTAGTTTCCGATGGATGGTTGATCGACATAAATAAAAACATGATCGTCTTCGGATTGGATACCGATGCGTAAATCGACATAAATAAAATGATCGACAGAAATAAAAACATGATCGTCTTCGGATTGATTACCGATGCGTAGATCGACATATATAAAATGATCGTCTTTGGATTGGTTACCGATGGGTAGATTGACATTAATAAAATGATCGCCTTCGAATTGGTTACCGATGCGTAGATCAACATAAATAAAATAATCGTCTTCGGGTTACCGATGCATAGATCGACATAAATAAAACGATCGTCTTCGGATCGGTTATCGATGCGTAGATCGACATAAATAAAATATAAATAAAATAATCGTCTTTGGATTGGTTAGCGATGCGTAGATTGACATAAAATGATCGTCTTCGGATTGGTTACCGATGCGTAGATCGACATAAAAATGATCGTCTTCGGATTGGTTACCGATGCGTAGATCGATGTAAATAAAATATAAATAAAATAACCGTCTTCGGATTGGTTACCGATGCGTAAATCAACATAAATAAAATATAAAATATAAATAAAATGATCGTCTTTGGATTGATTACCGATACGTAGATCGACATTAATCAAATGATCATGTAAATAAAATGATCGACGTAAATAAAATAATCGTCTTCAGATTGGTTACCGATACGTAGATCGACATAAATAAAATGATGATGTAAATAAAATGATCATCTTTGGATTGGTTACCGATACGTAGATCGACATAAATAAAATGATCGTCTTCAGATTGGTTACCGATGCGGAGATCGAAATTAATAAAATGATGATCATAAACAAACATGTAGGTCCAGTTTAGAAAGTAAATAAAGAGAGAAATTTGTTTTTTTGTTATATATATATATATATATATATATATATATATAACTAAATAAATAAAATAAACAAATAAAAGAGAAACATGTTTATGGTAATTGCAACGCAAACGTATAATGAACAATGTGACACAAAAGTTGTTGAGTATAAATAAAGTATAAATATAATATATACATGACTCATTCATTATGCATTGCACAAAGTTGTTGAGTATATTTAAAATATGAATGAAGATGCATAGATCATCTGTGACTACATGAAAAAAATGTAAGATGCATGCGATGTAGATAAATTCTTTTTTTTTTGTTCCTCGATCCTTATGCGACTTTATACGCCTACAAGATTCAATGGATCAATGAAGATAACAATCGTTCTTTGCATGATGATTCTAGTATATCTTGTATGACTTCCCCCTTTTTTCGAGGCGAATGCATTTTTAAAATAATTACCTTTTTTTTTATACCCCATATACGTTGAGAATCTATCGAGTTCTCGTGTATATATTTTTCAAGTGTCAAAATAATTAATTTTTTTTTATATTTACACATATTTCAGATTTCAGAAATTTATCATCATAAAATAACATTTTTTTTTAAATACTAGAACCAAAAAACATGAGGCTGAATGAGCTTAGAAAGAGGGTAATGTATAGCATCGAATGACAAGATTGGAAAATGTACATTCATTACTTCGAGAATAATACAATTGAGCTAAGGGTTACAATGTAGGGATGAGTGTGTTTAGCTTTAGTTGGAGAGATGACAACGCTAGTCATTCCTGTAATTTAGGACTTCTAAGAATAATAAATGCCCCAGTTTGAACCACTTGATCTTTTTGTTATCCCTAACTTTTGCATGGACCGCTCTTTCAAATTTTCAATCCATCGGGATGCTCTAATTTTTTCCTAGGTCGCCTTTTCAGGTTTTTAACCTAGCGAGCTCATTTTTTTTTCAAATTTTTTTTTCAAGCATAATACTTTTTGACAGCATCTGAGTTTACTAGAAGTAGAAGTTAATCTCCATCCATTTCTACAAGTATTAGAGCTTCCCCAGAGAAAGCTTTTTTCACAACATATGGTCCCTCGTAGTTCAGGGGTCCATTTTCCACGAGAATCCCTTTTTATGGGCAATATTTTATTTAACACTAAGTCTCCTTCTTGAAACTATCGAGGACGAATTTTTTTGTCATATGTTTTTTTAAGTCTTTTTTGATATAGCTGGCCATGGCACAAAGCTATCATTCTCTTCTCTTTTATGAGATTCAATTGGTCATATCGTGATTGAACCCACTCTGCCTCTTCTAGTTTTGTTTCCATCAGGACTTTGATAGAGGGAATTTCAACTTCAATGGGAAGTACCGCTTCCATTCCATACACCAATGAGAAAGGAGTTACCCCTATTGAGGTGCGAACAGAGGTTCTATAACCATGTAATGCAAAGGGAAGCATTTCATGTCAATCCTTATATGTCTCCACCATCTTTTGTATGATCTTTTTGATATTTTTATTTGCTGCTTCTACAGCCCCATTCATTTTTGGAACATATGGCAAAGAATTATGGTGCTGAATTTTGAAATTATCACACAACTCCTTCATCATTTTATTATTCAGATTGGTCGCATTGTCAATGATGATCTTATTTGGCAAGCCATATCGACAAATCAATTCTCTTTTGATGAATCTGACAACCACACTTCTCGTCACATTGGCATAAGAAGCGGCTTCAACCCATTTTATGAAATAATCAATAGCTACTAGCATAAATCGGTGTCCATTCGAAGCTTTAGGCTCGATGAGTCCAATAACATATATCCCCCGCATTGAAAATGGCCATGGTGATGTTAAAACGTTCAGAGAGGTGGGCGGTACATATACTTTGTCAGCATAGATTTGACATTTATGATATTTCTTTACGTAACTAAAGCAATCGGACTCCATGGTCAACCAATAGTTGCCATAGCATGCCCATTTGCATGAGTTCCGAAAGAACCTTCGTGAACCTCTTGAATGATTTTCTCTGCTTCCGCTTGATCCACGCATCTGAGGAGAACCATATCATGATTTCACTTATAAAGCACCTCACCATTTAAAAAGAAGTTCATTGACGACTTCCTTAGAACCTTTTTGTCGTTCTCTGAAATACCCAATGAATATTCCTTATTCTTGACATAGGATTTGATATCATAAAACAATGGCTTGCCGTCAGATTCTTCTTCTATTGATAAACAATATGCAGGTTTATCCCTTTGTTGAATTTTTATGACAGGCATGTCCAGACCGGTGCTTATTTTGAACATTGACGACAATGTGGCCAGGGCATCAGCTAATTGGTTTTCTTCTCGAGGGATATGGTGAAAAGTAATCTTCTCGAATTGTTCTGTCAATTCTTTGATATGGGTATGATAAGGAATCAATTTGGAATCTCGCATTTCCCACTCTCCTTTCGTCTGATGGATGACCAACAATGAGTCTCCATATACCTCAAGAACTTTTGCTTTATATTCAATAGTTGTTTTAATGCCCATAACACATGCATCATATTATGCAATATTGTTTGTGCAATCAAAACACAACCAAGCAATAAATGGAGTGAACTGGTTCTCTAGAGAAATCAAAATGGCCCCAATTCCATGTCCTAACGCGTTAGAAGCACCATCAAACACCAATGTCCATTTTTCTCTATCAGATGACTCAGTCTCTTCAAATAAAGTCATTATGCCTTCATTGGGGAATTCACACTACATTGATTGATAATCTTCTACAAGTTGTTGGGCCAGTACTCTGCTAGGGCGCTTCCTTTGATAGCTTTTTGTGTAACGTATACCAAATCGTATTCTGAAAACAACATCTGCCAATGGGTCATCCTTCCAGTAAGAGCAGGTTTCTCAAAGATGTATTTAATTGGGTCCATTTTAGACACCAACCAAGTTGTATGACATAACATGTATTGCCTCAACCGACGGGCAGCCCATGCTAATGCGCAACATGTTCGTTCAAGCAGTGAATACCGTATTTCACAGCTGGTGAACTTTTTGCTCAAATAATAAATAGCATGTTCTTTTTAACTAGATTCGTCATGCTGCCCCAATACACAACCCATTCACTCGTCAAGTACTGCTGAGTACATAATAAGTGGTTTCCCGCGAACAGGAGGTACTAAGATTGGAGGTTTCGACAAGTACTGCTTAATCTTTTCAAAAGCTTTTTGACAATTCTCATTCCATTCAACCTTTTGGTCTTTGCGCAACAACTTGAAAATTGGCTCGCATGTAGCGGTGAGATGCGATATGAACCTGGCAATGTAATTCAATCTACCTAAAAAGCCACGAACTTCTTTTTCTGTGCGTGGAGCGGGCATTTCTTGTATTGCTCTTACTTTATCTGGGTCCATTTCTATCCCTTTTTGACTAACGATGAAACTAAGTAACTTGCCTGATCTTACACCAAAAGTGCATTTAGCAGGGATTAAACGGAGTCTAAACTTCCTTAGTCGCACAAATAACTATTGAAGTTTAACAACATGGTCTTCTTCGGTCCGACATTTGTCAATCATATCGTCCACGTAAACCTCTATTTCCTAATGCATCATGTCATGAAACAAAGTTACCATTGCTCTTTGATAGGTTGCCCCAACATTCTTCAATCCAAATGGCATCACTTTATAACAGAAAGTCCCCCATTGTGTGATGAATGTAGTTTTCTCCATATCTTCGGGAGTCATCTTGATTTCATTATACCCAGAGAAACTATCCATGAAGGAGAAAAGAGAATATTAAGCGGTGTTATCTACTAGGACATCAATGTGAGGCAAAGGAAAATCATCTTTCAGACTAGCTTTATTTAAATCCCGATAATCAACTCACATTCGAACCTTTCCATCATTTTTTGAAACTGGGACAATATTAGCAACCCATTGAGGATATTTTGCTACTGCTAAGAAACCAGCATCAAATTGCTTCTTGACCTCTTCTCTAATTTTAAGTGACATATCAGGCCTCATCCTCCTCAATTTTTGTTTAATTGGAGCACATTCGGGCTTGAGTGGTAGCTTGTGTTCAACTATGTTGGTATCTAGCCCAGGCATATCTTGGTATGACCATGCAAAGACATCCACATAATCAAATAAAAGTTTAACCAAGTTTTCTCGTTCAGTTTCATTCATAGACATTCCAATTTTAATTTCTTTCTTAACATGCTCAGTCCCTAAATTGATCACCTCAACAGGTTCTTGATACGGTTGGATTATCTTAGTTTCTTGTTCAATTAACCTTTCTAGTTCTAGGGGAGGCTCACAATCGTCTTCACAATCCTCATCAGCGTGATTAATTAGGCGTTCAAAATTACAAAAATGGGTTCTAGCGCTGCTATTTTCAACATATTCGTTTTCGACTCTGCATTGTTTAAATTAAGAAGAAAAAAAAAGAAAATATGAATAAAGATTGCCAAAAGAAAAAGAAAAGAGAAAAACGAAAGCAGTTAAAGAATTCAAAAATGCATTGTTTAAATTAAGAAGAAAAAGGAAAAAGAAAATATGAATAAAGATTGCCAAAAAAAAAAGAAAAGAGAAAAACAAAACCAGTTGAAGAATTCCAAAATGCATTTATTGATAATAAGTACGGAATTGAAATACATGTGCCCTAATTGGTTATCCTTATAGCCTTGGGCAGAGCAAAAGGAGTTAAAATACATAATTACTTTGAACATGAATTAACAAACACGGGAAACTCGATGATCTTCCAATTGTTGAGACTAGTGTTTGGAGGACAAGGGTACACCAATTTGACGGTATCATCATCAACATGGTCCTCTTCTTCCACAACAGCCACATGGTCAGCATATACTATTCCCGCACTCTGAATGGTTTGGCGAATGTCACAAATAGAAAACTTTTGTGAATTCAGTGTCTGATTTTTTAAACGAGCCATCCTGCTTTCCCTTTTTTCTTTTACAACCTTTTCTTTGTCAGCTTTAGTAGGTACATATCCCAAACGGTACTTATCGTTCTTTTCGAGTATATCTAACAATTTTCCCAATTTAGCAAAAACTCCTCCTTCCAACATTGATTTGGTAGACTTTAAGGAGGTTCTAGGCAACTTTGGTTCTTTTAAAGGAGATCCTTCACCCATGAAGACAGCATTGGCGATTTCTAATGCTTGAAAGGAAGTCTCTATGGCTTCCTCCGTGTCCTCAATGTAGCCTGTAGAAGAAAAATGACTAACTATCATATCTTCTTCCCCAGATATTATCACCAGTTTATTGTTCACTATAAACTTTAGCTTTTGATGGAGAGTGGATGTCACTGCTCCAGCAGCGTGAATCCATGGTCTCCCTAAAAGGCAACTGTACGCTGGTTTAATATCCATCACTTGAAAGGTTATTCCAAAGTTATGGGGTCCGATTTGAATTGGCAGGTCAATCTCACCAACAACTTGTCTTCTGGATCCATCAAACGCTTTCACCACCAAAGCACTCGGCTTCAAACAAGCTCCATCAACAAATAGTTTTGATAGTGTTGATTTCGGCATGACATTCAACGATGAACCATTATCAACAAGCAATTGTGCAAGAATATAATCATGACACTTCACAGAGATGTGTAGTGCTTTATTATGCTATATCCCATCAGCTAGTAATGCACCATCGCTAAAACTCAAACCGCTACTGGCGGTGATATAACCGACAACTCCATCAAACTGGTCGACTGTGATATCATGAGTAACATGGGCCACATTTAAAACTTTCATCGGTGCCCTTCTATGCGCTTCAGAGTTTAATGACAAAACAAGAACAGATAGATATCTTGGAAGGGGTTTGATTTAGTTGATCTACCACCTTATACTCACTTTGCTTGATAAACTTCAAAAATTCATTAGCTTCTTCTTCTAGCATTATCTTTTTGCATGTCTCTGGCCCTTTTATAGCATGCTTCGTAACTTCTTTCCCTTTTCCTCCATGGCTCTCCTTTTCCTTAGGTTGATCGGGGGCATATACTCGGCCACTCCGAGTCATCCCACCAATCCCTGAAATGTTGGTGACATCAGTACATTTAGGTTCACAACTATCACTTGATTGATGATTGGCCAAATGGGAGGTAATTTCATAATTCCATGGCACCGCCTGGTATTTTCGTAAGGAAAAGGGGTTGGTGTTTGGACGATTATCGCATTTGGCCTGCTAGAAGTTGGCTTAAGATTGTCTTTTCCGTATAGGATTTCCAATGGTCTTTGGAAAGATCTACTATTTTCCATATATGGCTTTATGATCAAGACATGATCATCATTTGCACATAGGTCTATCTCATCTTCAATGACATTGACAAAGGTATCTCTGTGGCCCGGTAAGGGATTACTCCCTACGTTGGGACCGTCTTCCTTGAAGGTAAGCCATTTTGCATTAACCAATTCTTGCACTTTAGATTTTAGGGCTTGGCAATCTTCAATTGAATGCCCTACAGCTACAGCATGGTATTCACATTTGGCGTTTGGGTTATACCACTTTGGGAATGATGGTTCAAGAGGTTTCATTGGTCTCAAGACTACCATTGAATTCTAGAGTAGATGAGGTAGCAATTGGCTGTATGTCACGAGAATTGGGTCAAAATGGGTTATCTTCTTTTCTCGATTGATTGGTGGTTTGTATTGATTCGGGTTTGGATTCTGGTTTCGTTGGTTTTAATGGGGAAAAATGACAGGTGGGGGTTGTACCAAAGGTGATTGATAAAAAGGTGGCCTTGAAGAGTAATATTGAGGGTATGGAATTTGTGATTGATAAAAAGTTGTTTTGAAAAAAGAATTGGTTTGATTCGAATAATATTTTAAAATTCAAGTTTTAAGATTATCTAGTCGTACAACTCGTGTCTCGAAAAATTTAAGGAGTAAAAAGATGTCACATCTAATTTAATCCTTTTAAGAATATTTTATCATATTTTATTTTAAATATTAAGTTTTAAAATTGTCAAGTAGCGCAACTTGTGTCTTAACAACTCAAAGATTAAAAGATGTCGCATCTAATTAATCATATTTTTAAATAAAAAAAATTAAATTAATTTACTTATAAAACGAGTTTTAGAATTATTAAGTTATACAACTTGTATTTAAACATCTCAAAGATTAAAAGATGTCGCATCAAATTAATCAGATTTTTAAATAAATAAAAAAGTTAAATTAATTTATTTATAAAAACGAGTTTTAGAATTATTAAGTTATACAACTTGTATCTTAACAACTCAAAGATTAAAAGATGTCGCATCTAATTAATCAGATTTTTAAATAAATGAAAAAGTTAAAGTAATTTATTTATAA
>JBBPBP010009779.1:66056049-66066077 GCA_037974735.1 Cicer chorassanicum | reverse complement strand
TTTTTTCTTCAGTAATGATACTATATAATATTCAATTTGAAGATATTTATGGAGAAATAACCGTTATCAATAATAATGGAGGACAATCAATGTCAAATAATTGATATTTATTGTATTGTAATTGGTAACTTATGGCACATGAATAATTCCATAAGGAAAAAGTATCAATATTTACTTAGTTAAAAATATAGCCCTAATATATAATATTCAATTTGAAGATATTTGCGGAGGAATAACCGTTATCAATAATAATAGAGTACCAATGAATGTCAAATAATTGATATTTATTGTATTGTAATTGGTAACTTATGTCACATGAATAGTTCCACAAAATATGGGGAAAACGTATCAATATTTACTTATTTAATTTGATTTACACGGTATTTCACAATTTCTACTTTTTATATACTTCAACGTATTATTTTATTAAAATAGTAAGATTTCACGATTTTGTCTTTAGAAAAAATGTGTTGGGTTGTACAAAAAAAACAATTTACTACTTGAAAAAAGTTAAAAATACACATAAAAATATAAATATTTCAAAAAATATATAAATTTTTCTCTAAGAAGTCCACATCAGTAATGGTATAATAAAAAAATAGAAAAATAAATTGTTGGCCTAATTCTAAATTATATCTCTCTATTTGATTTATATATTAATTTTAGTTATCTAATAAGTGATGAGTTGTACAAAAAAACAATTTACTACTTGAAAAAGAAAAAATAGAAAAACAAATTGTTGGCGTAATATCTAATATTCAATTTGAAAAAAGTTAAAAATATACATAACAATATCAATATTTCAGAAAATATTACTACTTGACAAAAGTTAAAAATATACATAATATCAATATTTCAGAAAATATATAAATTTTTCTCTAAGTCCATATTAGTAATGGTATAATAAGAAAAAATAGATTTGAATATGGGAAAAGGTATTTAGAAAGTGAATAGGAAACTCTATATGAAGATGTACACTTTTTAGCTGAGGTGACAAATATTCGCATAGGTGGAGGAATAATATGAGGTGGCAGCGGGGTCTGTTTTAAATATATATAATAGATTTGCAAATATTAGTTAAGCTTGGTTACCTAAGTTAATTAGTCAGTTTTTTTTTTTTTTACATTTTTATTTTTTGTTTTATCTCTTGTATAATTTTTTTTTTGTGTGTACATTCAATCAAATCATCAAAAAAGTATTATTCATAATTTCCCTTCTTTTTCTCTTTCTCTCTTTTATCTTGTAATATGGTATCAGCTTGAGACGTTCTTTTCTTTCCTGAGTTTCTTTCTTATTTTCTTTCCATGGTGGGTCCTATTGTTATCCATCCCCTTCATTCTTCTAATTCAAATTTCAGCACTGAATCAAATTCATACAAGAATCCCTATTATCTCCACCCCGGTGAAAACCCTAGAGCTATTCTTGTTAGTCCTCCTTTGAATGGTCCTAATTACTTTCAATGAAGTGGTGCTATGCATTGTGCTCTTCTTTAAAAGAACAAACTTAAATTTGTTGACGCTACAATCACGTTTATGTCAAACTTTGATGCTAATTTTGAAGCCTGTGAGCGTTGCGATGTTATGGTCGTCTCGTTGATCACATGTTGTCATTCTACTTAAATTTTTTAAAGCACCGTTTATAGTGAGAATGTTGTTGATCTTTTGAACAAACTCAAAGATCAATTTACAAAAGGTAATCATTTTCGTACATCTCAACTTCTTCTCGAAATTCATACGATCTGTCAAGGGGAATGCTCTGTTATGACATGTCTCAAAATTCATACGACCATTTTCGTGCATCTCAGCTTCTATTGAAATTCATACGATATGTCAAAGGGAACACTCATATGAAGGGGTTAAACGATATGTCAAGGGTCTCAGGGTTGAATTGGAGAAATTGCATCCCAACCCTAGTTGAATTTGTTCTCTTGTTCGTGCTTGTTCTATGAATATGACCAAGTCCCTCAAAACTGTTGGAAATGATGAAACAATAGAGCTAGTGTAGTGTGAATTGAAAAAATTGAAGAAGTCCCACATATGAGGGATATCACGCACTAGTAGTGTTTATAAGGTGGGGGTATGTCCTTTGGGGTGTGCCTCAAGGGGTATCTAATTTTGTGAAGGGGAGAGAACGCATTCAAATCGACCACCACACGCGCGCCGTTGCCGCTTGGCCGAGCTTGGGCTTAGGCCTAGGCGTAGGCTTAGTGGTGTATTATTCTTTAGTATCTCAAAAATAAAAAAAATAAAATTAAATGTGTATTTTTCTCTCTAAAATTACTTGACATTTTTCTGCCTTCCATTGAGTAAATAGTCAAATTGATTCGTTCAACCACTCCCATATTTTCGCACGGAGTTTCGCTGACCCAGTCAAACCCTTTTTTCGCGCGAACCTGGTCAAACCCTTTTTTTGGGAGGACTCAGCCAAACTTTATTTATTTTTGCACGAGAGTTTCTGTAGATATGGTCAATAGGACCACACATTTGCCTTCGGTCAATTGTAGAATTCCTACATTTAATAGCGGATTCTACTCATTTTAAAACACGTCAAAATTTCTACTCATTAAATGTAGAATTCCTACATTTAATAGCGGATTCTACTCAATTTTTCTCTCCATTCTCCGTTTTCTACTTCACATCGTTTTTCTTTCTGTTTCACAATTTCGAGTGGTCATAGTACCATATTACAAGTGACCATAACTGCCATATTTAGATGGTGTAATTTTATAATAATTTTCTACGGTGCAATAGAATTTCGATATAGTTTTATCTAAATTGTTTTATCTTGGAAACATTGTGGTTGATAGTGTGTCTTACATAATTTTGAGCAGTGTCGCTAATTGTCTTAAAGAAAACGACCTAATATGCGACTCAACCTAGTAGAGGTTCAACAAAATTGTGTACTTTTTGTGGCAGGGGTCACCATAATTTGGATTCTTGTTACTACAAACACGGTTTTCCTCCTATGGCTAACACATATTCTTGTTACTACTTTGGATTCTGCTATGGCTAACAATATTCATGTCTCTAATGATCAAGAAATGGAGGAATCTAATTCAGTTCAATACTGGTCTGACATAATTACTTTAATTCAGACCCAATATCAACAATTGGTTGATCTTTTGACATCAACACAATCTGCTTCTCCAGACCAGCCAACCCTACAAGTTAATTTCATAATTGGTGGGTCTAATTTTTCTACTAGTTTCAATTCTTCCACCAATGATTCAGGTACTGATTCAAACTATTGCCTTATTGGATTTTGGATTGTGGAGCTACTGGTCATGTAGCTAATAAACTTTCATATTTTTTTTGATTATCATAGTATTAAGCCTTCAAAGGTTAAATTTCCTAATGGGGCCATCACCATTACTTCTTATGTTGGAACTATCATCTTATCTAATCACCTTACTCTGCATGATGTGTTGTTCATTCTAGATTTTATTCAATATCATATATGTTCATAAAACTTCTGCTTATTTAAGTTGTCATCTCACTTTTAGCAATTTGTATTGTTCTATTCAAGAACCTCAACAATCCAAGATGATTGGATATGATGAAGTTCATGGTGTACTTTACCTTCTAGCCAATAATATTCCTAATAGTTCTAGCTATGTTTCTTATGAGTACAATGTTCATGTACAACACTTTGTATATGACTCTGATATTGTTTTTGGAAATAAAGTTTGTGCTTTAGAGGTTTTTTCTTTTTACTATCAATATTCCTATATGCAAGTTTGATATTTGGCATTACCGTTTACGTCATCATGAAGGCGAAAATACGAGAAGGGGGTTGAATTTTGTTTCCCTAAGCTGGACTATTTTTAATTATTTATTCAAGAATTGATTCAGGTTTGGTGATTTTAAACTAAAACAGGGGTAGTAGCAATTAGGCTTAAGTAGTCAGAGGTAGCAGCAATGTAAATAGTGCAGAAGTAAAGTGACACAGACAAATCTATCCTGGTTCACCACCAACTTGGTAGCTACATCAATTCCCTTCACTTAGAAGGATTTAACCACGAATTAAAATCCTTGAATTACACAACATCTGACTCTACAAGTTAGTCTTCTCAAAATGACCTGACACCTACAAACTTTTTGAGGCAAACAAACACTTTGACCCTACAAGTCAAGTCTTCTCCACACAACCTGAAAATCCTAGATTGCTTGAGGAATACTAAAGCCACTATTGGGCTGGGTTATACAAGTTTGGAACAAATTGTGCTTTGCTTCTACTAAGAAGATTGTTACAATTGATTTTTCACACTAAAATAGTTAGAAAATATTTCTTTGAGCAAGTGCTTCTTTAGAACTTAAACCTTTGAACTTTGAATACTTAACAAATTTGAGGTCTCAAAAAGTGTTTCTGAATTGTATAGATTTCTGAGTTTACGAGTTTGTGCTTTCTTATTCAGCCTTGAGTATCTATTTATAAAATATATTAGGGTTTCACTTTTGTCCTTGTAAAATCCAGATCATATGTTTCTTATGAACAAAGTCTGAATGTATCTTCTTGTGAAAAAATTATGAGTGCATCTTCTTGTCAAAAAATTATGTAAAAATACATGTTTTTGATTATACACAAAGACCAATGGTGACAACGCTCAAAGCAACAAAAAGAAGAAGTCCTCCAAAACATTTCCAAACATTCTTTGATGAATTAAAAATAGATAGTTTATGTAAAGGTAAATGATTCAAGCCATAGTTCAACTACAAAGAGAACCTTACATTTTTTGCATATGCATATACAATATTTTCAAAAGTCCAAAATAATATTTTCAAAGTGTTAGAATCTTTATTTTTGACCAAATACAACATTGTAGTCGAATACAACACAGGTGTATTCGGATACAGATGAAAATTGTTAAGTCAGTAGCAAAAACGTCTCATCTGTATTCGACTACAACCAAGGTGTACTCGAATACAGATGAAAAATTGCTAAGTCAGTAGCAAAACCATCTCATATGTATTCGACTACATCCTGCTGTATTCGAATACAGATGAAAAAATTGCTAAGTCAGTAGCTAAAACTCTTCATTTGTATTCGACTACACAAAAGTGTATTCGGCTACACAGTGAAAATTTGAATAAATTTGAACGTTGCAGCGAGTTGTATTCGAATACAGAGACCTTGTAATCGAATACACCTTGAAGCAATGCAATTTTTCAGTTCTGAATTCAATCTAAAACATTGCAATTCTTCCTCAAACCTCTTGGATCAAAGGCCACGAATCTGAAGAGATGTTTGAGGACTATAAATATGTCATAACTTCATATTCAAGATCATCAATCCAATTACACAACTTCAAAAACTTTGAACAAACTTTTCTGAATTTCTCTCAAAGTTATTTTCATAAATTCAAGTACTTGCATATCATTTTCATATCCTTAAGGTTCTCAACGTATTTGAATCAATCTTGGATTGTTATCATTCTACCTCTTTCTTACTCCTATACTCTTATCAAAACAACAAGTGTTTGTAAAAGAAAGTTGTATTTTCTTTAAGTGTTATATCTAAGATAGTAGTGTTCTATCATAGAAGGTTTGTTAGAAGATTGTAGCAAAGGTCCCAGGGTGAGGACTTGTACATATTCTGACAAATAGTGAAGAAAATCTCTTGTGGTGAGCAAGAGGACTGGATGTACCCTTGGTTATAAGGGGAACCAGGATAAATCTATTGTGTTCATTTACTTACTGCTATTTACTTCTTCATCCACTATCATTAAGCGCAAAAATCTATCACTAAAATTTTGAAAACTGATAAAATACCCAAACACCTAATTCACCCCCCCCTCTTAGGTGCACATCTGATCTTACAAATTATGAGTGTATCTTCTTGTAAATAATTTTGAGTTTTCTTCTTGTGAATAATTTTGAGTGTATCTTCTTGTGAGTAAATTCTGAGCATATCCTCTTGTGAACAAATTCTAAGCATATATTGTTGTGAACAAATTTTGATCATATCTTCATGTGAACAATATTTTGATCATATCTTCTTGTGAACAATATTTTCACCATATCTTCTTTTCTCCTTGGATAAAAATTTCTTCCATTTATAATTTTGAATCGTATCTAATTTCAGATTGTGTTAAAAAACTTATTCACGCGAATCTTCCTTCATACTCTTGATTGATTGGAGCGGGAATGGATTTAGACTTGTTCTTGAATATTCAGAAATTCTAATTCGGCTAAATCTTTTCTTCAGAATGAATTCTTTCAATTAGAGTCGTTGACTTTCCATCAGAGTCATTGACTTTCTTGTTGGAGTGAGATGTTGTGTTTCTTGGATAATAAGAGTCAGAGGTAGAATTGTGTGACTTAGAATTAGTGGCTTTGGGAAAATACATTGTTGAATCAACAGAGGTAGTGCAACATTAGAGGTTGCATATTAATGGCAACATTTTAAGTGTGTTGCAACTTTTGATTAGCGGAATATGAGCTTTGAATGCATGGCTTGAACAATCTCTTCAAATTTAAAGATAGCTTGATATAAACTCTTTAGAGGCATATTGTGTTTGTGCACAGCAGAGGCATGCAAGGGCTTTAGAGACATGCTTCAAATTCAATCTTCAGAGGCAGTCTTTAGACTCTGTTTTAGAGCTAGTATTCAGACTCAGTTATTAGAGGTAGTCTTCAGACCCAAACATTCAGAGGAAACCTTCGTAACCTTAAGAGAGACGTTACTTTCAAAGGTAGACCCGTATGGTTTTGTGTTCCTATGATCTCATCCTCTAGTCAGTTCCTCTAGTGACTTTCTCTGATTTTCTTGTTCTAACTGTTACACTCTTAATAAAACCATTAGTCCAAACAAATTGTTCTCATAAAATATTTTTGTTAACATCAAAATCACAAGAGGAAAACCAACTTGGTTACAACACATCCTTCTCTTCATATTTTCAAATTTGTTGGTTAACAATTCCCTTTTGTTACATTTTCACGCAATCATGCATGTGATCCTTGTCATTTTGATAAACAATGTAATCTGGCTTTTCCTAATAGTACTACTAAAACTACTAAAGGTGAAACTAGGCAACTTGTGCAAAACTTTGTCGATGATTTTAGCAAACATAAATAAAGGTGAAACTAGGCAACTTGTGCAAAACTTTGTTGCTCTTGTTTCAACATAATATTATTGCAAATTAAAATGATTCGGTCTGACAATGGACCAAATCTTTTAATGCTATTTATGGTATTTTGCATCAAACTTCATGTGTTGAAACTCCTCAACAAAATTCTATTGTTGAATGTAAACATCGTTACATTTTAAATGTTGCTAGATTTATTTTAGTCCATTCTAATTTGCCTAAGTATCTTTGGTCATATGCGATTAGCTATGTTGTCTATCTAATTAACAAGTTGCCTACAACAACTCTCCAAGGTAAGTCTCTTTTTGAGGTTTTCCATGGTAAGCCTTTTATTTTAATTAATTTTAAAGTTTTTGGAAGTTTATGTTTTACTTCTACTTTGACTCATCTACGAGGTAAGCTTGATTCAAGAGCCATTAAATATGCCAAAATTATTCGTGTTATTGTTCCACCTTTGTGTCCTGATTCTACTACCCCTATTACGTTTTGCTCACAACAACTTTCAAAATCTATTTCAGAGTCTTCTTCTTCTACGCCAATCAGTCTTGATACTACAGACCTTCCTGCCACTGTTGGTCTCAGGAAATCTCAACGAGCTTCCAAGCCTCCCTCCTATGTAGTTCAATATGATTGTCCTAAAATTAAGGAGTCTGATTGTTCCCAAGACTCAGGTATTATGTATCCTTTATCTTCTGTCATTTCCTATCAAAACTTGTCTCTTAACCATAGAAATTTCAATTTGGTAATCTTTTCTAATGGCGAGCCCGCCTCTAACACATAGGCTTTTAAAATCCCTTGTTGGATTGAAGCCATGAAAATACAATTGCGAGATTCGGAGTCCAATAAAACTTGGCAGCTCACCTTTTACCTCTTGAAAAGCTTCCAATTGGGTGCAAGTGGATCTTCAAAACCAAGTACACATCTGACGGTTCAATTGAACGACATAAATCACGTCTTGTAGCTAAAGATTATTCTAAAATTGAAGGAGTCGACTTCATTGACACATTCAGCCCTGTGGCCAAATTGACTGTTGTTCGCATTGTCCTTGCTATAGTAGCTTCTCAACATCGACATCTTCAATAGTTGGACGTAAACAATGCCTTCCTCCATGGTGACTTAGAAGAAGAAGGTTACATATCTCCTCTACCTGGTCTCAAATTATAATCTCCAAATCAAGTTTTTCACCTCACCAAGTCCATCTATGGTCTGAAGCAAAGGAGTCATGAATGGTTTTCCAAGCTATCACCATTCCTAGTTTCACACGGGTATGCTCAATCTCAAAGTGATCATTCATTGTTTTTTTATCAAATCCTCAGTTTCTTCCTTCACTGTCATCCTCATTTATGTGGACGATCTTATCTTAGTCGGTAACAATCTTTATGAAATTTCAAGTATTTTTTAGACTTGACATTGCCTTCAAAATTAAGAATTTTGGCAAACTCAAGTATTTTCTGGGCTTGGAGGTTACACGGTCCATCACTAGTATGTTTATTTTGCAACGCAAATATACATTGGATATTCTTACTGATGTTGGCCTTTTGGCTGCCTTGCCAATCTCTTCACCATGACCAGACCATCTTCTTCACTATAGGATGAACCTTTCACTGATGTTAGTGCCTATCATCGTCTCATAGGTTGTCTCATTTATTTACCAACTACTTGTCCATATATAACTTATGTTGTTCAACAACTCAATCAATATATGCCTACTCCTGTTGTCTTTCATCACCGTGTTGCCATTCGAGTTTTGCATTACCTTAAGAAGAATCCTGGACAGGGTCTGTTTGTTTTTGCATTTTCTTCACTTCAGCTCAAGGCTTTTAGTGACTCTGATTGGGTTGCTTGCTCTGCAACCCGTCATTCTATTACAGGCTACTGCATTTTTATTGGCGATTTCCTCATTTCTTGGCATTCGGAAAAGCAATCAACTATTTCCTGTTCCTCCTCTTAAGCAAAATATAGGGCCTTTACTGCGACAGTTTGTGAATTGCAGACGCTAACCTATCTTTTCACGATCTCAAAGTTTCTCTTAAAACTCCTATTCCTTTCTACTTTGACAACAAATCAACAACTCATATTGCTGCAAATTCCACTTTTCGTGAACGTACAAAGTACATCGAGATTGATTTCCATGTCTTCCGGAAAAAAATTACAATCCAAGCTTTTTCATCTTTTGGCTATTTCATCCAATGATCAGCTGGCCGATCTATTTACTAACCCTCTTGATCCAAAGCCATTCCATTTTCTTCTTTCCAAACTAAGAGTTATTGGCATACACTCTCTAGTTTGTAGGGGATATTAGTTAATTAAGTTTATTGTTAGAAGGGTTACTTTTATCTCATTGTAGATATAGGTAGTTAAACTTGGTTATCCAAGTTAGTTAGTCAATTTTTTTTCTTCCGGTTTCCAATTATATCGCTTGTATAAATATTGTTTTGTGCATTCAATCAAATCATGGAAAAAGTATTATTTAGAATTTCCCTTCTTTTTCGGTTTTTCTCTTTTATCTTGCAATATTTTCCTTTTAGTTTTTTTTTTCTTCATATTTTTACATAAACAATACTTTAATATATTATAGTAAAAACTAAAATTAAGTTTTTATGGGAAAAAAATTCTATCAAAATTACAAAATTTATTGATGTTTTACAATTTAAAAGGACTGCAAAAACAAATTCAATTAATAAAATACTTATAAATAAATAATTTTTTTATATTGCAAGTTGTTTCCAAAATATATGAAAGACTTGGTTTATTAAAATTTACCAAAAGATTTATATTTGCATTCATTCAATAGCACTAGCAAAAATCCAAACTCACAATTTATCGGTTCAATGTGTTTCTTTTAATCGTTAGATCAAACAATTAAAATTATTCTAAAACTCAACTCTCACAAATTTTTATACTCTTTTTATCCTCTATTATAAGCATCATTGGAAAAATAATT
>JBBPBP010009779.1:66015037-66055748 GCA_037974735.1 Cicer chorassanicum | reverse complement strand
GATACATTTTTTTTTCTTTCTAAACATACAATTTATTAATTATAATGTTTTATCTTAAAAGACCAAAACACAAATGAAATATATTTATGTACAAATGACATTTAAAAAATGAGTCATGCCCTTATCACATTTAAAAGAAATATTGAATGTAAGAAAGAATACTTGTTAATATTTTAATGTATTAGACGTACAATTTCCAAAAATAAATTTCTTTTTTTAATCTCAAAATAAATGATATTTTAATTTCTTAACCTAATTAATATTATTTATATTATTTTTAATATAATATTTTTATTATATATTTATGATATTAATAATGAACTAATTTTTAATAAAAATAATTTAAAGATAATATTAATAACACATCAACGTGTAATAAGAATAATTTAAAAAGTGTGAAAAAGTAAAACGGAGCGAGTAAAATTGAAAAAAAGTGTTTATTTTTATTCACGCGCGTTAAGGTCGAAGGTTGAGGAGTCCAATGCTTCGGTGGATGTGTGGTGGTGTGAGTAATGGTGAACAGTGTCAGGATGGGTAACAGTTTGACTCCGTCAATTTTTAGGTTGAGTTTGTCGGACACTCGCTTATCTCCAAACACAGCCTTTTAATTATTTTTCTTGCTAACACCAAACACTGCCTTTTCAAAATTATTGATGATAGCCTACTAGTACATGTTTAGTTTCCGGTTGATTAACAAAATCACAATCAACCCCATTATTTAGAAGAAAAAAAAAGTTGAGATTCTTAGCTTCACAAATTCACTTTTATTTTGTTTTGGGATACGAAATTACACTATTTAGTAAAACATATGACCAAACACGCTACATTTTAAGAATTTATTTCAAAAAACAAATTTATAGCACACAACTTATAATGTTTAAAATAGTAGCTCTATTTGATAATTTTTTTTACGAGTTAATAACATTATTTTCAAATTTATAACGTTATTTTGATAAACTACTTGAAGTACTATTTGAGTTTATAGTCAATCACTTAAATTTATAATTTTTTTTTCTATTATTTTTATCTTTATTGTCTTAATTGAAATTTCAGTTAAAAATATATTTTTATGCTTATTTTATTCTTTTACTTAGATCAACGGTTAATTTTAAACACTTCAAATGAAATCAAATAACTTATCATCTATCACCTATCACCAAAATTTGTCCGCAATTTATTTTAAAAATTGATTAACCACTACGACTCGAGTTCATACACTATCAGTTAGTTTATCTGCTGTCACTAATTCCACTTGTGGAACTAAACATGCACATACATAGAGTTGATATTCCCTTTAACACTTTTTATAAGCACTTATAACACGTGGGATATCTTGTGGTGGACGTGGCCCACCCCAAATCTCCAATATTTAACATATTAAATGAGAGAAGTTTTACGATAAAAAGTGAAATAGTTAAATCTTAACTATATAATCATATATGGATGATTGTGATTAAAAATTATTTAAACGACATATGATAACTTAAAAAAGTCAGATCACTTTTTCTTTTAATCTTGACTATTAATGTGTAGTTGTGTGAATAATTGTGTGGTCAAATGAACGATGTAAAAAAAAGAGCGGTCAAACAACCATGATACGTGGCCTGATAAATGCACACCAACACATCATCTTTTATAATATATTAAAAATTAAAATGTTTTATATTATTAATTAATAAATTTATTTATTTTTATCATTTAATAATTAGTATTATTTTGTAAAAAAAAATTATGAATATAAATTAAAATAGGCGTTTGTTTTTTTTTTGAAAAACTCGTCTTCTTCCCTGCCATAAATCATGAGACTCTTCTCTTCTTGACTCTATCCATTAACATCTCTCTACTTGCAATTCTATACCACATAAATGTGGTAGGAGAAGAAAGTCGATGATACTACTGGAGTGAGGGGCAAAATTGAGTTTTAGAGCCACATGTGTGGAGTGTTGTACTAACATCATCTCTCATCTATCAAGTATTTTTGTAACACTCCAACTTGAAGGTATATTTTTGAAGCCAATTGTGTGTTTGTGGTAAGGAAATGAAAGTAGAGAGACGTTAATGAATAGCGTAAAGAAGACAAGAGTTCTATCGTTTATGGCAGAGAAAGACGTGTTTTCCAAAAACCTCCCTTTTAATTTCTTTTCATATGTTTTTTATATAAAATACACTAATTATTAAATGATAAATAAATAAATAAATTCATTAGTTGATAATATAAAATATTTTAATTTTTAATATATCACAAAAAATAATGTGTTAGTGTGCATTTATAGGGTTACATGCCACAACTGTTTCCTTTTTTTTTTTTTGTAAAGTTGACGTTAGGGACCAAAGACCAAAGCCGTCTCTAATTTTACAGGAACTAAATTCAAACAAAAAAACTTATGGGGACTAAAATAAAAAAATAGTATATTTACAAGGACTAATGACATATTTAAACCAAAATTTAACTATGAATTTTGAGGAATTTTTCTTAAATAATCCCAATGAAACTGAAATTTTGTAATTGAAACTTTGTAAGTGATTCAAAAGTGAATAAAAATTCTATTGTAAACTTTTGAAATAACTTATAATACTAAAATATTTACAAAACTCTTAAAAACCTTTCAAATGGGACTTAATTAAAATATAAACTCCAATCTAGATTGAAGACGTGATCTGACTCAAACTCATGACATTGAATGACTGGTGAGCAATCCGGATACTCTTCAGACTTTTAAGGTTTACCCTTTACCTGGAAAGTATCATCCGCAACATAGTGAGCATAAAAATCAGTAATATAGATTTAATAAAAATAATTATAAATGTTTCTTAGCCATGCCAATGTGCTAAGCATGAAAATTTCTTTCGACAAACTATACCTCAATTTAATAAAATATTTTTTCTTTGTAAGTCATACTCAAATACCACTAGTGCACAATAAATTATTAAACAGAACAGTTTATTTCATAAAATCAATATAAACTTATAAAACTTTAAAGTGACAAATGACTAAGAGCAGTCTCTTAAAATCAATTGGTTTCACACAAAATCAATTCTTATAGCTCATATTACACCCATTTTAACTCAGTTATATCATAATCTCTTTATGTAGAATATACTTCAACTTTGACAATATAATTACAATATCAAACAATATCCGATTTGAATAAATGAAAATATTTTGGAAAGATTAAAATATCTACTTGATAAATATAATTTTTATTTTGCGTAGTAGGCATTCAATTTATACAATTTAATAAAATAAGGTATATAGGTACAAAAACGTAACAACATATGTTTTCCAACTTGTAACTCAATTTTTTCTATCGATTATCAGTGAAATTAGTGAAATCAATGACTATTTTGAAGGTAATTAAATCTAGTTTTTAGTGGGACAGAAATTAGCTCCAAAGACTATCTCTGGAGAAAGTTATGAATAAAATACAAAATGTATACCAAAACGTGGTCAGAGACAATAATATACTATTTTCATTTCAAGTTTTATATTCTCAAGTTCTTCTACTCAATTAAATAAAATACATTCAAAATTCAGCATAAAAATCAATTAATTATCAATACTAAACAATTATCATATCATCGTCATCAACCCAACCACAACACTCAACAATCACAATAAAACAATTGTGCATCGTAATTAACACAAACACCTAACATGCATTCTTAATAATCAATGATACTAAATGAAAAAGGATTATCGCAATACTCAAACATGCAAATCATGAACATTTCTTAGCAATACGCAATCAAGATCTCTAAGTACACCTAAGAGAGGTTTTATATGTTACCTTAATTCTTCAATAATAGAAAGGTTACTCCTAACTTCATCTTTTTACCTCGAACCCTAGCTTAGTTTCTAATTGCTTTTTTCCAAGATGCTTCAATTTCTATTTTAAATTCTTCATTCATGATTAAGACTCCAACTCCTTTCATGGGTGAATTCTAATGTCTTCAAACCACCTTTTTTCCTTTTCTTCTCCACGATAAACCTTTCCCTCTCATCTCTCTTTTCTTTCTTCTTTTTTCTCTCTTTTCTCTTTTTTTTTTTCCTCTCACACACATCTATCTTTTATTTCTTCCTTATTCTTATTCTTAATTTTCTATCTTTTTCATCTATTACTCTAATAGTCAAAGAAAGTGGATGGTTTCCTTAAAAGCAATCCCATTAGTCTAGCTATGTGGTGGAGTGGTAGTGTGAATTTCTAATTCTATCTCTCATTGACAAATTTACCCTTATTACAAATTGGGCTAATTAAGAATTTGAACTTAGAATGTTCTTTAGTTCCACTAAATCTATCTTAAATCCTTTAATGTTACACAATTTATATTTTATAATTGTATAGGATAAATAATTTTGTGAAAAATATCAAAATAACACAACTATATATTTACTTTAATTTAAAAAAAATACATTCCTTTATTTGGAAATTGTTAAAAAGAAATTTACCAATTTTTTACTCAATATATTTACAGTTAACCTCAAATTTATAGTCAAATAAATATATAAACTTTAAGTTTACAATTTTTCTTTTTAAAACCATACTTCAAATAAAAGGTGAGTATGCATGACGTTAATTTACAGAAATATTTTTGAAAAAGTTGTGTACTATAAAAGTGAATTTCCATGGTAGTATTTTTTAAATAGTAGTACCGGAAAAGTCATCTTCACCGTTCATAGCTTTCTTCATTATAAAAGTTGTTTTTATTTTTATTATTATAAAAAATTGTCTTAAAAGTTTGCTTTAAATAACTTTTTAAATAGCTACCATAAAATTTATTTATTTGATTCATATTTTTCTCTATCGTAAAATTTATTTTTAAATCCAATCAATTTCTATTCAAAATAAACTGAAGCGAGCGTTTAAATTATTTTGAATAATTTAAAGATAAAAACAAATTTGATATAATTAAGCATCAAAGCATGAACGATATTGCAAACAAAAATCAAGAGATGAAAGATTGATAGGAAAAGAAACAAAATTCAGAAAACGAAATTCACATTTAAAACACACATCAAGATCCTTACAAAAATTCTCTAATAAGTGAATTAATTAAATATCGTAGCACTCCGTGAAAGGGCTTTGCCCAAATTCAAAATGAAAATAATGATTCAATAACGGTATATAGTTATTATTAGGCCTAACACTCATCTAAAAACATAAAGTGAAATGCTATTAAAAGTGTATGAAAATGTGTTGGTCAACGATACTATGTGGAAGTTGAATTGAAAACCTAATTTGTGTCAATATTTTTCTTTTATTTTTATTGTACTGGAATTGATCGAGTGATTGTCTTTGTTGTAAAGACTAAAAATATTATTAACTTATAATTCAAAAAAGTATTATCGATCGTCGTATAAATTACGAATGACTTTTAAGCACTGATCTACAATAGACCACATATTAAGGTGGTTGACAATAAAATTTACCATTGAGCAAGAATAACTAATAACTCTAACTAGTTATTGAGCGAAGTCACATATGTTATATATATATATATAAACCATCATAAAATCTTTATCTACTTCGACCATACTCGGGTGACAATCTTTTAATTTGGCCACACTTACTATCAACTCGACCATCCATTTTACTAACTCAACCATACTCTCCTACCATCTCGGTCACATTGCTACTATCTCAACCACTTATCAACTTACTCGACAATTCAGACCTCTAATATGACATTAACTACTTAGTGGAGTGCTATCCGTAACTTTTATTTCCTTACTTCACTATAGGATATGTAGGAGTAGGGAAACCCTTTCAATCTCTTCCATGCCCAAAACATTATAAGTCACTCATTCACTATTAGTACTTTCAGGCGTACAACACAATACTTTATGGATTAGATCAACTCGAGTTTTTTTTATAACAACATATATACATACATATACACACTCCATTTATAATAAAACATAAGTTAAAATACATCTACTTAGTCTAAATTTGAGCTAAATACATGTATTTTTCATTATATTTTGTTACAAAGGTCTCTTATTACACATAAATTTAAAATAATTGTTAGCTTCTTTTAATTATTTTGATAAAATCAAAATAATAATTGACTCATCCAAACTATAATTTATTTTAATTAAATTTTGTATGAAAAAGTGTTTTATTGAAAGATAATTTGATTGAAATTGAAATAATATAAAATTAGTTAGATTTTATATATACAGTTTACTTCACTCCAAATAGAGTTTAAAATACCAAATATGATTAAAGACGAACAAAAAATAAAATACCAAGTATGATTTTCTTTTTTTCTATTATATTTGAATTCGGAGCAGTGAAAATACCAATCACGTAACCATCCTACTGACATGAAGGTGATCTTAGGAAAATCAGGCATTGGATTCCTTTCAAATCTCTAGACTAGAAGTGCTCCTTTGTTTTTCCTAGGGATGATTCTATAATGCATGTCCTTTCACTTACTTTAATTTGGTAAGCAAGTGCACGTTAAATTGCTTTACAATGACTCTTTGGGTTTGCTCTCTTGTAGCTTTGCATTAATGTGCATCGGAACTTGTATTGCATTGGTTGATAAAAAATAAATTAAATTGCATTTTTATCTCTAAGTTATTTTTATATATTATTTTAATTTTTTAGTTTTATTCTTTTTATTTTAGTTGCTTAAATTATAAATATGAAGTATTTTGGTCTCGAGTCTTTAAGTTATAAAATTAAAAACTATTAAAAATGACTAAAATGTTTTCCTTATATAACTTAAGGGATTATAGAGTTTAATGTTTATAACTTTAAGAGATTAAAATGGAATAAAAATAATTTGAAGAATCAAAATGTTTAATGATTGTAACTTAAAGAAACAAAATGAAACAAATAAAACTTAAAGGACCGCAATGAAACCTAAAAATAACTTACGATACCGAAAATGCAATTTAGCATAAAAAATACTACCTCAATCATTAATTGTAAGTACTAATTGACAAAAAAATTATCCTTAAATATAATTACATTTTCAATTTACTAGATGTATTTATTATATTTGTCAAACATAAACTTAAATAATACTATTTCATCCGTTGAGTATCGTTTAAGATTTTGACACACATATTAAAAAATACAATAATTAGTAGAAAGAAATAACTCATTTTACTAAACTACCCATTTTAACTATTAATAAATTTTTCACTATTACCAATATTATTACTAATGTAAAGTATAGTCATGTTTTGGAAGTTGCGTATATAATATACATTAAAGGGTAATATGAGAAAAAATAATTAAAGTTGAATTGAAGTTGTGAATGACATTTATTTTAAGCCATTTATTTTTGTTGCTAAAGTGATATTTGTTGTAAGACAGAGATAATATTAAATTGTCTTGAAATATGAAAAATCATTATTAAATACATCAATACACAAAATATTTTAGTTATTTTTCAATACAAAATAAACACATTAACCACAATATCAATTTTTCTTAGTAAACGTGAATTTTGAAGTAGTTAGAAGTAATTTGGGCTTTTGCCACTTTTTATTTCAAATATACTAGTATCTTTTTTTATAAAAAAAAATAATAATCTAATTTATCCTTTTTTTTTTCAAATTAGTAATTAATTTACCTCACTTTTTACATAAAGTATGAGATCGCATAGTGAATTAATTAATTTTTTTAAATTTAGTAGTAGGTTGCATACAAACGATGCGAGCATCTATTGTTTTTTTGTTTAATTTAATATTAATATTAATATAAATAATAAAAAAAGAAATTATTTATTAATAATCTAAATTAATACATTAAAATCATAAAAAAAAATACAAATTATCAATGTTCTCCTAAGTATCCCCTACTTCTACATTAAGGTGGTCGTTGATTATGTAGAACAGTTTGACAATGTGAGTATTATGCCCCTTTTTATATACAGAAGGTTGGGCATTTGAAGAGTCAAAGACACAATTAATGTTATAGTTTACGGATCGCTCAATGAAACACCCATACGGTGTGGTGGAAGATGTGTTGGTCAAAGTAGATAAGTTTATTTTTCCAGTGGATTTTATGGTGCTAGACATGGAGGATGACAATGATATCCCCTTGATCTTGGGGAGACCATTCTTAGCAACATGGAGAGCGATGATTGATAGGGGTGGATGACAACCTTAACCTTTAAGGTAAATGAGGAAACAATTACATTCAATATTCAAAAAGCCATGAAGCATTCAAAAGAAAGAGAAGGGTGCAATCGAATTTAGATTTTCGGTTCGATAGTCGAAGAAAGAGTTGAACATCAAATACCTATTCTACCTTTAGAAAGGATGTTGTGCCTGTCCCATGATGTTGTTAAAGATAGTGAAGATCCAAGAGTGAAAGATATTTTAGCCATGTTAGAAACATCACCATCTTACTGTTCCCGCTTCCATACTAGATGGCAAAAGTTGAAAGGGAATGAACAAAAGCTTGTAGAGAAAAAGAAAGAGACGTCACTGGTTGAACTCAAGCAATTGCCACCTCACTTGAAAATGTATTCCTTGGTGCGACAAATGATGTGTTCTTTGTGTCATATAATACACCTTGACAATGGTTGAGACGTCAAGCTAATAACTTTAAAAAAACGCTTCGTGAGAGACATCCCATAGGTAAAGGTAACTTTTATTTTTGCAATCTTATTTTTGTTATGTGAATTTGTTTGTTTTTAATTGTGTGTAAACGTGCACTATGATTAAGAATTTTTAACAACTTAAAGTTGGTCTTAAGTTATTTGTTTGTGATTTCGAGTTTTAAATTATAATTCTTCAATCACGTTCATTGTTCAATTTAATGAGTTTCACTTATGCATACATTATTGAATACTCTTTGGTTGTGGAAGTCTTAACATTCTTTTAAACAAAAAATTGTAGTGACATGTTTGGCATCATTTTGATAGTTTATACTCTCTCTTATTATCCTAGCTATGAGCTTTTGAGCTTAAACATTTTCATTCTTTGTAGTTCAATTTAATGAGTTTCACTTATGCATACATTGTTGAATACTCTTTGGTTGTGGAAGTCTTAACATTCTTTTAAACAAAAAATTGTAGTGACATGTTTGACATCATTTTGATAGTTCATACTCTCTCTTATTATCCTAGCTATGAGCTTTTGAGCTTAAACATTTTCATTCTTTGTAGTGTGATTATCCAGACATGTGTTATCCCTTCGAAACTTGCACTAACTTGCATCACTTGTGATTTATGCATACACTAAGGCAATTTTGTTTGGTCGTTTGAGCTTTTCTAACTACCATATGCAAATTTTATCCTTTGCTAGCCCCTTTGAGCCTTGCCCTTTTCTTTCAGTTACTAGCCACATTACAAGCTAAAAATATGATTTTTATTAAATCACCTTACTTGGAGTTAGGTAGGAAAACTTTTGTCTCGTCTTGGTAAAGTTCTAAGTTTGGCGTTGCTCCTGGGATAACAACCTTTTAAGTTTGGGATAGTGGTTCTAAAAAAACATTAAAAAAAAAAAATCAAGAAAAAAAAAGAAGAAGGAAAAAAAAAATCAGTTTGTGTACTTTGATGAATAACATCTTCTTGGTTCTTTTGTCAATGTTTAGGAATCTCCACAATAAAAATGTGAAAAAAAAAAAAGTAGAATAATTTGAAAATGTGTACCTAATTTCAAGTAGTAAAGCCTACTATCCAAAAATGTCTTACCCTTCCCATAGCCCCATTACAACCTGAAAGTCCTCCAAAAGTGTGTGTGTTTGTTGCATTGCGATTGCAAACTAGAATTTTTTCAAGCTTATGGTAGCGTGATGCATGTTATAGGATCAGAGTGATAAATTCATAACCCTTTCTAAAAACTTGAAAGAAATTTTGATGAGATTGTGTGAAGAGAGAATTGAACTTGATGAATGAATGCTAAGTTTACAAATGATATTTTTTTTAGATGCAACCTTGGAGCAAGACGAATGTTTTGTAGTAGTTGGAACTTTGAGGATTAAGTTTGATTTGATTTGAGGAATTGAGTTTAAGCTTTTTTTTTAATTGAATCCAATTTGAAATTAATTGTTGCTTGGGGACAAGCAACATACTAAGTTTGGGGTTGTGATAACTCTTCATCATATGCATATTTTTCATTGTTTTTAGCCTTATTTATCTTTAATCATTAGTTAATTTAAGGAGTTATTTGATATATTTTGTTGATTTAGGTCTTGGATTTAATAAAATGTTTATGTTCTTATTTGATTGATTAAGTAGAGATTTTTGTAGTTTTGCGTTGTTTCTTTGTGTTTGTGTAGTCCTGAATTTTGGTGAGAAACCAACATGACCTGTGTGGAGTATTTCAGCCATATCCGAAGTTATAGATGTCAAATTGGAGTCAAACCAAGTGTAAATGAAAGCTAAGATCGATAGCTACAACTTTCATGAAGACACCATAGCCAAATTACGACTCAAAAAAGGAGAACAATGCAGTAAATGTTAGACATAAGTTGTCGTGCGCCTGAAGGCCAAATTCTCGCGCTTGGGGAGCATTTCTACACTTTTGATTTTGTCTAGGCGCGCTTGGAGCGCAAATGTTGCATCTGGGGCGCGTGATGCGCTACAAAATGCATAAAAATGTGTTTTTCACACTTTTTAGGGATCTTTTTGGCTATTGGGAAATTTGGAGACTTATGCCCTAGTAGAGAAACTCAAAGACGGCTGATTCTAACATCATTGAAGGAGTTTTATCAAGAATGATTCATGAATCTTTCTTGTAATTCTTCTTTAATCTATATCTTTTGTATCTCTATCATGAGTAACTAAACCCTATTTATTAGGGATGAGTGAAACAAGATGAAATCGTTATTTGTCTGATTCGATTATTAGTTCTATGAATGAGTTTAATGAATTATTTTTCTCATCTCTATGCTTAATGTCTTTTACTGCTTGATCAACTTTAAACTATTTTACAATTCGTATTTTGAAACAATAGTGGACTTTACGAATGCTTGAGATTAGAATTTAATGATATTGTGGTATATGGATAGATGCAGGTCATAAAACCAATTGAAATATTTGTAGAGACAATAAGATCTTGCCATCATAAAAAAAAGGGAGACTATAACAATAAGGTCTCCTAGTTAGTTTTAGACTTAGTGTTTTGAGTGATGTCAAACTTAGTTTAATCTAGATGATGTGTGTATGCTTTGTTGACTCTCATTCTCAATCTCTTGCAAATGCTACTTGAACTAGAAAGAACTCATGAAAAATAATGTTTTATCATGCATAAGGTTTATTGCATTTTATTTTAGCATGCATAAACTTTGTAGCATGTTCATATTGCATTGGGACACTTTGAAACACTTCAAAAACTTTTTAATTTAGATGTAATACCTCTATTTCAATTTGTACATTTTTTTGAAAGTTAAGAAAATTGTTTTTGTTTTCTATTGTATTTTTTTTCTTCTTCTAATTGATTCCTTTATCATTCAATGTAATCTCTCCATCTTCCTTTTACTGCGTGTAATTTTGTGATGAGTTCAGTTTGCTTATATCTCATACTATTGATTTGTTGTTATAATATTCTTTTGATTGAGAGAGATTTATATGGTATAGTTTTAATTTATTTTTTCTGATTTCAAACCATTTTTTTCTTCCATTTACTCTTAGTTGCTTGTTTAAATCTGTCACAAATTTCTCATGTAAATCTTTAAACGATTCTCCATCCTTTCCCCTAATTTATGTTTTGAATACTAATTTCTATCCTTTGTTTAATTATTATCGTAAAGATTAAGCAGTCTTAGGTGGCTAGATTCCTTTTGAGCATTAATGAGTGACATACATTGATTCATTGATATGATATTAATATCTAACTTTTAAAAGAAATAAAAAAATGAATTCCATTACTATTCTTTTGAGTATTGATAGCAACATTTTTGAAATCGATGATTTCTTAAAAAAGTTTTATACACACTTAGACATAGTAGTAATTGAATTGTGTTTCTTTGAGAAATGTGAGTTTTTTTTGGGTGAACTAAAATATAGAGTAGTTCTACATAAGCCATTGATTTTAACTTTTCTCATAAAACATATACACATCACTAAATTTCTCAAAATTATTAACTATAAATGATTACGTAAGGTTTGCAACCACTTACATAGATTTTAAATTTAGAAAGACCCAATTTCTCTCAACCATAGCTACCCTTACAATTTTAGGGAGCATTAAAGATGGTTTTGAAAGGTACAATATACCACTATTAATTCTATGAACTACAGAGAATGTAGTATACTTACATATAAGCTTTGTTTTGTTTTTCTTTTAATCGTAATTTAATATTATCTACTTCAATCCATTTGCTCACTAGTTTTTGTATGAAAATGCAATGAAAATCATGGAGACATTAATTGGGTAGGACAAGGATTTAATTTGATTCCTACAAATTACATGTAGTTAAATGGAAGAAGTTAAAATGTTAGATGGTAAACATTGGAGTTTGATTGAAATATGGAAGAAGTTGTATATCATCACCATTTGAGAAAGCTAGGGAAAGACTTGTGATGAAAAAAAGAGGAAGAATGAAAGGGTCAGTGAGAAGCTTCATGGTTATTAAAGGATGATGTTTTGTTTGTATATTTTAGTGTGATGCATTTGCCCTCTATATATATATATATATAGTAGTGAATAATTGAAATTTAAAATGTAAATGATTTTCTTTAAGATTAATAATAAAAGGATATTCTAATAAAGTTTCAATCAGACATTATGCACACAACAACTCGCCATTACTTGATATTAATTTATGAATTATATTATATGTGTACATCCCTAATCTTCATATACCAATTTAATACATAATTTTTTCATTATCTCTCTCGTCTTATCACATTACTAACTTATCACATCTATCACGTCATTCCCTCTATATCTCTCAAGCCTAAAAGATTTCAACTATACCCTATAAATTCATTTGTTTATTTATTTATTATTTTTGTTGTTCTAAAACATCACATGCACTCCCTGCTCATTATTTCTTTTGGTGGAACCTTATTTAATGGCAAAAACCTAGTGAAGTAGCCTTTGAGTAGAATTCAACAGGGATCTGCACATAATAGTGATCGCTTTTTTGAAACATATATAAAATTCATAAATACATAATAGTGATGACTTTTTTACATACCTATTAGACTTTCAAGCTCCCACCATTTTTTAAGAATATATAGGGGCTGGAACCCAGTTCATTTCAAAAACAAGTAATTCTCATTAATTTTTTTTGAGTTAAGCATAAAACAAGAGATGTGTGTAAAATGCAATGACTAAATCACCTATTTATAGAACACCGTATGAAGACTATAACAAAGATAGAAAATACTCTTGTTAAATTAGGTTACAACTATATCCAATTGTGGAAGTATAATAATTGGAATATGGTTAGAAAAAGAATATGGCAACTCAAGTTATCCTTAAACAAGCTACTATGATATGGAGATTATTAATGAATTCGATTCCAATTCGAGAAGCACTCAGAGATCGTTGTATTTGGTGCCCTAGTTGTAATGAGAGAATGGAAACAACTTAGCATACCTTTCGTGACTGTTGTGAGGTTGTTAAATCTGGTTTGCTTCTCCGCTTGGATTCAAAATCTTCGATGGTTGCAACAATGGTAAAAATCTAATCCAGAGATTGGATCACCAAGGTCATAATTATAGAAAAAGAGAAAATTGTAGAATTAGTCAAAGCAATTACCTTCAACATTTGGAAAGCAAGGATTCAATCGTCTTTTGAAGGCGTTAACATACTGATTTCGAAAACCATATTTGATGCTCAACGTAGATTGCGCTGTAAGTGGCCCTTGAAATTCTTACGAACGCAAATGTCAGATATGTGCTACATCCTACCAATGAAACTTATTTTATTTTATACAAAATTGATTATTTAGTTATGTTCAATACTTAAAAATTTCACATTTAATGAACTCTTTTTAACTTCACTGTTGAAGTCTTTCATTGAGAAATATACTCCATGACAATCTCCTCTTCTATATAAAGAGTGCACTTTTAACATAGGAGACAATCAAGAGTAAAGAAAAAATTGATCAAAGAAAATTGATTTTTAAGCCTAGTTTAAATTTAAATTATATGAGTTTTAGTTCTTTTTTTTTATTTATTAATTTTTATTAATATTTTCACTTAAAGTGAAAGAAACACATTTATTCCTTTAAGTTTTGTTGTCTTTCGGTTCATTTGATTCGAGCTATCGAGTCGAACCGAATTGCTTGTGAACTTGAATTGATTAGAGTTCGAGCTGAAAAATAAGTTTGTGACGAATTCGAGTCGAGTTTTGAGTTGAATCAATTCTTATTGAGTCAAGTTGAACCTAAGTTTGACTCAGCTCGACTCATTTCCAGTCCTACCAACATAAACGCGATAGAAAAAGTTGAGGGAGAGTGGGGTATTAGTGTTTTGAGATGAAGAAGATTGTATTTTGGCTGCAGCAACGTGGTGGAGTTCTTTCCTAGATGCGACTTTGGTTGAAGCACAAGTGATTAAACGTGTTGTTAGGTTAACAGAGGAGCTTTGTTTCAGAGGATTGAGATTAAAAGTAATTGTAGTGTCATGATTAAGTGAATTCTAGAGAAGGTTGATTAATTAGAGTGTGTTTGGTTCAACGGAGGGAAGAGGAGGGGAGATGAGGGAATATAGATGTGTTTGGTTCAAAGAGGGGAGTGTATGAGTTCTAATGTTTTTGTGTTTGATTCAAGAGAAGATGAACAATTTTAAATGGTATTTTAGTTATATTGAGTCTCTTATATCCCCCTAAATTCCCCAAAACGGAGGGAGAACAAAATGAGTTATAAGAGGAATTTTAGGTTTCTCCCCTTCTAAAAATTGAACTAAACACATTTCATTTAAAATATTTCCTCGTCCATTCATCTACCTCCAACCAAATATACCATATTAATTGAGCCTCTTATGTGGGGATATTAGATCTAAGGGCCATCGGCTGGATTTTTGTTCTTTTTCCAATGTGTTTTGGCATTGTAACAAGTAAGGAGACCCCATTTGCTCCAAGAAAAAGTGTGGTCGGAAGAAATTCCACTTTACTTAGACTCTCTTGTATTTGAGAATGTGTATCATCCCTTTGTTTCTTAATTGATGAGGTATTTTTCAAAAAAATAAAGACAACTAATAAGTTTGCTATTTTTATATTGTTATTTATTTCTTTTTTATAATACTTTTTTAGAGTCAAAAAAAGTTTTTAGTCTTTATAAAATTTTAAAAGTTTATTTTTAATGCCTACGAAATTATTATGTAAATATTTTTAGTCCATATTAGAATGTCTATATATATTTTTGATTGAGTTTTTTTGTAGATATGTTAAAAACATTGTAAAAAGTTCATCCACAATATATGAATTCAAAATAGATATTTAAAAAATTTATATTTAATTTATAAAATTCTAAATTTTTATGAAGAAATTTTTTATAATGATTTAAACGTGTTTATAAAAAATCATTTAAAAAATTTAAAGTTGAAGGACTAAAAAACATTTTTCTTGCAGCAAAATTTTATAGAGACTAAAAAATGCAATCTTTATAAGATTAGAAGTGAAACTTTAAAATTTTATAAGAACTAAAAATTTATTTAACTTTATTTTTTATTATGTCATTTAATATATTCTTCTCTCTACAATAAATAACTAAAAATATTATCGACAAATTAATAACTATTATTTTCTGTCATATTGCATTAAACTTTGAATTCCGACTATCAAATAATGAACTTCATAGTCTTAATTCAAACGTGAAATTTAATAATTGTGTGTAAGTTTCTTGAAATAATTATTGCATTTATAAAAAAAAGCAGGAATAACAAAATTTTGTTGGAAAGGTGAGAATTAAAAATGGACGCCGGACATATTTAATAGCATAATTTTGGTTCATTGATTTTTCCACAAGCGAGTAGGTTCCCCGACTCCAAGATCGAACACTGAACACACAGTCAACGAGTTGGTGCGATCCACATCGGTTATTCCTTAAATCAGGTGATAATCAAAATTCACCTCTCTCTTATTTTACCCTTTAAATTTCATTCACCAATTTAATAACCATTTTCTAGAAACTTCCAAAAAAAAAACTCATTTAATTTTGTTCGTTCACCAACCTTCCAACTAACCAAAATTGAATCATCAATTGTGACTCTATTTTTTGTAGTTATTTAGGTTTTGGGAACTAAGACGCTGTGCTGAAAATTCAGTGGCTTTGGTTTATTGTTAGTGGTTGTTATGGATGCTGTAAATGAAGTTGCTGAACAGGATTTTGCTTCACAGAAGAAGAAGCCACCTTCTGAGGATGAGAAGAGGTAGTTTTTAATTATTATTATTATTGGGTTAATGTATGTTAATCATGAACGATAGTTTTTGTGTGTACTTTTTATTTTAAATAAAATGAGTGAAATTGATTATAAGTATAGATAGATTATTTTGGTGTTTTGGTTTTAGTGATTGTTTTTTGAATATTGTTTATTTGGAAAATTAAGGAAGAAGAAAATTGTGCCTGGGAGTTTGATGAAAGCTTTGATGAGGCCTGGTGGAGGTGATTCTGAACCTTCAGATGGTGATCAGGTTTGTTTCTGTTCTTTCTAGGTTGTGATTAAGACAATGCTGTAAAATAGCGGTGCTATAGCGCACTATAGCACTGTAGCATAGTGAAATTTGAACAAATCGCCATTTTCTGCAATATGCGATTGACAACACTGGATTAAGATTAACATTTTTGCAATATGTATAGGCAAGCTAGAAATGGTTGGTAATGCACTCAATGAGTTTGAGCTGTGTTATTTTGACATGAAATGAGACAATAATTTTTTAGAACAATTTGGATGATTAGTGTAGTTGAAATACGTGGTTAATTACGTTCAGTGGATGATTGATGGATATAACAAGGTGTCACAATTCATTAGCTATCAACGGAGCACTATTAACCACAATTTTGAATGTCATAACCACATTTTTCAGGTGGATATTTTAACACAACTTATGGTAAATTGATATCATTTAAATTTGAATTCTTGAAAATCATGTATATTTGAACACAATTTAGATGGTTAGTGAATATATCATGTATATCTGAGCACATGACAATCGTGTTTAAAGAGATTCAAAATCGTGGTTAATTACATTCAGTGGATGTATAATGAGTTGCGGTTAATTACATTCAGTGGATGTATAATGAGTTGCGATATTTTATTATATTCATTAACCATCTACCGCGTGTAATTAACCACATATTTGAACAGTGTTAACTATCCAAATGTTGTCAAAATTATGTGCCAAAATATCATTTCTGAATATGTTAATGTGCAATGTATTATATAGTGATTGATGTTCATAGAAATAAATTCAATGTAATATAATACCATGTCTCAGGTTATCTATCATTCCACAATTCGAACTTTGGACGGAGTAGTTGTAGAATCTACCCGGTCGGAACATGGAGGTAAGGTGATTTTAACCTGCACGTGAGCCCTTTTTTGTGTCTTTTAATTGAATGAATGTGATAGGTACCCATCAGAATGATAATAGTTAGTTCTGTTAATTGTCTTGCAGTTTCTTCTTAAAAGTGACTGTTTTTTATCATTTGATTTTTGTTATTGCTTACTTTATTTTTATTTGAGAATTGGAATGGATGAAGTACTTCCTTTTAGTCTGATGTCAACTTCTAGAGTGTGTTTAGTTTCATGTTTGTAAAGTTATTCCCTGGAAATATTTGGGAACACAAAATTCTCGTTCTATGCATTATTGCTACCTATGAAGTACAAATATTGACACGAACATCAGACACGACACTGGACGTCGACACCGGTGATAATTTGAAAAAATGAATTAATTGAATGTAATCAAAGTGTCGGCGTTGTGTCGGTGTTAGACACACCTTCGATTAGAAGTGTCAGTGCTACAAAGATTGCTACCTATGAACGGAACATTCTCTTGTTTTGCATGCTTTTTATTCCTATGATGAAGAGTGAGTGTCTCACTTTCCCGTGGGAATGTAAGTTTTGTTTAAAAACCCAGAAAACCATAGCTTCCTTATACCACATTCTTTCTTCCATTTTTGAGTCTTTGGTTTTTGTATGAACTAAAGAAATTTCAACAATTTAAAAAAAATATAAAATACAACTAAATGTCTTCCTAAATGTACCTGAGAATAACATAACATTCCTAGTTAGTGTTTTTGGAAAAAATTATCTGAAACGAAAGCCCTCTTAGGGATTACAAAAGCTTGACCTGAGTTCCTTCTTTTGAGACATTACTTTCTAATTTCATAGAAAACACCCTACTCTAGAAAATGTTGGAATTTGAAACTGCAGATTTAGTAATTAGGTTTTAAGTAAAGATGGTATTCATGCTGTTTTATTGTCTTCTGCGTTAGACATAATTGATGGGCTAGACAATCGTTTATGTCATTACCACAGGAAAGGGCATTCCCATAAGACATGTATTGGGTAAAAGCAAAATGCTATTGGGCTTGCTTGAAGGAATTACAACAATGTTGAAGGGTGAAGTGGCAATGGTAACATTATATATAATTTTTTCTTTATTTCTTATCTATTAATTTTTGCCGGTGACTATGCTGAAGTCATCTTGTATTTATATATAGAATCTTCTTTGGTCTTTATTTACTATGATTTTGAATTATAGACCAACGGCAACATACTATTCTAACGCACTGGTCTTTATTTATGATGATTTTGAACCGAAGGCCATAATTTTGATGAATACTACAACAGAGACAAAATTACTTAATTCATTTGTAGATTTAACAGATTCTTGCTCTATATGTGATGAATTAACAATTAACAATGAAACTGCTATTATTATCATTACCATCATCTATCACCTTTACTATTATAATAAATTAATAACAAAAGAGCAGGAAAATTGATTGTTACCTGATACTTCCACTTCGATAATATATTGATAATTTTCCCGAACATTTTAGGGTCTGTTTGGTATAAGGAAACATTTTCTTCTTCCATTTCTTATTTTTCAGTAATAATTATTATATAAATATCATTTTTGTTTTCATTTGTTGTGTTTTTTTTTGAATATTTTATAGGAAATAGTGAAAACACCAGTAATTTCTGTATAAATATTTGAAAACACAATACAAAACAAAATAAGGTAATATTTTTCTACGTTTTAACACAGGAAATATAAACAAAAGCCTTTTTGGCCCTTAGGTTTTTGTGTCCTTGTCTTATTTGGCCACTTCTATCTATGCTTTCTCTTAAGGATTTGAAAGATCATCTTTGGAATGTATTTTATTATCTAAAACATTGATAATTTGAGTGATCAATACTCACAGATAACGGGAAAAATGAAAGTCAAATACTACTTTATGATGGGATATGTCAGTGGTTTCTTTTGGGGTATGACTTTGGTGGATCTTTAGTTGGATATTAGGACAATTTGTAACTGATGTCTTTTCATTTTCCTCATTTTCTCTTTCTGTTAGGTGAATATCTTATCCTCTTTGTGATTTTATTTGATTTCATTTTATACTCTAAAGGAGAATGAATATTTGTACTGAAATACTTTTTCTATTAATTTCAGTTCAAGATGAAGCCTCAGTTGCATTATGGTGAGGATGATTGTCCTATTTCTGCTCCTGATAGTTTTCCTAAGGATGATGAACTCCATTTTGAAATTGAGCTGATAGAGTTTTTCAAGGCCAAGGTAAGGATTTAATCTTTGAGTTTCATGTTTTATTCTTTTTGTTAATGTTCTCTATGTGTTTTATCCTGATGAATTTTGGGTTTCACTATACTCTTGGTACATACTAGCTTACCATTATTGATTGGGTTTTAATCATTTCCTGCTTTTGTTTATATTTCCAGGTTATCACTGATGATTTGGAAGTGGTAAAAAAGGTACAAGTGTCTAGAATGTATTGCTGCATGGTTAATAAATTTATAGTGTTGGTGTTCCCCTTGGATGGCTCTTAAAATGGGAAATGTGAATGTCAGAGCAAAAGAAAAAAAAAGGAAAAGAGTTGTGTTTTGTATATGCATTTTTTTGAACATTGCTTCATCTAGGAAGCCTGAGTGCATTTTTGTGTGGATAAACAATAGTTAGTATATTAGTTGTTTATGTTTGTATTTTCTCCTTCACCAGGGTTTGAGCCTTGATCATTTAACCTTTTCAACTCTTAGCTCAAACCATTTGAGCTACCCAGTCCCCCAACCTGATCCTTTAATTATGATATTGTTTTGAAAGAAAATTTATTTTTCCCGTTTCATATCTTGAGAGTTCAATATTTTGAAGTGTAAGTATTGATTGATAGTCTTGTAGATATTCACAGGAAAATTGCCAGGGAAATATGGATTTGTATCAAAGTTTGGCTACAAAATTTGGCAAAATTTGATGTCACTTTATATATTTTTACATGTGTTTTCGTGTTTATATCTTGCGCTCAACAAGTCATAACTGGAAAGGAGGATTCAATCAGGAATGACATCCCATTTTGTAGAAAGCAAATTTTTCACCAGTAAACTTTCTATTAGTGTAGGTTGTACGTGAAGGGCAGGGTTGGGAATCTCCAAGAGAACCTTATGAAGTGAAGGCTTGGTAAAAACAAATCTTTGTTACCACCTTGTTCATGTAAGGCAGTAAAACGTTTTGATGGAAGTCTCGAATGATTTTTGTGTGGTCATTTCTAGGATTTCAGCGAAGACAGTTGCTGGGAAATTGCTCATGTCACATACAGAAGGAGAGCCATACTTCTTTACCTTTGGAAAATCAGAGGTAGTAAAACCACTTCACTACTTGTTTGTTTTTATTAAGATATAATATAATAGTGGAATAACTTGCACCTATTGTTAGCTGGCCACTCTTAGTCTGCCACGTATTTCAGCTATGATCTAAGGCTGTGTTTGTTTCATGGTTTTAAAATTCATTCTCGGGATTAACTTTCCTAAGAATATGATTATGGGAATCCTTTTCCAAGGAAAGGTTAAGAAAAGTGTTTGGATACTAAATTAAAATCTTAGGAATTATTTATGGGTTTAGATTTTTTTTTTTATTTTTTATTTTTTAAATTTTGGAAAAAAGTACTTTGATTTTGAAGTTATGTTCCGGTCAAAAAATACATAAAAGTGATTTTATGTTATGGGGTTAGGGGGTTGGTTAGTGGATGTAAGTGGGTAAGATAGTATTTCAACATAACAATTCGACTCATTTGCTTGAGAATAAAAGTTTCTTGCCATCATCATGTTGGAATAGAAATCCTCCCATCATGTAAAAAAAACACCCGGGTAAAATTAAATCATGGGAATAAATTTTGTAGAAAATATATCTGGATAATATTTCAATAATCAAGATAGTACATGCACTAATTCATTTAAATAGTCTAAACGTACTGGGCCTCATCGATGGGCTAAATAAAATAAATACAAATATATATAAATTATTTACAATAAATTTTTATTACTATATAACAAACATAGGAATATTTAACTCCATCATTTTATTCCCAGGAATAAATTCTGTAACTCCGAAACAAACGCCCCCTAATATGGTTGTGCTTGTGCCCATACTCTTTATTTCCTGATTCCAGCATGCGAAGTAGCTCCCCCAAAATAAATAAAAATGACAAGAAAGCTATTTATTTCTGGGGCATTGTTGTGTCGGCAATATCTTAAAAAATGCTTTAATATTGAATTGCTTTTTGCCCCTTGAATTTGGTGATTAACCTTCTGATAAACTCAGGTACCTAAAGGTCTTGAAATGGCGATCGGAACAATGGTTCGGGAAGAGAAAGCTGTTATATATGTTACAAGTCAGTATTTAACTGAGTCTCCTCTGATGCCTGTTATAGAAGATTCTGAAGTCCAGTTTGAAGTGGAGCTTGTTCACTTTATTCAAGTGAGTGTGATCTTCCATTCTTCCTCACTAATGAACTTGTTTGCTGTTGTGTCATGTATATATATTGTCAGATATAATATGATGAAGAATGACTTTTTCTCAGCATTCTCCAATCATTATCTACTTAACTAATTTGCCTGTGGCATTCATTCATTGATTCATTCATTTAACTTTATGTTCTCCATTTTTAACTAATTTCTGACATGTATATAATGTGGTGTTTGCATTCTTCAAACGTAGTGTATTAGTTTGTAATTTTTGTATAATAAATAAGCACTGAAAGGTTTTGATGACGGGGCTTGGAAAGATACTCCCTGGTGATGGAAAGTCCATTTGGCAATACTATTTTTAAAAACTCTATGGGAGGATATCATTATACAAAAGTAAAATACTAGCAATCAAGTATTAGTATTTATTGAAAGATAAAATACCTTTTAATCTATAAAAGTTACCCGAGTTATGAGGCATTTTAATACAGAAAAATAGGAAAAGACAAAATGATAGAGATATGAATTACTTCTAAAACAAGAAAACTAAGGATAGAATACTGCAGACCATCTAGGTATTCTAACCTCCTTCTCCAAAGGCCCTGAAAAGCTCACTCACCACCGGATGTCCTTTTTCCCTACCTTTCCTTCCTATATCACTGTTTCTAACAGTAACCCTTCCTTCCTACACTCTTCTCCTTGTATCGTAGGCATCATTTTACAACTCACAACCCTCTTCCGCCCCTTACTCACATGTTTCCATGTAGCTAGCATAGGAGCACCTAGCACCTACCCCCCCGGGGCAAAAGAAAATAGAGACTATGTGGTTGGTGGTTTTATGTACAGGTTATACTACGTGGCCCGAAACAATCTTGCAGTTCCTAATAACTTCACATTTTTCATCATTGATGAGCTATTAGATGAGTTGAGGGATGCAATGTTTTTTCTGGATTGGATCTAAAGTTCCGATCAACCTGACTATTAGACACAACTGTTAGAATATTAGACACAACTGTTAGAATATTAAAAAATATCTTATAATATATTTTGTATTATGTTAGAGTATCTTGAGTTATTTCATAGGATCAATTTATAATCATAGAGATATCATAGAATATCTTTCATTATTATTATAATTTGTTCCTGATTTAGGATTGAGTCTATGTTTCTCTATAAATAGAGATTAGTATTGAGTCTTTTGTAATCAAGTCAGCATAAAGTTATTATCAAATATATTCAAACCCTTATTATTTTCTCTCTTTCTTTTCTTTAAAATCCCACAACTTCAACATGGTATTTAGAGCCTATTTCGATCCTCCTTGAACAATTTCTCCGTTGTTTCGCTTCCGAGTTCCCAACAGTTAGGGAATATAATCATAGTTTTTCTTTTCCGACGTGATCATTTCTTTTTCAAACCACTGTCGTGACAAATTCCGACACCAGTTTCACTCGTTTTCCGTTCAGTTCACTACTGTCGTCGTCACTACCACTGTTTTCGGTGACTTTTCCAGCAAATGACCACTCCATCAGCTTCGCCTCTTCCAGCGCCGCCGAAAGCCATCGCACGCACCCACACACGCCGCCTCTCTTCACGCGCGTGACGACGTGTCCAACAACCGTTTTAGACGCGGCCGTTTTATTGAACTCGCCTTGGCCTCACGGTTCCAGATCTGCCCTTACTTTCCAATTTTGATCATCAGAAATATGCGTTCTTGTTCAAACAACCATTATCTCCTGTTTTGGACGCATTTTCTCACTCTGTTGATTGATCATGGCTTCGTTTCGTTAGAGTCACACTGCTTCTTCGGTGTTTGTCATGCAATTTAGTTCTTATTAATATATTATAACAGTGGCTTCTATTCCCATTGACGATCATTCCGGTGGTGTCCCTTTTCCCATAGATGAATCATATTAGTGATGACTTCTTTTTCCATTAATGGTCATTCTGACAATGTCTTTTATTTGCACGACTCACACTTTAGCTTGGCAATTTGTCCCAGATGCACTGGCCCCATCTTTGCTCCAGATGTACTGGCCTTGCCTTTCTCTCCCTGAAGCACGCCTCTCTCTCCTTGAAGCAGATTCAAGTTTAAATATTGAGTCTCCGATATTATTGGTTTGAAGCTTCCAAATGCAATTTTTAGAAGAACGGACCTTGCTTTGTTCAATTGCTTGCCATAATTTCTCTCAGGCTGATGATCATTTCGGCTATCTGGCTAGGCTGTATTTATAGCAATTCTCTCCGAATTCACCTGCATCCTTGAGTTGCAATTCCATCTTTTTTTATTATTTTGCGGAGCAAAATATTTTCTTGTAACAAGCTAAGTTTTAGCTCGAGAGAGTGTTAGAATATAAGAAAATATCTTATAATATATTTTATATTATGTTAGAGTATCTTGAATTATTTCCTAGGATCAATTTATAATCATAGAGATATCTTAGAATATCTCTCATTATTATTATGATTTGCTCCTGGTTTAGGAATGAGTCTATGTTTCTCTATAAATAGAGATTAGTGTTGAGTCTTATGTAATCAAGTCAGCATAAAGTTATTATCAATAATATTCAAACCCTTATTATTTTCTCTTCTCCTTTTCTCGAAAATCCCACAACTTCAACAACAACTAACAACTTTATCTGTATAGATCCATTGACCTCCAACAATTGATTTCCCTGGGGAAGGGGAACAAGGTCCCAAGTTCCACTTCTATGAGGTGCACACATTTCTTCAACCATAGTCTATCACCACTGAAGCTGAGAAAGAGCTTTATTTGCAGACTTAAGAATAGATACAAAAGACACAAACCGCCACTCAAGATGAGAAAGAGCTCTACCTGTAGTCTTATAGGTGAATCATATTCCTTTTTGGATGCAATAGGAGGCTTAAGTTTCAGAGGTTGAGGACGTGGAGATGGTCGATGATGATAGACTTGCAAAGGACCAATATGGGTAAGATTGTCTTGAACTTGGGGTATCACAGGTGGAATGTACTTAGCCGAGACAAGAGGAAGAGGTAAAGTGATTGGGATAGACCTAGGCATGGAAGAAGATCTGAAGAAAGGTACTCAGAAGTTAACATCAATTGAGATTAGATACATTCTCATTGTAGGAGAATAATAACAATATCCTTTTTTGGAACCTAGAGTAACCCAAAAAGATATAATTGAGAGACCGAACACAAATTTTCTAGACCTTGATAAAGATTACTGACAAACCAAATAGACCCGTAGATGCTGCGATTCGTCCTACTCGCACAATTCTGTGTTTCCACAGCTTTGTGTGGCGATCCTGCCCTGTCCATTCATTTGAGATCTTTGGCCTGCAGGAACTCGCTTAGAGGTAGAAACATCGCAAAATCGTATGATCCTACATGTTGGATAGCGTTTTGACTACCATGGCTGAGGTCAATAAAGCACTGTTTTACTTGTCCAGAGTTAATTTTTCTTCATATACTTTGTTTTTAATAAACTTTGAAAGCAATATGAAAATCAGCCAAGTCACTACATTTATGTCATTTTAAGCTTTTTGTATGTTAAGTGTGGATTTTCTTTTTACAGACATATATCAATTTTTGTACTTTAATTTCTCTCTTCATAGTCATATTTAGTGGTGTCTGGAACATGTACTTTTTGTATTTTTAATTATTTTCTTCAACCAAGATGTTGAGCATGTGAAATTGCTTGCTGGTAATATATCAACAGGTGAGGGACGTGCTTGGAGATGGGCGCTTGATAAAACGCCGTATTCGTGATGGCAAAGGTGTGGATTAAGAATATAGAGTTCTTTTTTTTTTTCCTGATAAATATTAAGAATATAGTTATTTACTAGAACCGTGTACCATTCTTACAACTTAAAAGGAGTGTATAGATTATGGGAGCCTTTATGATTTCTCTTTAGCAAAAGAAAAATAAAAAGGAAAGAGATTGAAACTAATGTTATGGGAAATGCCTGGCTCATGCATGAATTATACATTCAATCAATATGAATCTAATTTTGAGTCCTGATTCATTATGATGAATTCCATTCACTGTGATGAATCCCCATTCGTTCTAATGAATCATGACATGAACTTAGTGTAGCTGATAGGAATGGGCTGGGCCCCACGAGTGATGAGGGGGATCTCTTAGTTAACAGAGATGAGGTGAGGCCTAAGCAGTGGCGAGTATATGTGAGTAAGAATAAGAAAGGGAATGCAGGAAAAGTGTGATTGTCTAGCTGGCATAGTGAGTTAATATTCCACTAATAAATAGGAGTGTGAGGGGAGGTAGTTGGATGGTTTTTTCATTTTTCAGTTACACCTTAGAGGTTGGGCAGTGAGAGAATTGTTTTCTCTAACTGAGGAGCGTTAGCTCTGGAATCACTTTACGTTTTCATATCAAATAATACAATAATTCTCTTCATCTAATTATATCTTACCTCTGCTCTATCAATTGGTCCGACCTGCTACGTTCATGCAAACCAGAATGGACACAAGAATCACCGGAGTGGAGGAGCGTTTGGGACGTGTGGAGGCCAGCATTGAGTCGTTACGTGACTTCATTGGTTCTGAAATTCAGAGAGCTTTGACGCTGCGTGACACGTATCAAGACCACATTACAGCAGCCCCCTCACCGTTAGATGAATTCCGTTTAGCTGCGAAGAAGGTGGAATTGCCGGCGTTTACCGTTGATGATCCAGTTGCTTGGATCGCTCGAGCAGAAACGTATTTCGACGTACAACGCATTTCTGCAGACGTGAGGATTCAATTGACGAAGCTTAGTATGGAAGGTCCTACAATTCATTGGTTCAATTTATGGCATGATTCTACGGAGGATCTGTCTTGGGATAGTTTGACGGAGGCGTTGATAGTTCGTTTTGGTGGTGGTCGTTTGGAGAATCCTTTCGAAGAATTGAAGGAATTAAAACAATCTGGATCTGTGGAGGATTACATTGCTGAATTCGAATTGTATTCTTCACAGTGTGGCCGTTTACCAGAACAACAGTTTCTTGGTTATTTCATGGGTGGTTTACGTCATGACATTCGTTCTCGTGTGCGTACCTTCAGGCCTAGTAATCGTTACTTAGCGATGCAATTGGCTCGTGATGTTGAGAGTGAATTTGCTGCTGTTTCGGGGCAGGGATCTGGATTTCGCTGCAAACCGGGTCAAGGTTCTTGGGCCCGATTTCAGAAACCTAACTGGGCCAATCGTGAAGGGGAATGGAACAGATCTGCAAACCCTAACCAGATTAGCAACAATGTGGGTAAAATGCGTACCGGGTCGGGTCTTGGATCTCAAACTGGGTCACCACACCCTCCCAATTCTACTCCACCTTTACGTCCAAACTCTGGTGACGTTTCACGCCGTCATTCACGTGGCGTTCGCCATTTACCAAGTGCAGAGTTTAATGAGCGTCGCGCGAAGGGACTTTGTTTTCGTTGCAATGAACGATGGGATCCCCTCCATCAATGCGCAACAAAGCAGTTACGATTGATTATCTTGGGGGACGATGAAGTGGTCAACGATGAAGGAGAAATTGTGGTGCTGGAGGCTGAGTCGGAAGAAGAGATTGCACAAGAGGAGTTAGAATGTAAAGGGATGGGAGTTTTTGGTGTATCCACCACTCCAAACCAGGTTCGCACAATGAAAGTAGAGGGCTGTTTGCAAGGTGCACCTATTTTGGTTCTTATTGACAGTGGAGCCACACATAATTTCATATCTCCTAAGGTGGTTGAAGCTCTGGGACTGCCTATGGTACCTTCTACTCCCATGGGTGTCAAGTTAGGAGATGGTCATCGTGTCCTAACTATGGGTAGGTGTAAGGGAATTCAGATGGACGTGGGAATGGTGCAGTTTTGTTTTGATGCTTATGTGTTGGAGCTAGGGGGTGTGGATCTGATTTTGGGAGTTGTTTGGCTGGAAACTTTGGGGAAGGTGACCATGGATTGGAAGGAAATGTCTATGGTGTTCAACCATAAGGGCAGTATGGTGAAACTCCTTGGCCAAGCCTTAGATGAGAAGATGGCTACTTTCCAAAGCATCATCACTCCTTTCGGGCTGACAACAAGCTGCGAATGGCCTACCTTGATGGAGGTGGTAGGTTCACAAGTGCCCCGTGTCTCAGATCAACAGACTAAGGATTTGCAAAGGTTGCTAGATCAGTTTGCTATTATATTTAAAGAAATCCAGGGTCTTCCTCCTACAAGAAACACTAGCCATTCCATTGAACTTTTGCAGGGTGCTGGTCCGGTAAGTGTGAGGCCTTACAAATATCCTCATCTACATAAGGATGAAATTGAAAAACAGATTCAGAGCCTTATGCAGCAGGGGGTGATTAGAAACAGCACTAGTGCTTTCTCTAGTCCCGTTATTTTGGTCAAGAAGAAGGATCAATCTTGGCGGATGTGTGTAGATTACCGTGCACTTAACAAGGTTACAATTCAAGATAAGTACCCTATTCCTGTGGTAGATGAATTGTTAGATGAGTTACATGGATCGGGTTATTTCTCTAAGATTGATCTAAAATCTGGTTATCATCAAATTCGTATGAAAGAAGAGGATATTCATAAAACTGCATTTCGTACTCATGAGGGTCACTATGAGTTTATGGTGATGCCATTTGGCCTTACCAATGCTCCTGCAACCTTTCAATCAGTGATGAATGATATTTTTAAGCCTTTTTTAAGGAAGTTTGTATTGGTTTTTTTTGACGACATACTAGTGTACAGCACTAGTTGGACTGCTCATTTGCAGCACTTGGAGATGGTTCTAAACACTTTGAAACAACATCAGTTTGTGGCTAACAGAAAGAAGTGTGCTTTTGGTAAACACCAAGTTGAATACTTGGGCCATGTCATTTCCAAAGCAGGGGTTGCTGTGGATCCTGCCAAGGTTAGCAGTGTGTTACAATGGCCAATCCCTAAGAATGTCAAGGGGGTGAGAGGTTTTTTGGGATTAACGGGTTACTACAGAAAATTTATAGCTAACTATGGGAATATTGCTAAACCCTTGACCGAGTTGACAAAGAAGGATGGTTTTAGATGGAATGATGCGGCTGCCGAAGCTTTTGAGAAATTGAAAGTAGCTGTTACAACTGCCCCAGTTTTAGCTCTGCCTAATTTCAAATTTCCTTTTGAAATTGAATGTGATGCCTCCGGAAAAGGGGTGGGTGCTGTTTTGTTGCAATCTAAACATCCCATTGCGTATTTTAGCAAGGCTTTTGAATCATCTAGGTTATCTAAATCGGCCTATGATAAGGAGTTAATGGCTTTGGTGTTAGCTATTCAACATTGGAGACATTATTTGTTAGGAAGGCGGTTTGTGGTTTATTCTGATCAAAAGAGCCTAAAACACTTGTTACAGCAACGTATTACCACAACAAATCAGCAGGAATGGATGGCTAAGTTGCTGGGTTTTGACTTTGAGGTGGTGTATAAGGTGGGAGTGGAAAATAAGGTGGCTGATGCTTTATCTAGACAACATGAGGATGCTGAAATTCATGCTCTTAAATCCTATCCTATTTGGCAGCAGAGCAGCCAATTGCAACAAGATGTATCACAGGATCCCTGGCTTAAAAGCATTGTGGAGGCTATTCAAAAGGATCCTACTGCTAAACCTGGGTTTTCCTTAAAAGGTGGCATCTTATTCTACAAAAATAGGTTAGTTATACCGGCTAACTCACCACTTATTGAGGATCTACTTAAGGATTTTCATTCCTCCCCTAGTGGGGGTCACTCCGGCTACCTACGTACTTATAGGAGAATGGCAGGCACGTTATATTGGCAAGGGATGATGAAAAGGGTGCAAGATTTTGTGAAAGCTTGTGACACTTGTCAACGCCAAAAATATGCCGCGACTACGCCTAGTGGGTTACTACAGCCACTACCTATTCCAGTTTTGGTGTGGAGTGAGATATCTATGGATTTCATTACTTGTTTACCCAAAAGTAATGGATTTGAAGCTATTTTGGTGGTGGTGGATCGTCTCTCCAAGTATAGTCATTTCATTCCTCTTAAACATCCATTTACTGCTCGCTCCATTGCTGCTATTTTTGTGAAGGACGTGGTTCGACTACATGGAATTCCGGAGTCGATTCTGAGTGATCGTGACCCCTTGTTTGTGAGTATTTTTTGGAAAGAGTTGTTCAAGCTAGTAGGCACGGTGCTTAAAATGTCTTCGGCATACCATCCCCAAACTGATGGCCAAACAGAAGTCATTAACCGCTGTTTAGAGGCCTATCTACGTTGCTTTATTGCAGATCAACCTAAGACATGGGCACATTGGATTCCGTGGGCAGAACTATGGTACAACACCACATTCCATGTTTCCACAGGGTTCACCCCTTTTGAGGTGGTGTATGGCAGGAGACCTCCAGTATTGGTGCATTTTTTGGAGGGAGAAACCAGAGTAGAAGCTGTAGCCCAGGAGTTAAGAGACAGGGATGAAGCTTTGCGTCAACTGAAAGCTAATTTACTCAAAGCTCAAGAGTACATGAAATACCAAGCTGATAAGAAACGCAAGGCAGTGCAATTTGAGGTTGGTGATTGGGTTTTCCTCAAATTACGTCCTCATCGACAGCAATCTGTTGTGCATAGGATTCATCAAAAAATTGGCTCCCAGATTTTTTGGTCCTTATCAAGTCATTAAGAAGATAGGACAGGTTGCTTACAAGCTACAGTTACCAGCAACATCTAAAATACATCCTACTTTTCATGTGTCTCTATTGAAGAAAGCTATAGGCAATTATACTGCTACAACTCAATTACCTACCAGTTTGGAGTCTGACACGGGGGACATTATTCCTGTTAAGGTTTTGTCATGGAGGGATAAGTTTGATGGTGGGCAGCATAAGCGAGAATGGTTGATTCAATGGGAAGGCATGGATATTGGAGATGCTACCTGGGAAGAGGAACTGTTGCTGAAGAGTCAATTCCCTGATTTGCGCCTTGAGGACAAGGCTACTGTTGAAGGTGGGGGTGATGATAGGAATGGGCTGGGCCCCACGAGTGATGAGGGGGATCTCTTAGTTAACAGAGATGAGGTGAGGCCTAAGCAGTGGCGAGTATATGTGAGAAAGAATAAGAAAGGGAATGCAGGAAAAGTGTGATTGTCTAGCTGGCATAGTGAGTTAATATTCCACTAATAAATAGGAGTGTGAGGGGAGGTAGTTGGATGGTTTTTTCATTTTTCAGTTACACCTTAGAGGTTGGGCAGTGAGAGAATTGTTTTCTCTAACTGAGGAGCGTTAGCTCTGGAATCACTTTACGTTTTCATATCAAATAATACAATAATTCTCTTCATCTAATTATATCTTACCTCTGCTCTATCAGTAGCCAGCCACTTTTTTTGTCAGTTTTTCATAGCCAGACATTGTTTTTTTTGTCGTTTGATTTATGATTTGCATCTTGAATTACTTAGAGGTTACTAGATGAGATACTAGCTTATAATTATGCTGTCACTTGTTTTTACTAAAAATTGTCATTTTTTTTATTGATAATGACATATGTATCTTACAATTTATAATAAGATTCGATTTACGATTTGGAAGGTATGTCTTCCTATTCAGTATTCACTGTGAATCTCGATTTGATAACCATGGTAGATGCTTTAGTTATACAAAATCAGTTTTTACCTTTTTCTTCTTCAAAGTTTTCATTCTTTTTGTTTTTGTTTTTGTAAAATGCCAATTTTAATCTTATGCTTACATTTACGAAGTTTAAGTACCAGTTGTTTATTACTTTATTTATGTTCAACGTTTTTTTATGATGTATTTTTTTTGTAATAAATAGGTGATTTTCCAATGGATTGCCCCCTTCATGACAGTCTACTTCGTGTTCATTACAAGGGCACTGTTCTCAATGAAGAAAAGGCGGTGTTCTATGACACAAGAGTTGACAACGATGGTCAACCATTGGAATTCTGTTCTGGAGAAGGGCTTGTGAGTTTACAATTTAAGCATAAATAAACTGAAGTTCCATTGTTTAATGTTATTGTTTATTTTATTAAAGGTTTTGCATCTAAAAATTCCATGTGTAATTGTTTATTTAAAATGTATGCCCTTTCATTTTCAAGCTCTTCATGCAAATACATGAACATTTGCACTGGAATCTCGTTTTTATTTTTCTGTTCAGGTACCACAAGGATTTGAAATGTGTGTTCGTCTGATGCTACCAGGAGAGATGGCTCTTGTAACATGTCCGCCAGACTATGCTTATGATAACTTTCAAAGGTTGGTGCTGAAAATATTGGTTTCTTAAAGCATTTTAGTGCTAGCAATCCCTAATTGAATATGTTCTTTTAGTCAAAATTCACTGTCATTCTGTTCAATGATGCTTCATGATATTATTGCCATGCTTCCTTTTTTATCAGGCCTTCAAAGGTCCCTGAGGGTGCTCATATTCAATGGGAAATTGAGCTTCTATCTTTTGAAATGCCTAAGGTAATTCGAAAAAATATTTTAGTTAAATTGTAGTTGTTTACGATAGTAGATGCAAAATTATATGTGGCAATTATTGGACCAACAACAATGCTGTGGTATTGAACGTTTAGTGAAGTACTGACAATAGCAAAAGTTTGGCCGACATTAGAATGTTGAAATGTTATGTTTGCATTGGTTTTTAAATTATTTTGTTTTTTTTTTTGTTGAGTTTGGATTCCTTAAAAATATTCTCTTATGAGATAGATTTCAAGTTTAGATGAAGTACAATTGTTCTATGATTTTGATCTCTGTAAAGTATATGAAACAGCAGGTAATTAATGTGGGATTTCATATTTTCTTCTGCAAACAATAATTAGCTTAAACAACTTGATAACTCCCAATCCCTTTCGGCTTCTATTATGCATGTTTTGTGAACTCATTCATGTGCCTGATGCATTGTGGACTTAATCCCTATTACAGGACTGGACAGGATTGAACTTCCAAAGTATAATGAATGAAGCTGAAAATATCAGAAACACGGTATGCAAATGAACCTGTACAATTTTCTACATATGTTTGGTCTTCAGCTTGCTATTACTGGTCTTTTGGTGGTACAAGACAGATTGGCTTATGTGTGTTTTGAGCACAATATGGTACAAGGAACTAATATGCTATTCCTGTTGAAAATAAGCTTTGAATTGTGTACAAATAACTCTAATGGAGAGATATTACCTTTCTGATCAAGCAATGAAATAGTTTCTTGACTTCGTAGTCCCTTTCTTTTAGTGTTTAATTATAATAAATACAAATTATACACCAGTTTCAATTGGCTATCAGAATCTCTCATGCTGTATTTCTTTTCAGGGTAACAGGTTATTCAAAGAGGGAAAATATGAGCTTGCAAAGGCAAAATATGAAAAGGTATTCATCATTCTTACTTGGGCATGTGTTCATATTTTTATTGCAGAGGTTTCAGAATTTTTAGATGGAGCAGTTCTAGATGCTTCTGCATCATGATAGAAACTATCTGTTTAAATCCCACAGAGACTAGATATATAATCAAATTAGTCTGTATAAGGCCTTGAGCAATCCTCACCTACCGAGCTAACTTTTAGGATTGAGTTTGGCTATTGTACTAGAGCCTATCCTTAATAATGTTATTTGGACACCGGTATTTGTCGACACTTGAAATGTCCAATCCTGAACGTGAGGGTATTGGGTCACCCATATTTGTTCATATGCTTCAGATGTTCAATCTTTAGCATGAGGGGGTGTTTAGATCCAACATTGACTATAGATATGGCCAAATTAGTTTACATAAGTGTTTATTGGAAGGATTGAATTTATACTTAGATTGGAGTTTTGTTGTACATTCCATGATGATCACTTGGATTTTTGTTTTTGGCCATGAATCTCTCGCTGTAACATCGATCTTATTAACATTATGTGGTAGTTGGCAACAGGTTCTTCGAGAATTTAATCATGTTAATCCACAAGATGACGAGGAAGGAAAAGTTTTTGCAGATACACGCGTAAGTGATCTGATGTGTCTTACCCAATATATATTTTAATAATATTCTTGACACGGGAAGCATATTTACATTAACTTATGACTGGTAGATTGATTTCAGTCCATACTAAATCTCTCTCTCTCTCTCTTCCATGATTGAAGAATTTGCTACACCTGAATGTTGCTGCATGCTATCTAAAGCTGGGAGAATGTAGAAAGTCCATTGAGACTTGCAATAAGGTATGCTTGATTTGATGGCCTCAGCTGTCACCTAGCCTTTATTTATTTCATTGGAATAAAGTTAATAAACAGAATAACATATAGAAATAATTGGGTTTTCTACTGTTAGAATATTAGAAAATATCTTATAATATCTATTATATTATATTAGAGTATCTTGAGTTATTTCCTAGGATCAATTTATATTCATAGAGATATTTTAGAATATCTCTCATTATTATTATGATTTGTTCCTAATTTAGGATTTAGTCTATGTTTCTCTATAAATAGAGATTAGTATTGAGTTTTTTGTAATCAAGTCAGCATTAAACTATTATCAATAATATTCAAACCCTTATTATTTTCTCTAAAATCCCACAACTTCAACATGGTATCTAGAGCCTATTTCGATCCTCCTTGAACGATCCCGCCTCTATTCCGCTGCCGAGTTCCCAACAAGGGAATATAATCATAGTTTCTCTTTTTTTCAACGTGATCATTCAAACCACTATCGTGTTACATTCCAACACCGGTTTCACTCGTTTTTCGTCGAGTTTGCTACTGCCGCCGTCACTGTTTCCGACAAACAACCCTCTGCCCTAAAAAAAAAAAACTGAAGAAAATAAAAATCCATAAAAGTTTAAGTTTCTTCGCCGTATCCACTGTTTCGAATCACGGCATGTGTTTTACTCAGGCTGCAGATTCGTTGTTTTTATGCACGAGGGGCTTCAGCAAGCTCGGGCTCCGGTTTATGATGTTTCCTCTGCCGTTGAAATTCTTCTCAGTGGAAGTTACCAGCGTTTGCCAAAGTGTATAGAAGATGTTGGTTCTCAGTATGCCTTGACTGAAGATAAGCAAAAGCCTGCTTTGAATAAGCTGGACACGCTTGTTCGGTCCAAATTGCTTGAAGTTGCTCTTCCCAAAGAAATTTCTGATATAAAAGTTTCTGATGGTACTGCAATGGTTAGGGTGGACGGAGAGTTTCAGGTTTTATTAACACTTGGGTATCAAGGACACATGTCCTTGTGGAGAATATTGCATTTGGAGCTGCTTGTCGGTGAAAAAAATAAGCCTGTAAAATTGGAAGAACTGCGGCGACATGTGCTTGGAGATGATCTAGAGAGACGGATGGCAGCGACTGAAAATCCGTTTTCAATATTGTACTCAGTTCTTCATGAGTTGTGTGTTGCACATGTTATAAGGCAAGTGCAAGCCCTTCGACAGGGAAGATGGAAAGATGCAATTCGGTTTGAGCTAATAACCGAGGGTGGCACTGGTCATTGGGCAAGTTCAAGCTCTGTGCAGAACCCTGATGGGGAATCTGATTCATCTGGTTTACGAACTCCAGGGTTGAAAATTGTATACTGGTTAGATTTTGATAAAAATTCTGGTATGTCTGATTCAGGTGTGTGTCCATTTATTAAAGTCGAACCTGAATCAGACCTTCAGATAAAGTGCACACACAGTAACTTTGTCATTGATCCGTTAACAGGCAAGGAGGCAGAGTTTTTCTTAGACCAGAATTGTATTGATGTTGAGGGGTTGCTGCTAATAGCTATTTGTTGCAATAGATATACTCGGCTGCTGGAAATTAAAAAAGAATTGAAAAAAAACGTTCAGGTCTCTAGAACAGCAGATGATGTTGTGCACCAGTCTCGTATAGGTGAACCTGATATTGAACACAAGCAGAAGGATGATAAGTGCTGCAACAAGGAGTTGGACGGGCATGAGGTACTGCGTGTGCGTGCTTATGGCTCTTCATTTTTTACTCTTGGAATTAGTATCAGGAATGGTCGATTCCTTCTTCAATCATCACAAAACATAGTTGTTTCTTCTGCCTTGTTAGAATGTGAAGAAGCTTTAAATCAGGGATCTATGACTGCAGCTGAGGTCTTCCTAAGCTTGAGAAGCAAAAGTATATTGCACTTATTTGCATCTATCGGAAGGGTTTTGGGCCTTGAGGTATATGAGCATGGACACCCAACTGGTTCAGCTGAAGTAGTCTATAATAGGCGAAGTGATGCATTTGCTGCTCTCAAACGATATAACAATGTACTTTTGGATGGAAAACCGATGAAGATTAAGATTGTTGGAACAAATTCAGAATTACCCATTGGACCGTGGGATCAGATTTTTGGTGGAGGAAACTCTCCAGCCTTTGTCGTGGCAGCTGTTGCAGCCCTTATGAGTGGGCTCTTAGCTCACAGGTTTGGAAGATTTGCAATTCAATTGATGGGTTTCTTTTTGGTGCACGATTATTCTCTCATCGATGGTTTCAGATCTGTCCTTACTCTCCAATTTTGATCAACGAAAATATGTGTCATTGTTCAAACAGCCGTTATCTCTCCTGTTTTGGACGCATTTTCTTATTCCGTTGATCGATCATGGCTTTGTTTCGTTAGAGTCGCGCTGCTTCTTCTTCGGTGTTTGTCATGCAATTTAGTTCTTACTAATAGATTATAACAGTGGCCTCTATTCCCACCGACGATCATTCTGGTGGTGTCCCTTTTCCCACATGAATCATATTAGTGATGACTTCTTCTTCCGTTGGTGGTTATTCTGACGGTGTCTTTTATTTTCATGACTTACTTTATCTTAGCAATTTGTCCCAGATGCTCTGGCCTTGCCTTTCTCTCCTTGAAGCACGCCTCTCTCTCCTTGAAGCAAATTCAAGTTTAAATATTTTGAGTCTCCATTATTATTGGTTTGAAGCTTCCAAATGCAGTTTTTAGAAGAAAGGAGCTTGCTTTGTTCAATTGCCTGCCATGAATTTCTCTCAGGCTGATGATCAATCAGACTATCTGGCTAGGCTATATTTATAGCAATTCTCTCCGACTTCACATGCATTCCTGAGTTGCTTTTCCATCTTTTTTTATTATTTTGTGGAGCAAAATATTGTTTTCTTGTAGCAAGCTAAAGCTTAGTAAGCTTTAGCTTGAGGGAGAATGTTAGAATATTAGAAAATATCTTATAATATCTATTATATTATATTAGAGTATCTTGAGTTATTTCCTAGGATCAATTTATATTCATAGAGATATCTTAGAATATCTCTCATTATTATTATGATTTGTTCCTAATTTAGGATTTAGTCTATGTTTCTCTATAAATAGAGATTAGTATTGAGTCTTTTGTAATTAAGTCAGCATTAAACTATTATCAATAATATTCAAACCCTTATTATTTTCTCTAAAATCCCACAACTTCAACATCTACTTCAAATTTGTAGATTTTTCATTGGCGATGAAAGTTTTTTATTTTATCTATGATTATAAAGTTTTTATTTTATCGATGATTTAATCATGCACAATCTGGTTTTCTAGATTTCATTACTATTCCTCATTGACATATTTGATAAGGCCTTGTTAACATTATGAATTCAATAAAGAGAAAAAAAAGGAAGAACAAAAGGAGGCTAAGGTTCCGATCAAAATGACAAAAGTTGTGAATATAAAGGTTACAAAGAGGACAATAAAGCAAAGCACAAAAGGAATACTCGACCAACTTAGAAATATAAAAAGCTCAATAGCATAAGTCCAATAAACTATTATCTAACAGGGCTAAAACTTAAAAGGAATTACTCTTTGTTCTCTAATTTGGTAATTATTGTAGAAACTAATAGTGATTACTCCCTCCATTCTAGAACTTTGGAATTCAAGGTATTTGCACATATTTTTAAGAATCACTTAATTGACGTGTATTAATTAATGCTTTACAATATCTATAAATATCTCATAAATAATTTTTTAAAAAGAAAATGATGTTAATTATATTTGTGTTACATATGGAAGAGATATGTCACATGTCTTGGATTTTTAAAACACCCAACATTTTGAACCAAAATTAAAATGGTTAAACAAACGAAGTTTCAGAATGGAGGGAATATATTTTTGTATTCTGAATTTCTGATTTTGAAGAATTACAATGATCAATGCTTGGTATATTAAGGCTCATGCTGTAGAAATAACTTCTAACTGAAGTTATTGTCTACTAACTGATTTGATTATAGTTAGTTACGGTTATGGGGACATTCCAAAAACATCTAGACTAGAGAGTAGAATAATCAAGGACTGTGTAAGGATAAAATGTTTACAGGCTGTTTACTAAAAACTGGATATGAGGACCAATTGGTTACAGCTAAAGAAAGAAACTTCAGTGCATTTTAGCATTGTAGGCCATGGGGTTACCCATGGTCCTAAGGATTTTGGAGCTCCGGTGCCATGAGAGAGTATTTTTTGATGATTTGTAAGGAGGAGCATGTGCTCTTAAATTGATTATTACAAAATAATCTTGAAAAGGGCACTCCTAACTGCTGCCCTTTGTTTTTCCGATAAATTATGGGTCCATGATTCCTATAAAATATACAAAATTAAACAGCTATTCAATATCTAATTATGGGATTCAGTCCATTATATACAAGGAAATATTCTGTACATTTGGATTCTGACAGTTCCATATCCTAAGTTTTCTTGTCTTCACACGTTCTTTAATTAATCGTTCAGGTTCTAGAAGCAAATCCTGCGCACGTCAAGGGTCTTTATCGTCGTGGAATGGCCTACATGGCTGCTGGAGATTTTGAAGAAGCAAGGGGTGATTTCAAAATGGTAAAAGCCTTCACACTCAATTTTCTTTAGAAAATAAGCTATAATGTCATCCATTTCTGAAGTCAATTGTGTGCTATTTTAGATGATGAAAGTCGATAAGTCAACTGAATCAGATGCAACTGCAGCTCTTTCAAAACTGAAGCACAAAGAGCAGGTGTGCTTGAAATTACCAATCAGTTATTCTTTTGTATGCTTGAGACGTCACAGAAGGAAACACTTAGGGCCTGTTTGATTGTACTATTTTAAAAATAGTTTTCTGTTTTTAAAAGTTAACAAAGAACAAAATTTGTTTGTTCTTCTGTTTTTTTCAAACAGAAAACTGTAATTGAAAAACTAATCAAACATACCCTAAAACTTGATTCTTACACAAATACCATTTCATTTGTAGGAAGTTGAGAAGAAAGATCGGAAACAATTTAAAGGCCTATTTGACAAGAAGCCCGGAGAAATTGCAGAAGTTAAAGTGAATGAAGATGGAGATCAGGTCCCAAATGAAAGCCCAAAAGATGGTGAGGTGCAGGGGGACTCATCAGATGAAACAAATTCAGAGGATTCACATGAAGCTGCGCCTGATGAACATCGAAGGGGTTGGTTCTCTCTCTTTTGGCCTACCGGTAGTAGACTTTTTTCATCTCTTGGGATTCAAAGATGTGCCATACTATAAAATCAAAGGATGTAGTAGTTATCTATAATTCAATTTTCATATGGAGGCATCCAGATCACTGTACTACCTGGGTTTTTGGAGAGTTCAGACATGTTACCAGGAATAATTTTTTGTTCAGTTTTATATATTGTTTTATACACTTGTAATATTTATTAAAAGAGAGTTGTATGCATAATAGGAAATAGCAGAAAGTGACCAAAATGAAGCAGTTGTTAAAAGTGCTACAATATCCATGAGTTGTGTTTTACTTGTAGGTTTCACGATTCAGTGAGTTAAAGTGAAAGCTTAGTAATTTTCATCGGTATGTATTATATTTAAATAAATGTAGCATCAAGGTTAGCCTTTTCTTTTTCAATTGTTTCATCTGCCATATACAATAATATAAAAGAAATCTCGTTCAAACAATATATATGCAACAAGGCTTAGCATAGACATGAATTCTATGCGATAAAGAAGCACAAAGTCATTAACACAAATAAATCGACATCATTAGATTAAGGTCAGACAATTAACATTTTAAACTTAAAATATGAATTGTTTTTTCCTTGGTCCAACGATATCAAATTTTTGGCTTGACCAATTACATGATTCTTTGACCGCATGAAACTTAATCTCTTATCAACACTCATATGGAGGACTCGTGCTTTTTTTCTTTGTTGACAACATAAATATCATGACACTTGGCTAAGAAGAAACCGAAGGTATGACCAACAACAGCAGCTATGAAGATTCCCAAATTGAAGGACATAACAGCAAGCATGATCAAGTAAAGAAAACTAATGCGAAAGAAGTATATGGTAGCTTGAATCAACCCTCCTTTGATGTGATTTGTCCCTTGCTTGAAGGTTGGTTTGTTTGACAAAATCTCAGCAACCATTGCAAGGAAAAACACAAACCAGCAAGATAAGAAATACATGCCAACATTGTGGTTAGGCCAACTAGGGAAAAGTAATATAGCATCTTTTCCCCAATAGAGGCTCATATGCATCTCCATGCTCTTCTTCATATGCATCATTTTCCTAGATTGAGTAAGAAATAGAGGCTATAGGATTGCTATGTTTTCTAGCTGAATTTATAAGACATATAATAATAATAATGTTAAATTACAGTTCAATAAATTTTTAGTCCTTATCAAATTTTAAAACTTTGTTTTTAGTATATGTGAAGAAAATTATATTTTTTAGTTACAAAATTCTGGTGCAACAATTTTAGTCTTTACTAGAATAAAAAATGTTTAATTGTCTTTTAATTTTAAATGCTTTTTTGTAAGCATGTATTGAAAATTATAATTTTTTTTACTAAATTTATAATTTTAGAATTTGAGATGAATTAAATATGAATATTTTAAATGTCATAAACTTAACATAAAAATAACGATAATATGGACCTAGAAATCAAAATTTGAATTAATTTTTCGAAGGATTTTTTTATAATATGATAAACATGAATGAAAATATAAGCATTTAAAAACATATGTTC
>JBBPBP010009779.1:65987720-66014744 GCA_037974735.1 Cicer chorassanicum | reverse complement strand
ATTTGTTAATTAGATAAATTATAACTTTGCCAAAAATTCTATTGATGGAATGTCATATCATTCAAAATTATTGATTTATGTAATGATAAATATTGTACTCTTCTATTCACCTAATTTTCCCTTGTAATTAACCTATGGTATTACTGAAAAGGCAATTTAGTTTCACAAATTTCTTAATTTTTTTTGAAGTTATTAGTCAAGATACACAATGTCTAGAGAATAATGATACTACGTGTATGGTCTTTTCATAAATAAGATGGGCGAATAAAAGTAGATTTTGACTCTGTTTGATAAAAAATAAACTATAAGATAGTTTATTTAAAACTTTAGATATTAGGTTTAGTTATTCTGCAGGTCTCTAAACTAAAAAATTATAATTAAATCTCTGAATTAATATATATTTTGTAGTTAGGTTTTTCTGTTATATTATTGTTCGTCAACTGTTAGTGAACCTTATATGTAAATGCTTTTTAAAAAAAAATGAGATAATAACTTTTTTGTTTTATTAATCTAAGAAATATTAATCTAAGTGACACTAGCGGTCATTTAGTACCTTAAAATTATTAGACTAAACTCTTAGCTATGAGCTAATACCTCAAGTATAAGAACCTAATTACAACAATTATATGCAAGGACCTAATTACAACAATTATATTAGTTTGAGAATCCAATCACAATTATTTTAGTCTAAGGACCTAGTTAAAAATTCTCAAATAGTTTAGGGACCTACATTGTAATATATAAGAGAGATTATCTCATTTCTCTACCACTAACAAATGTCAATATTGTTAGGTTGGATACCATATTCTAGGTTTGACACTACGCAAAAAATAACATTTTACAGCGCTTTTTTTAAGCCCTTTACAGCGCTGTGGTATCTAGCGTTGTTAAAAGATACAACAGCACTCTTTAAAATAAAAAAGCCTTGTAATATATAGTGCTCAACACTTATCTTAGAGTAGTTTTATAGCGCTTTTCATAAAAAAAAAACGCTATAATAGGTGCATATATAGCGCGCTTGTTGTACTCGTTTTACAACGCTTTTTTCAAAAGTGATGTAAATCTCTTCTAAAAACACGATGTTTGTTGTACTAATTTTACAGCGCTTTTTTCAAAAGCGCTGTAAATGCCTTTTAAAAACGCACTACTTGTTGAACTAGTTTTACCGCGCTTTTTAAAAAAAGCGATGTAGTAGGTGCATTCTTATGCACGTTTTACAGTGCTTTTTCAAAAAAGCGTTGTAATATGTGCATTCTTATTCTAGTTTTATTAAAAAGTTGTAAATGGAATTTTTAAAATAACGCTTGTTTGTATAAACAGGTTTTTTATGGCATCTTTTTAAGAAAGCACTGTTTTTTAATTTTTTTTTCAAAATCATTTTCATCCAGCACATGATATTGACACAATTACTATATTTTTCATTTAAACAGCAACAGCAACAATCAATTTATATATACAACAACAATCAGTTCATAACAACACCCAATTACATATATTTCACATCAACAATAATTTCATTTAAACATGTACAACAATTGAATATTCACATCAATTACTATATTTTTTACATATTCACAACAAAACTATATAACTTTACATATTTTTTACATATTCACAACAATACTGTTTTTTACAATTTCCCAGCAATAATGCCAATTTTACAACCTTGCAGCATGCCAATTTTCAGCAAATTAAATAATTTTCAGTTCGATCACATACTAACACCAGTTTTCCTTTATTTCAGTTAGATATCTTTCAGAGTATGTTGGACTGGAATTATCAAAGTACTGTGCGATATAATATTTGAACATAAATAAGTTAGAATCAAATATATACATATTTTATATATGAAAATCAAAATATAATGAAAATACCGTACCGTTTCTGGAATTATAGTTTGATTCATATCAACAATCTCCTTCATGAATCGCAATATATAGTACCCGCAGTCTATGTTGTTGTTGCATATATATTTGTGCATTGATTGTAAATGAAATTTTAAATGCATATATTTCAAACCTTTATTGGAATTCATGTGATGTTATTTGACTTTTACTTCGACACTGTAGCACCCCTTTGAGCTCGAAAAACTTGTAAATCACTATCAAATAAATGTGATTATTATAGCATTAAGAAACACATTATATATATATATATATATATATATATATATATATATATATATATATATATATATGTAAGAAATAAATGAACATTACTTACGTGTCGAAAATAGTCTTTATATCCGAGTGATTGTTGTAATGGTCGTGCAAGGGATCTAAATAGTATATAATTTCAGAGGTCGCATTGATTGCAAACAGCATCCAATGTGTCCTACAACAACAAAAATTTGGTTGGCAATTTTGTTTACACAACTAATAAATTAAGTATCATAAATTAAAAAAGATATAAATAAAAAATATATAATTACCCTGAATTATATGGCGCAATAAATTATCCTTCTCTTTATTTCCCAATAGGATATCAACAACATATTTCTTTACATTAACTGGATCAAGTTTAAACATTGAAAGCTTATGCGGAGACAAAAATGAAAATCTATCTGACAATTTGCGCATGCACACCAACTTCTCATACAAAAACCTTCAATGAAAATGTCAAATTAGATTAATTACCAATAAATGCAATTAAAAGTAATTTTTATCTTAAATAAAGTATTTTACCTAATGTATATACTGATGACAGTAGCACTCAGCTCCTTATGATTGAGAAGTTCGTATATGTGCTCTTTATTAAGTATTTCTTCATACTCATCTCCGAAAATAGCTTTCTCCATTCTTATGATACATGAATCATTGCTGTCCATATTCGTTTTGCTTATATGTCAAGATACGACCCAAATCGAGCAAGGTGTGGATGACTTATTTTAGGAGCAGCAACTGATTTTCCACGATCCAGTTTTTGAATTTTGGCAGCTTTATTACCCTCCAGTTTTTGAAGTTTGCCAGCTTTATTTTTACCGTGAACATCCAGCTGTGGTGCGACTTTATTCTGGCAGGTGGTTTTGATTGAATCTAAAAAAATGAGGTTAATCAATTTGTTAGTTAATTGAATGTGAAAAAATGAGGTTAATCTGAAAAAATGTCAAACCTTTTCCGGTGACGTGACTGACTCGTTGCGGGGAATAGGGATGGCAATATAATCCGCACCCGCGGGTACCCACCCAAACCCGCTTAATTTGGGCGGGAAAACCCGCTTTGATTGGGTGCGGGTGCAGGTGCCGATTTTCCCCGAAATTAAAATGCGGGGGCGGGGACGGGTTTGGGGTGGTGATATTCACCCGCACCCGCACCCGAACCCGCACCGCAAGTAATATTAATGTAATTTTTAAATTTTATATACATATACATATTGAATATACTTAAGATATTTTAAAATATTAAAAAATATAATTTTATCTCTATAGAATTTTTTTTTTATATTATAATTGTCTAATAACAATTATTTTATTATATTAATTATAATAGATATGATTTTTAAATTTATAATTTTATATATATATGAATGGGTGCGGGTGTGGGCGGGGAAACCCGAACCCGTTGCAAGCGGGGATGGGTGCCTAAATTCTACACCCGCTATGAAACGGGGGCGGGTGCGGATTTTCCCTGATTAGTCGGGTGCGGGGGTGGAGGAGGCAAAATCTGCCCCCACCCCGCTCCGTTGCCATGCCTAGCGGAGAATCTTCTTGTCATTCCCTTTAGACTTTGTATGAATCTAAATAAATGTGAAATTAAAGTTAAAAGCGGAAAAAATCAGCAATTAAATATAATCAATCATAATCATATATCGTGCAATTAAATATACATATCAATTAAACATACCTTATCAAGGCCAACAAGATTTTTGGGCCATGCCACGTAACTACCTATTGCGTCTCCCAAATACTTCATATCTCCATTGTTGTCCGGTATATGCAACGATGCATTTGGTTCAAAAGCAATCACAGGTGATACTTTGACATGACCGGCAGGGATCGGAGTGTTGTGCAATACTTCTCCCAAGGTATTGTACAATGTTCCTTTTGCAACCTTGCGATGAGTAAGGGAGGATAAATATAGCACAAAGGTAGAGACACCCTAAATCAATGGTTAATACATAAGTATGTGAAACAATTAGGTTGAATGATTTTCTTATTTTATTAAGTAATTAATTACCTCGGGAATACTTTTAAGACCAATGTTGCAACTTGCGTTTTCACTCTCCATTTGTATTTCACGTTGGAGCTCCGGAAGTTGCTTTTCTTTATTCGTCTTCACCAAGAATGCCACTTGCTCTGTTAAGATTTTGAGCTTCTCTAGTACTTCCTCATTAGATGGATTTGTGCGCTTCTCTTGTGAAAAATAGCTTTTTGGAGTTACGCCAAATACTTTACCCCTCACACGACCAAAACATTCAAGAACATTAAATACTTTACCAAGTATGTCCCTGCAACTAACTTGTTTATTGTCCTCTTGATTTTCAGAACTTTGTTCTAGATTCTCCTAAAATACATGTAGGATTAAAAAGATAAGTTCAATATCATTTTTAAAATATAATATTAAAAAATATACTTACACAAAGTTGTATCACTTTTTGAATTGGATTTTTGGCCCTCTTGCGATTTGTTGTACTTATACTCTATATAAAAAAAATAACAATCATGTAAAAATTTAAAATACGCTATGAATATGAATAATAAAACACAAATGCTAATAAATTAATCACTTACCACAAACGCGGGGTCTGCACGTTTAGCTACAAATGCACTCCATTCGTCATTTGATATATAGTGTTTATATATTTTTAGAGCTTCAACATTCACATTTCCATCACGATCTCTTAAGTAATAGTTTGACAGATGAGATCTAAATCCCTGGTGTATTTTTCCAACAAGTCTAAGCACGTAATTTTTTCTTACCTCATCAACATTAAAAGCAGACTGCAAATCAAATAAAGATATAGTTTGAGTAAATTATTTCAATGGAAAAAATTATAAGTAACAAAAAAGTGGAGTAAAAAAGTTACTTGTATATCATTCAACAATATATTCTTTGCATCCTTCAAAGTCTTATCTCTCCAATCGTCAATTGTAATTGTGATGTTCTGACGAACAACAACACCAATATAACTTACCAGCATGGAACTGTTGGACTCAATTGGCTGGCCACTTTCATTCCATCCCACCTAATAAACTCATAGAGTAAGTACATGCTTTCAAAAAAGATAAAAAAATAAATAGTAAACAAAGTATAGTATACCTCAAATTTAATGCCATTACTTCTTGCTTTTATGACCTTTTGCATAATGGTTGCACCACGTTTAACTTCATTTTCATAAGTCTTAGTGTTGACAACTTCCTCATTTTGACGATCTAAATCCTTATTAGAATCCATTTATCTACAACAAGTTCAACATGCAGTTCAGTATAACTTCAACAAGTTCAACATGCATTTTAGTGACAACAAAAAATTAATAAATACAATACCTGAAGAGTGTGAAGAAATACATAGGGTTCGTAGGATTACGGCTTCGCTTAAGAAGGAACAACGAGAAGAGTGCGCAGAAATACGAATGGTTCGTAGGACAGAGTAGGGTTCACAGAAATACGTAATGAGGGTTCGTATGGAGTACGTAATGTTCGTAGGGATAGTAACAAAGATGGAGATGGTTCGCAATGGAGATGGTTCGCATTAGGGTTCGTAGGGACAGTAGGGTTCGCAATGAGAAGGACATTGAAGAGGAGGAGGTTTCGAAATCCCAAAAGTTCGTAGGAAAGATTACGTAATGAAGAGGAAACTGAAGTGGTTTACTGTTATATATAAAACCCTATTACAGGGCTTTTTTGAGGGTTCGTAGGATTAGAACAACGTATTAAATTTGTTTTAAATTTATTTTTATTTAGTTAAAGTGAATGATTTTTATTTAAAGTGAATGATTTTACACCGCTTGTATAAAAAACGCTCTAATAGGTCATTTAATTATGTGAAAGTGCAAGCCTTTTACAACGCTTGTATAAAAAGCGCTCTAATAGGTCATTTAATTATGTGAAAGCGCATGTAATTTACAGCGCTTTTACAAAAAACGCTTTAAAAGCTATGTAACATAAAGTGGGAGCGCTATATTTTACAGCGCTTATATACAAAATGCTCCAAAAGCGCTGTAAACATTATGTGAGAGCGCTTCAATTTACAGCGCTTTTATCAAAAGCGCTGTAAAAGGGTTGTAAACATTATGTGCAAGCGCTATGTGACCCTATATGACCCTACAACAGCGCTTGTAAAAAAAACGCTGTTCTATCCTCCATTAATTTTAAAATATTATACAACAGCGCTTGTATTTAATAAGCGCTATAAAATACCATTTTTGGCGTAGTATGAATTTGGAACTTCGCAGTTATGTGCGACTTTCTTAACTATTTTTCTCTATAGATAAAAAATTGTATAAGATAGATGAATCCGCTTTCTCTCACTCTCTCTCATCTCTCTATAATTTATTATTGAACAACTGAAAAAATATTTTAGTGAGGTCTAGGTAGACTTTGAAAAATTGTGGGTAATTTACCCATAATCTAAAAAAGTTAGCCCGTATCTACAAACTCATGTTTACTGTACTAACAAATTGATTTATGTGGCACATTTTTATTGGATGTTGACCAACAATTTTTTGAAGGTAACCTAAGAAAAATTAAATATTTTTGTTTTTATTTGCTACAAATATTCCCTTTTTGTTTTTCATCATTGATTTTTTTTTTCGACCTTACAAATATATTATTTATTTTATTTTTATTCAATAAAAATACTGTTTTAGTCCTTATCTAAGAGAACAAAAAATTAAATATTCTATATATTATAGAGATTAATTCTAATATACGGATAAATTTTGATAGTATTAAGAACAAAATCTTAAAGACAAAAAAAAAAAAGTGTATACTTGTATGGAGACTAAAAAAAAAATCTTATATTAACCATGTTAAAAATTTGAATATTATTATTTACCGAAACAAGATAATGAAAATAAAATATCACATGATAATTTTTGACGAAAGTTGTATTTTTGTCAGTTTTTTTTAAGTAGTTCAACTGAAAAAATGTTGATATTGTTATAGTGGACGGATTCCAACCTGGGATCTCATTTGAAATCTCGCAGTTATGTGAATTAATTATGTTGGTATTGACCATATCTTCTAAGACAAAAATAAAATAAAATAAATAAAATAAAACTATTCAATTATTTTAAAGTTGTAAGAGGATCCCAAAATTTAGGGATGAAAACCTTGAGCTCTACTAGGGTTTCCTCTTTTTAAGTTTTCTTCCATAGATGATCACATCATTTGCAAGTGGAAATGTCGCATTTGTGTCCAACCCGTGTCCCAATTGCGACTAAGTCTCGACCGAGTACCATCTGAGTCATATCATAGCAACAACCGAGTTATGGCCGTGCCACAACCAAGTCCTATCTGAGCTGCAATTGGATTCTATTCGGTACATTTTGCACAAGTGTTGCACAAATCTTGTAATACATCTTTCAAATAGTTACCAAAACTATTGTTGAGGTCAAAATTTTTTTTATTTGTATTTTAATGAGAACAAACCTTATTAAATAAATACATTTTTTTAGTAGTTATTTATTGATGTTCGTACTAGAGTTTTTGTTGGAAGAGCAACAATTATAGTTGTGGACAAACTAGAAAACACTCACATAAAAGTGCATTATATCTACTTAATAATGAAAGAATTAAAGTAATATGAGAATATTACACAATAACATCATAAACTTCATGAAGATATTATAAGACTATTATTTGATTCATAAGTGTTGTATTTGAGAGAATGATATAATCAATGTACAACAAAAATGCATCTTGTTTTACATCATTTCAAGTAGTGTACTTAAATATCTTTACTTTATTTTTATTTTTATATTATTCTTATTTATTACTAACAGGTTTAACCGTCTAAGTTTGTCAAAACATTTTCTAAATAAATTTTTAATCAATCTAAGTGTTTATCACTTCCTCACTTCAAAAGATTTTTTAAAACATTTTTATAAGAAAAATATAAGTTTGTGGTTTGTATTATTAATAGTGTTTTTCCTGGCGATGTTTGTCTCATTTGTTTTATTTGGTTGTTAAATATACACTATCTTCCTTCCTTTTCTTACAAGTTCTTGTTTGTGGGGTGTTGGGACTCAAGTTCTTACAATTTTCATAGCAGCCCTTGAGATATAGATTCTACCTGACGAATAACGTTAATAATAAACTCTAAAATATTTTTTTAACGTGTATATACGCTTATCTATTAATTGAAATTCATAGGAATTCAACTAAATTTCAGAGTCTAGAATCTTTTGAAAGTTGTTATAAAATATATTTTTGCGAGAAAATTTGATGTATTTTCTAAAATAAAAATTCCTCATAAATTTAATTAGTGTGTCAATATTAATTAACCAAAGAAAGAGTGTTTGTTGAAATATGGTGAGGTAGTTCATATGTGAATGATAATTGATAAATATAATTGATTATCAATTAAATAAATTAGAATTTTATGATAAGACGTAAGCATCGATACTCTTAAAATAAAATTAATTTAAAATTTATGTATTAAAAAATAGTTAAATAAGAAAAAATTATGTGACTTTCAATAATTTGTTGTTGGGTATTATATCAATAGTACTATAGGGTTTGTGAGTGGTCTTCATGAATAAATTTATCTTAAATTTAAATTTTAAAATAATTAAATTTTGCTGAAATAAATTATCTTAAGAGTAAAATTAAAAATTAATGAAAAATAGATCAATAAGATGTATACTATGGTTAAAATCAAAGTAAATGTTAGTTTAAATTGTTAGATGTTTTTGCTAAATAAAATAAATATGTTTAGAATCAAGGTAGGAGCAACATGTAAACATTAAAAGTTTAATATATGTATACAGATATAAACGGATGTTACGATATACCAATTCCATAGGTGGTCTACTATAGATCGATATTTAAAAGTCACTTGAAATTTTAATAATGATTGATGACGTTCTTTGGAAATAGAAATTAACAGTTCTTTTAGTTTTTGCGGTTGAAACAATGATTTGATTGATATCAATTTGATAGAAATAAGAAAACAACAATAGTGTTCTTCAAAACTCAGCTTGTCAAAGACTTCAATCAAATCACTACTTTAGTCATAAAGAGAAGAAGAATTGTTGACATATACTTTTGAAGAGTGTCATCATGGTCATTAGAGTTTCAAGTGAAACTTTTTTGAGCATTTCTCGAATTCATTAGAGTCGCCACCAAAATTTATTTTACGATACAGAAAATATTGGGAAAGCCCTTTAAAAACATTAAAAAAAAATGGTCTCTGAAACCAAATTTTGAGTTTGGGAGTCGATTATGCGTAAGAAAGGTATTAGCACCCTATGGCATCCGCTAAAATACGGTTACCTATAATTAATTGTGCAAAATTAACGTTAACTTGTATCAATTTATTTCTCCTTTTTTTTAAATGGAAATATATCCTCTTTTTTATAAATAATCTAGACATAAAGGTGTATTTAATATATAAAGAAAGAAAGAAAAAATTATTATTATGCTTGACAATACGTGTCTCCCGGTGCGATGGAGAAATCAAAGTTACGTAGTTCTTGAGTAGAAAATACGGATGTGTTGATTGTTTTTAAAGAAAATTTATTTTGTTGTTGATAAAAAAAAAATTTTAAACGAAAAAATGAGTTTGTTTGATATAAATAATTATTTTGAAGTGCGAGTTTTAAGACTATCAAGTTGTACAACTCGTGTCTCAAAAACTCAAGGAGTAAAAAGATATATCATCTAGTTAATCCTATGAAGAATATTTTATATTATTTTCAATTTTGAGATTGAGTTTTTTCTTTTTTTTTTTTTATTAAAAATAAAAAACAAACACTAAGTGGTACAACTTGTATCTTAACAACTCAAAAATTAAAAAGATGTCACATCTAATTTAATCAAATTCAAAAGTTAATTTTGGATTTAAAAAAAAAAGAGTTTTAGAACTATCAAGTTGTACACAATAGGTTTGGACAACTCATAAATTAAAAGGATATCACATCTAGTTAAACAAAATTTATTAATAAAAATTATTTATTTTTCCATAAGAGTTGATATTTATTAGAAACTGATTAAATTTAATTTTTTTTAAATAAAAGGGTTGAATTAAGATTAAAAAAAATGTTGGACATATCAAAAGAGAGAAAAGAAAACAAAAATATTGGGCTACATAAAAAATACTATTGGGCTTAGAGCCCAAATATTTTTTAGTACAACTAATACAAATAACCCTAATTTGTAAACAGAAAAGTAAAAGAAAAATGATGAGGACATAGAATGCATAACAAAGGAAGGAAGCATTGAAGATATTCAAGGTCTTGGAACTCCAATGACAAGAGCAAGTTCAAAGAAGGCAAATGAGGTTCTAAATAACTTGATAACCACTTTATTTGAAGCAAGTACAACTCATGAAGACTTGAAGTCCAAGATAGTTAATTGCTTAATCCAAATTGAAGAAGTTAAGGAATGAAGGCTGATTCTATGTGTTATCAAATTTTAATATTAGTTTTAACTAAACTAGTAGATTGAATTAGTAAGCAAATTTGAGTCTAATTGTAAAAAGTTGAGTTGGACCAAATTTAGAGAGTTTGTAAGGAGGTGCCACTATAAAGGGCAAACTCTTATATTTTTTCAGGAATCTTTTTTAGAAGATTATTTTTGTGAGGCTTTTACTCTCTAGAGTTCTTGAAAGAATTCACTTTGAACTTATCAAGGTTCTTAATCCTTGTGGCGTTCTTTTACTGAATAATAATAAGTTTGAGTTTCCTTTACATCAAACCCTAATACACAAATTGTGCCAATTTTCATGTTCGGTAACCTGTCATCATATCTCGAGTTTTACACACTTGTTTTCGGTGATTCAACATCTTAACTTGCGTTTCGGAACGTCATCTTTCACCTCGTTTTAGAATCGCATGATTCTGAGTTTCGTAGCTGTATTTATCGCATTCTCCAGCAATATGCGATTTTTGGTTCCAATCTGTAAGTTTTCTACCTAGAATGATCCTTATAGTGATTCATGAGAAATAGGATCATGTCATTTGGTACCAGAGCTTGTCTATAGGTTTGGAATTAGGTAAAAGTCTGTTTATGCATTTTTTTTGTTTGAATTGAAATTGCTAGTGTGTTGCTGCTACTTAAAAAAAATATAAAAAAAAGGACAATACAAAAAAAAAAGAATACAAAAAAAAAGTAGTTGTATTGTTAAAAGTAGTGCACACTACCTATTTGAAAAAATTCCTAAGAGTAATTTTGTTTTGTTTTTCAATCACATTACTACTACTTTGTGTTACTTTAAGTTCTTTGTACCAATTTTGATTCAAAAATATTGAGGTTCTTGGTGATTCAATTAAGAACTTGAAGAGAGCAATTGAGTGGAAAAAGGCAAGAGGGATTCATTATAAAAAAAAAAAGCCTAAATTGAGTGAAACACGAGTGACAAATTCAAGAGTGTAAACACATGAGCTGTGTGGTGAGGTCCTTTTCTTTCACTTTTGTTTGTTTGTTTGTTTTTTTTTTAAATATGACAGGAATAGGTGGTGATGATAGCCCTCCCCAAGGGGGAAACAACAGATTGTTAGTGGAGGCTATAATTGCTCAAATGCAAAGAATGTTGAGGGATCATACTGAAGATTTACATGCTAGAATTGAACATTTAAAAAATCAAGAAAATCATGGTGATGACGGAGGAAGAAGAAGGAGAAGAGAAACTGAAGATGATGGTAGAAGAGATAGAATAGATGAAGTGAAGTTTAAAATACCATCGTTTCAAGGAAAAAGTGATCTGGAGGCTTACCTTGAGTGGGAGATGAAAATTGAACAACTATTTTCATGTAGTAATTACACGGAAGAGAAGAAGGTAAAGGTGGCAGCCATGGAATTTACTGATTATGCACCCATTTGGTGGGACCAAGGTAAGTTATGTTCTTTAATTATAGATGGAGGGAGCTGCACTAATGTTGCAAGTGCAAGAATGGTGTCAAAAATGAACCTGTTGACTAAATCCCACCCAGAACCATACAAACTTCAATGACTTAGTGAGGAAGGTGAGCAGATTGTGAGTGAGCAAGTGGAGGTGAATTTTTTTATTGGGAAGTATGAGGATACAGTTATATGTGATGTAGTGCCAATGGAGGCTTGTCATTTACTTCTCGGAAGGCCATGGCAGTATGATAAGAAAAGCAATCACGATGGTTTTATAAATAAGTTCTCTTTTGTACATAAAGAACGCAAAATTACTCTTGCTCCTTTGTCTCCAAGAGAGGTTGGTGAGGATGAATCAAAAATGAGAGAGAAAAGAAAAAAAAAGAGAAAAGAAAAAGAAAGTGAAAAGAAAGAGAGAAAAGAAAAAAAGAGTCGAAAGAAAGAGGGAAAAGAACAAGAGAGTGAAAAGAAAGAGAGAAAAACACAAAATTTGTTCATAAAAGAAAAAAAGGTGAAAAAGACTATGCAATTAAAAAAGCCAATGCAGGTCTTACTAATTCTTTTCCCAGTGGAGTTGTTTCTTTGTTGCAGGATTTTGAAGATGTAATTCCCAAAGAGGTTCCTCAAGGCCTACCACATATAAGAGGTATAGAACATCAAATTGATCTCATTCCAGGTGTTTCATTGCCCAACAGGCCGACATATAGGGCTAACCCCCAAGAGACTAAAGAAATCCAAAGGCAAGTTGAAGACTTGATGCAAAAGGGATGGGTGCAAGAAAGCCTAAGTCCATGTGCAATCCCCGTTATTCTTATGCATAAGAAAGATGGAACTTGAAGGATATGCACTGATTGTAGAGCCATCAATAATATCACGGTAAAGTATAGACATCCCATTCCTAGATTAGATGATTTGTTGGATGAATTGCATGGTTCTTGTGTGTTTTCAAAAATTGATCTTAAAAGTGGATATCATCAAATTAGGAGTAAATAAGGAGATGAATGGAAAACAACCTTTAAAACAAAATATGGCTTGTATGAATGGTTAGTCATGCCCTTTGGATTAAAAAATGCACCAAGCACTTTCATGAGGTTGATGAACCATGTGTTAAGGGAGTTTCTGGGAAATTTGTTGTGGTCTACTTTGATGACATTTTGATTTATAGCAAATCTTACGATGATCATCTTTTGCATTTGAGAAGTGTGTTGGAAGCTCTTAGGCGTGAGAAATTATATGAAAACATGAAAAAATGCGTTTTATATACAAATCATGTAGTGTTTCTTGGTTTTGTTATTAGCTCACAGGGAGTGCATGTTGATCAAGAGAAGGCGAAAGCTATTCAGGAATGGCCAACTCCTAAGAATGTTAACGAGGTAAGAAGCTTTCATGGCTTAGCTAGTTTCTATAGGAGGTTTGTTACAGATTTTAGTACATTAGCTGCACCTTTAAATGAAGTGATTAAAAAGAATGTGAGATTTAAATGGGGTGAAAAACAAGAACAAGAATTTTCTATCCTTAAAGAAAAATTAACTCATGCACCTACTCTTCCATTGCCTAATTTCTCTAAATCTTTTGAAATTGAATGTGATGCATCAAATGTGGGGATATGGGCTGTTTTGATGCAAGAGGGGCATCCCATTGCTTATTTTAGTGAGAAACTTAATGGTGCTGTTCTTAATTATCCTACCTATGATAAAGAGTTGTATGCATTAGTGAGAGCATTACAAACATGGCAACACTACCTTTTACCAAAGGAATTTGTAATACATAGTGATCACAAATCATTGAAGTATTTAAAGAGCCTAGGTAAGCTCAACAAGAGACATGCCAAGTGGGTTGAATTTCTTGAGCAATTTCAGTACGTGATCAAGCATAATATTGCTTGTTGTTGCTGATGCACTTTCAAGATGGTATGTTTTGTTCTCTACTCTTGAAACCAAATTTATTGGTTTTGAGGTAATTAAGGAATTGTATGAACATGATCCTGAATTTTCTCAAATATATAAATCCTGTCTGCATGCTGCCCAAAATGGGTATTTTAAGCTTCATGACTATATGTTCAAAGAAAAGAGGTTATGTGTGCCTAAAAGTTCAATTAGGGATTTACTTGTTAAGGAAGCACATGAGGGGGGATTAATGGGATATTTTGGAGTACAAAAGACTTTAGACATGCTGCATGAACATTTTTATTGGCCACACATGAAACGTGATGTATGCAAATTGTGTGAAAGATGCATTGTTTGTAAGAAATCTAAGTCCAAAGTTATGCCTCATGGTTTGTACACTCCTTTACCAATACCGAACTCCCCTTGGATTGATATTTCTATGGATTTTGTTTTAGGTCTTCCTTGGTCTAAAAGTGGAAAAGATTAAATTTTTGTGGTGGTGGACAGATTCTGCAAGATGGCTCACATCATACCTTGCAGAAAAGTGGGTGATGCTTGTCACGTGGCAGATTTGTTCTTCAAAGAAGTAGTTAGACTTCATGGTGTACCTAGAAGCATTGTGAGTGATCGAGACACTAAATTCATTAGTCACTTTTGGAGGACACTTTGGGGTAAGCTTAGAACTAAACTTCTCTTTTCCACTACTTGCCACCCACAAACTAATGGTCAAACTGAGGTAGTGAATCAAACTCTTTCTTATCTTCTAAAGGCTGTAATAAAAAAGAATATTAAGACTTGGGAAGAATGTTTGCCCCACGTTGAGTTTGCATATAATAGGGTTGTCCATAACACTACTTGTTATTCTCCATTTGAAATTGTTTATGGTTTTAACCCTTTCACTCCTCTTGATTTCATGCCTTTGCCAAGTAGTTCTATTCTAATTCATAAGGATGGGAACACTAAGGTTGAATATGTTCAAAAATTACATGAGAAGGTAAAGGCACAAATTGAAAAGAAAGTGGATAGCTATGCTCGACAAGCTAATAAAGGAAGGAAAAAGGTTGTATTTGAACCAGGTGATTGGGTTTGGGTTCACTTACAGAAGGAAAGATTTCCTTCTCAAAGAAAATCTAAGCTTCAACCAAGGGGAGATGGACCTTTTCAAGTGTTGTCCAAAATTAATGATAATGCCTACAAAATAGATCTTCCAGGTGAGTATCGTGTTAGTCCTACTTTTAATGTGGCTAATTTGTCTCCGTATGATGCATATGAAGAAGATTGCGATTTGAGGTCAAATTCAGTTCAAGAAAGAGGGAATGATGAGGACATATAATGCATAACAAAGGAAGGAAGCATACAAGATATTCAAGGTCTTGGAACTCCAATGACAAGAGCAAGTTCAAAGAAGGCAAATGAGGTTCTAAATAACTTGATAACCACTTTATTTGAAGCAAGTACAACTCATGATGACTTGAAGCCCAAGATAGTCAATTGCTTAATCCAAATTGAAAAGTTATGGAATGAAGGCTGAGTTTGTAAGGAGGTGCCACTATAAAAGGTAAACTTTTATATTTTTTCGGGGATTTTTTTTAGAAGATTATTTTTGTGAGGCTTTTGCTCTCTAAAGTTCTTGAAAGAATTCACTTTGAACATATCAAGGTTCTTAATCCTTGTGGTGTTCTTTTTGGCTTGTCAATCCCTAGATTGTGGCGCCATTCTGTTCTTGGTTCTTTTATAGAATAATAATAAGTTTGAGTTTCCTTTACATCAAACCCTAATACACAAATTGTGCCAATTTTCGTGTTCAGTAACCTGTCACCATATCTCGAGTTCTACACACTTATTTTCGGTGATTCAACATCTTAACTTGTGTTTCAGAATGTCATCTTTCACCTCATTTTAGAATCGGCTGATTCTGAGTTTCGTAGCTCTGTTTATCGCATTCTCCAGCAATATGCGATTTTTGGTTCCAATATGTAGGTTTCCAACCTAGAACGATCCTTATAGTGATTCATGAGAAATAAGATCATATTAGAAAAGAAGGGTAGATGAGTGGCTGGCTGAGCAGGGAAACAAAAGGAAGAAAAAAAGAGAGAAATAAGGAAGAAGAGGGCAAGAAAGAAAAGAAAGGAAAGACCGGGGAAAGGAAAGAGCAATGGGGCAGCGACGACGATGGCGGTGACAATGGTAGCGGCAGTGGCTCTCCACCTTGCTCTTTTCAATTTGTTTTGCCTCTTATTTGTTTTCCTTTTGATTTATGTTAATTTTTCTATGACATTCTTGATTTTATTCATTTATTTTAGGTTTACATTTTCTAATGTTGAATATTGAAGAAGGAGAAAGAAAAAGATGACAACACAAGGTTTAAAGACCATAAACATAGTTTTTTATTGGTATGTATATTGTATATAGTATGTAATAGCAATAGCAAAATGAAATTATACGTATAGAATATTAATGTTAATAGCAAAAAATGAAATTATATGTACATAATATTAATGTTAAAGATTTAAAATACCTTTGTATTTCCTTTTTTATGTAATATAGTGTTTCTCTTCCACCCTTCACTATCTCTATTTTTTTTTATCCTAAGTACAAAAAAACTTATCCCCTTTGGTGATTTTTGTTCTCAATTTATAGGTTTAAATGATGAATGTGTATGTTAATGAGATAAATTTGAGCTTTGGTTTTTTGATTGTTTTTTAGCATAAATCAAGCAACCTCATATAATTAGAGAAACAAGCGGCTTATCTTTTTTGTTGAATTTAAAAATAGTAAAAATAATAAGGGAGTGGGACACTGGTGCGTTTTCTTTATTTTTTTTTTGTTTGCTTTCATTTCATTTTATTTTTTGGTGTTAAATTTAATGTAACGGAAACTCATATAAATATGGACTCAAAATCGGACCAGATTTATTAAACGATAATTTTAGACTTAATAATAATAAGTGCAAAATGTTTATTAAACATATTATTACTTATTTTTATTGAAATTATTTTTAATTGATCGGACAAAATTAGAATATGAATAACGATGTTTTCATATTATCATGGTAAAAGATAAGTAAATATAAGAATCCAAATTTTGTCCATCAAATTTTGAATGTAAAACATGTAAAATGAGAAAACCAATACAATGTATGAGCAAGTAAAATGTAAAATGTAAAATGAGGTTGAGAAAATTAAATTGCTAATGTGAAAACATGATTTTCTCTAACTTGTTTACAGATGTGTAGATCGACAAAAATGAAAAATGATCGTCTTCGGATTAGTTACCGATGCATGGATCGATATGAATGAACAAATGATCGTCTTCGGATTGGTTACCGATGCGTAGATCGACAAGAATGAAAGAAAGTTGGTTACCGATGAGTGGATCGACATGGATGAACAAATGATCGTCTTCAGATTGGTTACTGATGCGTAGATCGACATGAATGAAAGAATGATCGTTTCCAGATTTTTTACTGCCGCGTAGATTGACAAAAATGAAATATGATCATCTTTGGATTGGCATAAATCAACAAAAATAAAAAAAAATATCGTCTTTGGATTGATTACTGATGCGTAGATCGACATGAATAAAAATTGATTGTCTTCGGACTGGTTGCCGATGCGTAGATCGACAAGAATGTAAACGACCGTTTTTGGAATGGTTACCGATGCGTAGATAGACAAGAATAAAATGCAGACCATAAGCAACATATGGGTCTAGTTTAGAAGGTAAATAAAGAGGACAATATGTATATGATACTGGCAACGCAAAGAAATGAGCAATGTAACACATTGTTATTGAGTATAAATAAAGTATAAGATATGAGTGATTCATGCGTCTTATGCATTATGCAAGGTTGTTGAGTATAAGTAAATTATGAATGTAAGATGCATGATTTATGTGTATTATGCATTATAAATAAATTCTTGTTCATTTCTTTAATTCCTCGATCCTTATGATCTTCTACGCCACAAGATTCAATGGATGAATGAAAACAAATATTGTTTTCGCGTGATAACTCTTCGTACATCTCGGTGTGACCTCCTTTTTTGATATGAAGCAATGTCCATTGTTTAAAATGATTAGCCTCCATATTCCTTTTTAAGCACCCATATATCTTTCGAATCTATCGGGTTCCCATGTATGTATTTTTTCAAGTGTCAAAATACTTAAATTTTTTATTTATATTTTCACATATTTCATCTTCCAACATTTATTATAAAAAACAAAATTTTAAAATGCTAGAACGATTAACCATAAAACCGAATTAGTTTAGAAAGAGGTGCAACATACAACACCGAATGACAACATTGGAAAATGTATATTCAATACATTGGGAACAAAACAATCAAGGTAGGGGGTTACAATGTAGGCATGAGTGTGTTTAGCTTTAGTTGGAGGGATAACAAATGTAACATCCCGACCCGATATCGGCGATGTTAATCACGACCTTCTCGCTCCCCCCTTTCCCTCATGGAAATCTAGCGAGTTTTTGCCTTCCGTGGGATTCGAGCCCGATACCTAGGGGATAAATACCGCCTCATCACAATCCCACTACCAAGCGGTATTTATCCCCTAGGTACCGGTACATATGGTCCCTCGTAGTTTGGGGTCCATTTTCCACGAGAATCTTTTTTTACGGGCAATATTTTTTTTTAACACTAAGTCCTCTTCTTGAAACTCTCGAGGACGAACCGTTTTCTCGTAGGCTTTTTTAAGTCTTTTTTAATATAGTTAACCATGAAACAAAGCTATTATTCTTTTTTCTTCTATGAGATTCAATTGGTCAAATCATGATTGAATCCACTCTGCCTCTTCAAGTTTTGTTTCCATCAAGACTCTAATCGAGGGAATTTCAACTTCAATGGGAAGTACCGCTTCCATTCCATACACCAATGAGAAAAGAGTTGCCCTTGTTGAGGTGCGAACAGAAGTTCTATAGCCAAGTAATGCAAAGGGAAGCATTTCATGCCAATCTTTATATGTCTCTACCATCTTTTGTATGATTTTTTTTTTTATATTCTTATTTGCTGCTTCTACAGCCCCATTCATTTTCGGACGATATGGCGAATAATTATGGTGTTGAATTTTGAAACTATCACACAACTCCTTCATCATTTTGTTATTCAGATTGGTCGTGTTATCAGTAATAATCTTATTTGACAAGCCATTTTGATGAATTTGACAACCACACTCCTCGTCACTTTGGCATAAGAAGCGACTTCAACCCATTTTGTAAAATAATCAATAACTACTAGGATAAACTGGTGCCCATTTAAAGCCTTAGGCTCGATGAGTCTCATAACATCCATCCCCCACATTGAAAATGGCCATGGTGATGTTAAGACATTCAAAGAGGTTGGCAGTACATGTACTTTATCAGCATAGATTGGACATTTATGACATTTATTTACGTAACTAAAGCCATCAGACTCCATGGTTAACCAATAGTAGCCAACCCTTAAGATTTTTCTTGCCATTGCGTGCCCATTTGCATGAGTTCCAAAAGAACCTTCCTGAACCTCTTGAATGATATTCTCTACTTCTGTTTCATCCACACATCTGAGGAGAACTATATCATGATTTCTCTTATAAAGCACATCACCATTTAAGAAGAAGTTCATTGACAACCTCCTCAAAACACTCTTGTCGTTCTCTGAAACACCCAATGGATATTCCTTATTCTTAACATCGGATTTGATGTCATAAAACCATGGCTTGTTGTCAGGATCTTCTTCTATTGATAAGCAATATGCTAGTGTTAAGGTAAAAACCTTTTTGATGTATGTTTTAATGACAACAAACCTTATGAAAAAAATGATTAAGTTTTATGAATGGTGATCTACTAATGATTGCACTTAAGTTTTATTTAAGGAACATGAACTACATAAGTGAACAAGCAAAAAGCCATTCACATCATCAAAGTGCATAAGTACCTACTCAATAATGAAAGAATCCCAAAAAGAATATATCATATATGAATCATTCAAGAGATTGATTATTACGTCTTCAAGATAGCATCTTCATGAAGAAGGTGATCAAATAAATTCATACAACAATCAATGATCTATGTTATAAATCAAAGAAAATCATGTCTTAACCAAATTGGAAAAGCGAAGATCATTCTGGTTTATTCAAAAACAGCAGTTTGAAAAACGAAGAGCATTCTGGTGTATTAAAAAAAGAAGTTTAGAAAAACGAAGATCATTCTGGTTTATTAAAAATAGGAGTCTAGAAAAACGAAGATCATTCTAGTTTATTAAAAACGGAAGCCTGGAAAAATGAAGATCATTTTGGTTTGCAAATGTACGAGCTATATTCACACAAGATCATTCTGGACAATTTGTTTTGAATGAAATGAATAACTCCTAGATTTCAAGTGAATTAAATATCAAGGAAACTCATAACCATGATCAAAGCCCAAAAAGTCTAGCTAAATGCCCAAAGAAGCAAACAACATCAAGATCAATCTCTAGATTGATGAGCTATGAGCAAGGACAACTAGGACACTGCTACTGCACCTTTTTACAAAAAATACATCATGCTTCTGAGACAAAGGATTAGACAGCTACTAAATTACTCATCCAGGTTTTCCATACAACACAAAACCAAGAATGTTCTGGTTTTACAAAAGAACATTCTGGTTATTGTCTTTTAAAGACATAATTAAAACAGATCATTTTCCATAGTCCAAACTACAATTTAAATAGTATCAAGATTGCTCAAATCAATGGTGAAGTTCAAAACTCGAGCTGAATGCACAAAGGCGGAAGATAAACTCAAGATTGATCTCCAAATTGATGAGTTGTGACCAAGGATGCAAGTACATTATACTTACATTATTCTGAAGAAAGTTCTGCATAAATCCGATTTGAAACAGTACCAACTGACATTTCACAACTCATTCACTCATTCATTCACGTTTTCCATCAAACCCAAAAGCAAGAAATTTCTTCGTTTGTCAAAAACGTTCTAGACATCAATATAAACACATGTTTAATTTCTTTAAAATATATCTGAAACTTGGGAAGTGTTTCCAATGACTATATTTAGTTTAAACTGAATATTCAAAGCCTTTTATCATCTATAAATTGAAGATCAATTGGAAGATGAAGGCAAGAGTTCAATTTACAAATCTACCAAAACTTGTTCAAGTAATAACAAGTCAAAAACTATTCAAGAAAACTCTAACTCTCTTCACTATATTTGTGGATCATCATTTACTGGGTTTGTCTTTATTTATCTCAAAAAAGTGTTGAGAAGTTTCAAGATCCCAAACACTTTTATCATACACATCATTTGTAACTCAAGTCTATCTTTTATGTTAAATTGAGTGTGTTTGTAAGAATCCTTTCAAGGATGAAAGGTTATTGTAAAAATCCTTTCTAGGTTGAAAGGTGAAGATTGTAATTGATTAGGGTGTATCAATAATCCTTTGCTAGATTCCTTGAGATTTTTAAAAAATTGTATATTAATATTCCTTTTGCGGAAGCTATTTCCTAAATGCCCAAGTATGCTAAATTCTTAAAAGAAATCATTTCTAATAAAAAGAAACTAGAGTTCTTTGAGATGATTAAGCTTAACGAGGAATGCTCTGCTATAGTCTTGAAAAAGTTGGCTCCTAAACTTAAGGATCCTGGTAGTTTTACTATTCCTTGTACTATTGACAAATCTTATTTTGAAAAAGCACTTTGTGATTTAGGAGCTAGTATTAATTTGATGTCTCTGCCTGTTTTTAGGAAGTTGGGTCTACAAGAACCCTAACAGACTAACTTTCTCTACAGCTTGCTGACAGATCTATTGTCCACCCTCGTGGGATAATCGAAGATGTGTTAGTAAAAGTGGATAAGTTTATTTTTCCTACAGACTTTGTTGTTTTAGATATGGAGGAAGATGAGGAAGTACAAATTATATTGGGTAGACCCTTCTTGGCCACCGGAAAACTTTGATCGATGTTTAGCAGGGAAAATTAACTTTGAGACTAGGTGATGAAAAGGCTGAATTGAAAGTGTTTAATTATATATATAAAAACCCATTCATTTTCTTCTTGTAGCTTCATTGAGGCTACTGATATTAATGATAAGGTTACATATAACAATTTTGAGAATTTTAGGATGCAAGACTGTTTGGAAAAATATCTTATTTTGCATGACCTTAACATAATGGTGGGTGAAGATGAAATTAGAATTTTACCATCTCCTGAAACTCATTCACCACATGGGAAAAGAAAAAATAATATGAACCATATGATTAGAAATTTAAGAACGACAATGCTTTAAAGGTGAAAGTTTCTATGGGAGCGCCGCCTAACTAATTCTTTGGTTATCGTCTGGCTCGAGACGTTAAACAAGCGTTTTGTAGGAGGCAAACTGTATTTACGTTTTATTTTATTCTACTTTGAATTTATTATTGTTGTTTTTAGGAAATAAAAGCTCCAACTACAAGCTCTTTCAAGGAAGTCACTTTTAGTTTTTCTCATTTATTTATTTATTTAGTCTACTATAATATTATGCCTTGAAGACCATGCTTATTGCTAGTGTGGGGGAGAAAATATATTTTGTTGTTTGACCTCTTATAGTGTTTGTGATGACATCTTTGCTGGCTTATTTTTCTTAAATTATGTTTGAAGTTTATCCTATAAGCTATTATTGCGTTTGATTTTTGAGCAAGGCCTAATGATGAACATGTTGTTAGGGCTAAATTGAAATATTGAAATTATGTGTGCTAGATAAAGAGGTTCCTTAGTTTTGACACAAGAATTTCCTGTTGTGAATAAGTTGAGGTGTCTTGAGATGGACCAAAATTGAAACAGTTAAGCTTAATTTGAAGTAAACTAAATCCTTAACATAGGACAATTGAGGAGTAAGAACTTCATGAACTAAGGGGCAAGAAAAAGAAGTAATTGACAAATTAGTCTAAAGAATTAAAAAAATATATATCATCTCACTTATTAGCTTGGGGGTTACTCACACTAGCAGTCAAGTGAAAGGTGAGGTGAAGTGTTGTTTCACTAAGTAGCTTGGGGATTACTTGAACTAATAGTCAAGCCAAAGGTGGAATGATATCAAATTAAAGAAAAAAAAAATGAAGTGTTGTTTCACCGATTAGCTTGGGGGTTACTTGCACTAATAGTCAAGCCAAATGTGGAATGATATTAAATTAAAAAAGAAAAGAAAATGTCCCTAGTACTTGAGAAAAATAAACCTATGTGTTCTATGATAAGGATGAAACTTTATGAATAAGAAGGATTAAATGAATTGATTGAAGAAAGTCTTAAGGCATTTAATGCTTAGAAGCAATGAGGTTAACCACACACACTTTGACCTGTAATTCATTTTACATAGTTGGCATAATGTAGAAGGTGTTTGATTTAGCGTAAACAATTCAGAAGGATTCTTGCTCAAATTAAACAATTCTATTATGATATTCTTTATTCTTTAAACTTTGTCTTAGAATGAGAATTTTCTTGAGGACAAGCAAAGGTTGAGTGAGGGGGAGTTGATAAACCTATTTTTATAGGATTTTAAAAGGGAATTTACCCTCTATTTTAATTGATGAACACTTCTATTATTTGTTTTATTTTCTATATGTCAATGAGTAACTAAGCCCTCTTCTAGGGTCTTTGGTGAATTGTAACACCCCAATATTTTCATATATATTATATATGTGTTTTTTTAATAGTTGTCCTGATTTGTTATTTAATTAATAACTATTCTATGTGTAAAAAAAATTAAATTAAATTTTATCACCCTCAATTTTACCTGAATAATTATAATCTTTATTTATATTTAATTGTTTTGGCGTGATAATTACATGGGGACGATTTATGATGTGATTATTTCCTAAATGGACTATTGTGTCTTTTGTTTATTGGATTGGTTTCGATAATCATGAGATTGATGTGTTAGATATGTTTGTTTTATTTTGTTATGTGTGACATGTGATATTATTGTTTTGCTTGATTCATTTTAGTTGATAAAATATTAGTTGAATTATTTAATTAAATTATAATTTATAGAAGTTATATTGTTTGTTAGTTTATTTTCAACCAAATAATTATTCAATTTAGGAGATAGTAGAGTTAGTGAAACTCAGGCCTCATGTATAATTGTTTTGAGAATATTTTTGGTCAATCCATCTTTAGTATAAAACAAAATAGTGACTCATTCTTTTACTCTCCTTCATGACGAGATTTTATGACAATTCATGGTGTTGTCTTGACATAATGTAACTTTATTTCATTGTCTCAACCAATTAAGAGAGGAGATAATGTAGATTCCTTCATTCTTAACACCTTTAATTCATTTTTTATAGGATGGTTACAAATTGAATTATGGGTGTTATCTTTTTGTGTAATTAAGAGAGGACAAAAAAAGACTCTCACACTCCTCACTCTTTCTTAAACCAAGATTATAATTTTATTTTAATTATCTACAAAAAGAATTCTAGGCAATATTTGGTGTCATAACTATTAGCAAAAAAAAATTAAAAGGGAGTCTACACACCTTCCTATTCTATTCCCATACGTATTTTTGCTTTCTCTTAAATTCCCAAATTTTCCATCACAAAAAAAAGAAAGAAAAAAAAAGAGAGAAACATAGTCTCATTCCTTTTCTCACACCATAATTATCATCAAGTCGAATTACAATTTTCCTTCTTCTTTAAATACCATATAAAGTAAAGTTTGGACTTTTGTCTTGTCCTTTGATTCGTGGGGCTTAGGACATGTTGCTAGGAAGTAAAGCACCTAAGGTAAGGGCTTTTCCCCATGCAAGGTTAGGCTAGATATTAAATTAATAGTTTGTAAGATATTGATATGATGTCTTGATGTCTTAAAAGAAACATGTTGATTTTCTGTTTGCTTTAAAGAATTTAACTATAAAGTTTTGTTTTTATGAGTAATATTTTTGCCTTGATAAACTTAATTATAAAATTTCGATTTTTATTATTATAACATGAGTAATATGCTTGTTGTCATATATTTGATGTAAAGTTGCGATTTTTGTATTGTCTATGTGTACTTAATTATCAAGTTATGATTTGTAGTATGATCTCATGAGTAATATGTTGTTAGGATGTTTTTAATTTAAAGTTTCGATTTTTGTGCTATTTCATTTCAAAGTTTTGATTTTTACGAATACTATATGAGTCTTGAGGAAATTGATGAAAAGTTCTAATTTTTAATTGTGATAACATGATTAAGTTGATTTTTGTGACGTGTTTAGTGGTAAACCTTGAGTTGTATGTCTAAATGACTAATAATTGGGAGAAGTTTTATAGTAGAAGAAATAAAGTTTATATTTATATGTGTTTTTTGTTATTTGAGTTTTGATGTCTATCAATAACACATGGCTAATCCAATTTTATAGTTTATAAAATGAAATTTGTGACTATAAGATATTTATCCGTGTGTTTATGTGTTATATATTTGGGATAGTAAAATTACTGATTCTCGATTATAAGCATCCATGAGAATAAAATGTTGATATCATATGTGATTAAAATTTAACCTTGCCTAAGTGGCTAGTGATTTGTAAATTTCGAGTATCATTATCATTTCATGACATATCATATGCATCTTTGTGGACGCATGTGTGGCTGGTTTAATTTTCCCCATTGGTATGGGTGACTTCTATGTAGACGCCTATGTGGCTGGTTATATCCTGACCATATACATTTAGGAGCATGCATAACTTGCATACATTTTATTGTCATTTTTATTTTGATCTAATTATTTGCTCTACGGTGAGTTGCTACTTGATTTATTTAGATACATTTTATGAATCTTGATACATCCTTGAGAACTATTAAAAAATCAATTTCTTTAAACCTTTTATCACGAAAAGATTTTATATTCATATTTTATGGCTGTTAACTTATTATTTGGTTTAATTTTGTTGTGGGATGAACTGACCCCTTACACCAACATTTAAGTACAAATGATCTCAAAGAGTTGCATGAAAGATGTTTGTTTGGTGCACGATCGTGGGAAAATGAGACTTTTACTTAAAAATAATGTTTTGTATGAATAAAATCTTTGTGGTACATTGTAAAGTTATTTACTCTTCATTATTAACTTTAAATAGAAATGCAGAAGTGAGTTTTCATTCACTAATAAATAATTGAATAGTCGTTAGTTTCAGTCAATCTTATTTCTTTTGAATCTCACCTAAAGAGAATTTATTTTATTTTGGAGCGTAAATGAATATCGATCTAACAACTGGAATATTAAATTTACAAATAAATAAATAAATAATATTTTAGTAAGTTGCATTACATTCTTTTTCAAAAAAAAATATATCAAGTCATTTTCTGACACATCTTCAATTTATTACATGATGAACTACTCCTAAGAAATAAAAATTATAGTTGTTTCTAAAAGAAAACAAATACTTTTTAGTAATACTTTGGATAAAAAATGATGGGCGTTACATGTGGTATCAGAGCACTAATTCTCGGACCTTGGTGGGGTGGATGTGTCGTGTGTGTTGCATGTATTCTGATGTTGCTTGTGTTATTTGTCCGATTTTCTAATTATTGAATTTTACTAATTACTTAAATTTCTATTATGTGCCATTAATTATGTTAATTGTTTGATTTTCTAGTTTTTGAATTTTATGAAATATTTAAATTCCTATTATGTGTCATTAATTGTGTAACCTCATGAATTTTTGTTATTAAATATATGTCTTAAATATTTAGCTAAATGGTGTTATTTTATTGTGTAATTAGTTGTTTTCAAATCTGAAATCTCTATGTCTACTTTATTGTTTTTTTAGCATTTTTCTTTTATATTATTTAGAAATCTTCTATTTAAGTTATAGAATTTACTATCCTTTGTATGAATTTTCCTACTTGTTCATAGCATGATTATTTTGTTTTAATAGTCATAGAGTCTCTACTTCTTGCTCACGCTAAATGTTTTGTGATCTAGTTATTACTTAGATTAACTAGTCTTGTTAGTAATAATTATGAATATTACAAAATAATTTCATCTTCTACTTGATACAAATGAGTATCATTATGTTATAAAATACAGCGCTACATGTTATTGTTGTTATCGTTGTCTCTTTTACCTTATTTTTATGAAACTAGAAATTTCAGTTAACTTGAATTGCAAACATTTTAAAGAGACTATCA
>JBBPBP010009779.1:65975138-65987287 GCA_037974735.1 Cicer chorassanicum | reverse complement strand
TTATCATGTTATTAATTTTAAAAGACTGGTTGGATTAAAAAAAAAAAGGTTAACAAGGTTGAAATGAATGGAAGACATGACATGCCTTTGTGCTCTACAAATATACTAAAAGTCTTTTAATAGTCTTGATGTGAAGAAAACTTAATATGATTATTACTAAATGTGTAGGAGGATTAATTACCCTGATGACTTATTTTTGAAGAAGGCGATAACAATAAGTCGTTTTTACTATCTTCGGGAATTTATTTTACCTATTAAAAAGTCTATCAAGATTCATTTTATTTTGCATTGTCTTTATGAGATAAGTTACAATATGTGTGTGCTATTAACAACAATAAATGTATTAAATTTATGGAATTTAACAAAATTAAGTAGGTGAGTTATGTGTTGATTTTATTTGAATTTCATTCATTTTTAATTTGATTAACAAATTTTAAGCGCATTATTATTATTATTATTATTATTATTATTATTATTATTATTCTTGTGATTATTATTATTATTATTATTATTATTATTATTATTATTATTATTGTTACAAGGAACATACGAGGCATTTTTTTTAGGTGACCTATTGTCGAGACAAAATCTCAATTTAATGTTTTGATGAAAACAAACAAAAAGTTAATTAAGAATGTTAATTATGATTCTAAATGTTATGATAATTTAACTTGTACTTTTGAGTGTATTAGTTTAAAGATAGGATTTAAACAAAGCAAAGAAATCAGCGTAAAAATGCAAGAAACTGAAGAGGCAAGAAATGAGAACATTCTTAACAAAATTTGGAAACATAGAATGTTCTCCAGTTTCAAGAATGATCATCACAGCTCCAAAATCAATCAATCTCCACTAGTTAAAAGAAGTTTTAGCCTATGGATTTTACATCTATATCATCAACACGTGGCAAGGAACAAACTGAGATGATCAGATTCAAAGAAACTACTCAAATCACAAAGATAGAAGATCATGAATTAGCAAGACCAAACATATTTGATCATTCTCCAGCAGTGTAACATCAGTCTCCAGATTGATAAACATTATGCAGCCTGTTACACTTGATCTTCAGCAACAAACATCTTTCTCATTTCAATCATACTTGAATTTCTCTCACTCACATACATTGAATCAGTTCTGATTTTTTCCATGCGATTCCTAGAATCATTCTCGTGTATTTCTTTGTCAAAGAATCAGATCTCAAACAAGAGTTGAGACATCTCAGATTCTAACAAAACAATCTCATCATTATTGTAAAACTCAAACTATAAGAGTTTAGTATAGTTTGGGTAGATTGTAAGAAATCCTATCAAGGTTGATAGGTGACCTGATTGAACTCCTTTCTGGGTGGAAAGGTTTTAAGTTTGTAATAGATCAAGGTTGATCTGAGCTAGGTGCTGTAAAACCAAGAAGGTTATTTGTTTTGAATACTTAGTAGAAAATCTCACGGTTGTGAGGACTGGACGTAACCCGGGTTGGGTGAACCAGGATATATCCTTATGTGGTATCTCTTCCCTTATCTATTTACGTTCAGTCTGTTTGATTATCAAGTTAAATAGATAAGTTAGATTGTTGATTTTAACTAACCAAGAACGTTCTCTGTTTTCTATGTTCACAACCAAGATCAATCTTGAGTTATTTTCTTAAGTTTTTAATAGGATTTTTTAAAATGATGAATTTACAATTCAAACCCCCTTTCTTGTAAATTGACATTGCTACTTCACCTATATGAATATTCTTATGATGAAAGGGTCTATGGGCTTGTTCAGTGAAACTCTCACAAGGATGGCTTTATGGTTTTAAACGTGGTTCCTAGAGCCAATGATCCTATTTTGGAAAATTGTCAACAACAATAGGTAAACTATTTGGCGTGACAATACACTCAACATGATTAAAATCTAGGTGAGATCTTCATGCTAACCAAACAGGATGTACATCCAGAAGGCTCCGGCTGCGCAATCTCAAACCCGACTATAAGGTTTCACTTACAAGTGTGTGTCTTAGTAAAAGTGTAGTATGTGGGATAAGCATAATTCAATAACTTCACAATGCTAATAAAACACACACACACATACATATATATATATATATACAAAAAATAAAACGATCAACTAACTTAAAAGAATAATATAGTGACAATTGATATTTATTAAGAAATAATAAAAACAAACAAATATAGAAAGTTAAAAATTTGCACAATTAATTATGTTAGGCTTGACTATCTAAATATCCCCAGTTGACTCGTCAGCTGTCGCGGTATAAAATTTTGAGTGTTTCTCGAATTCAATGAAGTTGCCACCAAAGTTTATTTTACAATAGAGAAAATATTGAGAAAACCCTTTAAAAACATTAAATAAAATGGTCTCTAAAACCAAATTTTGAGTTCGGGAGTCAATTATGCGTATGAAAGGTATTAGCACCCTACGACAACCGTTAAAATACGGTTACCTATAATTAATTGTGCAAAATTAACGTTAACTTGTATAAATTTATTTCACCTTTTTTTAAATGCAAATATAATCTTTTTTTAAAATAATCTAGACATAAAAGTGTATTTAAAATATAAAGAAAGAAAGAAAAAATTATTATTATGTTTGACAAGAGTGCGATCTTGCTCCTACGTTTCTCCCGGTGCGATGGAGAAATCAAAGCTACGTAGTTCTTGGATAGAAAATACGGATGTCTTGATTGTTTTTAAAGAAAATTTGTTTTGTTGTTGATAAAAAAAGTTTTTTTGACGAAAAAATGAGTTTGTTTGATTTGAATAATTATTTTGAAATACGAGTTTTAGAACTATCAAGTTGTACAACTCGTGTCTCAAAAACTCAAGAAGTAAAAAGATGTCTCATCTAGTTAATCCTTTTAAGAATATTTTATATTCTTTTCGGTTTTGAGATTGAGTTTTTTTTTTTTTTAAAAAAAAAAACAAACACTAAGTGGCACAACTTGTATTTCAGCGGCTAAAAAATTAAAAAGATGTCACATCTAACTTAATCAAATTCAAAAGTTGATTTTGGATTAAAAAAATGATTTTTAGAACTATCAATTTGTACGATTTATGTTTGGACAACTCATAAATTAAAAGGATATCACATCTAGTTAAAATAAATTAAATAAAAAAATTATTTATTTTTTGTAAGAGTTGATATTTGTTAGAAGATTAAATTTATTTTTTTTTTTAAATAAAAGGGTTGGATTAAAATAAAAAAAAAGTGTTGGACCTATCAAAAGAGAGAAAAGAAAACAAAAAAAACTTGGCTACATAAAAAATACTATTGTGCTTAGAACCCAAACATTTTTTAGTACAATTAATACAAATAACTCTAATTTGTAAATAGAAAAGTAAAATGAAAAGAAGGGTAGGGGAGCGGCTGGCTGAGCAGGGAAACAAAAGAAAAAAAGAAAGAGAGAAAAAAGGAAGAAGAGGGAAAGAAAGAAAAGACCGGGGAAAGGAAAGAGCAGTGGGGGCAACAACGACGGCGGCGGTGACAATGGTAGTGGCGGGCGACGACAATAGCGGCGAAGGCTCCCCCACCTTCCTCTTTTTAAGTTGTGCTGCTTCTTATTTGTTTTCCTTTTGATTTATGTTGATATTTCTATGACATTCTTGATTTTATTAATTTATTTTGGATTTACATTTTCAAATGTTGAATATTGAAGAAGGAGGAAAAAAAAGACGACAACACAAGGTTTAAAGACCATAAACATAGTTTTTAATTGGTATGTATATTGTATTGTATATTATATGTACAGAATATTAATGTTAAAGATTTAAAATACCTTTGTATTTCCTTTCTTTCGTAATGTTTTGTTTCTCTTCCACCCCTTACTCTCTTTATTTTTTTTCTATATTTTATCTTTAGTACAAAAAAACTCCTCCCCTTTGGTAATTTTTGTTCTCAATTTATATGATTAAATGATGAATGTGTATGTTCATGAGATAAATTTGAACTTTGGTTTTTTGATTGTTTTGTAGCATAAATTAAACAATCTCATATAATTAGGAAAAAAAGGTGGCTTATCTTTTTTTGTTGAATTTACAAATAGTAAAAATAATAAACTTATTAGGTTAAAAAAATAAATAAAGACGAGAGTGGACACCAATGAGTACAGGAAGTTTTGAAGTTGTTTGCAGCTTTTGCTTGCATGTTAGAAAAAAAAAAAAGTAAGGAAGTAAACGTGGAAAACATCTTTTCTTTGTTTGTTTTTAATTTTATTTTGTTGTTGTTAAATGTAATGTATCGGAAACCTGTTGGACTAGATTTATAAAACGATAATTTTAAACTTAATAATAATAAATCCAAAATATTTATTAAATATATTATTACTTATTTTTATTAAAATTATTTTTAATTAATCGGACAGAATTGAAGTAATGGAGTAATCCACCCTAGGATTTGCCGAATATAATATTGATATTCAATCCAAAAAATAGCTAATTGAACTACTAGGATGTTGCAATAGATATTGGGGTAGAAGTAGCCTAGCACTAGACACGCACCTTAAAATTAGAGAAGTGAGGAATTTCAACCTGAACCAATACATATTAATATTTTTGCAATTACCAATTGAGCTCTACTTACATGGGACGATGAGTAAAAAAAAATTTGTTAGTTCATTTTTTTTAAAATATATATTTATTCAAAGTGAAAATAGCGGTGTATATTACAATTTTAGATAGAAATCATAAAATAAAATAAAAATAAAGAACAATATATTGAATAAAAATAAAATTATTCAATTATATTAAATGATAAATAAGATTTATATAGCCAATGAAAAACACAACTAGTTAGTATAACTAACTATACTAATTAACTAACTTTTGTTTTTTTCTTCTTAATATTGAATAACTATTGTACTTAACTTGTATAAATTAGCAATATGTCTAATGGTATTCACAGTAATGCTATTTGTATGGAATCAGAAAAACATTCTAGAAATTCTCATAAGAATCCAGGGAAGTTACCTGCTCATTGACCTCCCAATCAAGGAATGCAGGGTTCCTCACAATATCAACAAGCAACTCCACCATTTCAGGAACATATGTCTTCAACGCATCAAAAGTGTAACCCATTTGCTCTCTAGAATCCGAGGCCTGCACATTGCCACCAATTGCCTCCACCTGACGGACCACTCGAAAATGACTCCTGTTTTGTAGTGGTCTTGAAGGCCATCCGTTCAAGCAGGTGTGTAGCCCCAAAAGTTAATGGAGTCTCATAGATTGAACCACAATCTACATATAGACCTATCGAGGCAGTAGGAGTCTGAAAAACAAGAATGATGTCTGTCAATACTTTATAAAACCTCAGAATTTTAGCGAACACATAAATGCACAGATCAGATAATACATAACAAAGACAGACCATTATTACCTCAGTCCCTAATTATAAGCACCCTCTAAAAAAATTGTCCCTTAATATAAGTCTGATTTCCAATTACTAGATACATTTTTCAAATATATCTTTTATTAATACTACTGATTTAAGTACTAAGGAGTATGTCTAATGGTATACTTAGTAACGCTATTCGTATGAGTACGCAAATTTAAGGTTTAATTAGTCTTTTGGTTTCTTATCTTTTTTTTGATTTTATTTTGGTTTCTCATTTAATTTTCGTTTCGTTTTGATCTTCACTTTGCTTTCGTCAGCCACATTAGTCATTTCCGCCAGTTTTATTGAAAAAAAATTTAAGTCTATTGACTGAGCTGTATGAGTGTCACTTTTGGTGTGCTAAAGAGTTGTATGAGTCACCCATTTAAAATCCAAAATAGGGTTTCATACTCATTTTTCTTTCTTATTCATATGACCCATCTTCTTCTAAAAATAGCTTGGATGTTGGGGTACACCTTATTCATTGGCAATCTGGATCATGTAAATCACCAAATTTGCAACTTTTTCTTTTGAACAAATTATGCTTGAGATGTAACAAAATTTTTAATGATTATGTTGTAGGATGTAAATGAGAAACTCTTGTATGATACTTTCAGTGCATTCGAGTTATTGTTAATGATCCAAATTTTTACTCTTCTAATTTCTTTAATCACATCTGATAGTGTCATTTAAGTATAAGTATTCAACTAGCGGCAATAGCTAATGCTTTTCAGAAAAAGAAGAAGGAAAAAGGATAAATGGGTCTGAAACCCTAATTTTGAGTTTTGAATTGATGACTTATGCATTCCAGTCAGCACACCAAAAGTGACACTCATCCAACTCAAGCAATAAATTTAACGCTTTTTGAATAAAACTTACAGAAATGACTAATGCGGTTGACAGGAGTAAAGTTAAGGGACTTAAATGAAACCTAAAAAAAATGAAGGACCAAAAAACTAATTAAACCTATATTTAGTTGCCAATTACAATTGCAATTACTGGCCAGAATGTAACATCATGATTCATGACGATGAGGAAGTAAATTAGGTATCAATTGGATGGAGGTGCGAGTCCCCATTCATCTGACATATTAATTTTTTTCCTTGAAACGGCGACACGTATTACTAATTAATGGCCACACCAACAGTTGATGAATATAGTTGGAGTATGAATGAATTATGAACAACAGGACATCAGGAGTGTTACTGAGTTCTCCTGTTCTCTTCTCTCCAAGTGGGAAGCCATTCCATTAATTAAGTTAATGCGGCCACTAAATTGGTGCTAATGACGTAGCTAATTAATAATTAAGTTTAATTTGCACCAATTTGGTATATTCCTTCACTAAACAAAACATGAAATTAAGCAACTTATAATAATGTGTATACATATGTGCCATTTATACCTGCAATGCTCATTCACAGCTTAATCAAAAATTCATTGAGTATATGAGTATGATGGCTTCAACTCAGAAATTGTCATTTTCTGTTGTTTCGATTTTAGTTGTTTTCTTGTTGGTGACGGGAGAAGTGAACTCTCAAAAAACGGTTTCTTTTGGCTTTCCAAAGTTCTTTCCTGGTCAATCTGGTATGATCATGCAAGGTAAGGCTGAGATTTTTCCGAATGGTATATTGGCACTCACCAATCCTGCTGAACAATGGACTCTGGTCGAGTATTGTATGCAACACCGGTGCCTATTTGGGATAGTGCTAGTGGACATGTTGCTAGTTTTGTTTCTTCCTTCTCTTTCATTGTTGTAGACTTTAGAGATTTTAAGCCAGCTGATGGTATTGTCTTCTTTCTTGCACCTGTAGACACCATCATTGCTACCAACTCTAATGGTGGACAACTTGGATTAGTTGATGCAAACAATGCTTTCAATCGTTTTGTTGGTGTAGAGTTTGACAACTTTATCAATCAATGGGATCCCAATTATGCACATATTGGAATCGATGTTAACTCTTTAATTTCCTCCAAGACAACAACATGGAACAGAGTGAGTGGATCATTAGTTAAAGTAAGTATAATCTATGACTCTCTGTCTAATACGTTGAGTGTTGCTGCCGCAAATGAAAATGGTCAAATTTCTACTGTGGCTCAAGTTGTTGATTTGAAAGCTGTGCTCCCAGAGAATGTTAGGGTTGGTATATCCGCTACCACAACATCAGGTGGCCGTCAAACTCAACATATCCATTCATGGTCTTTCACTTCAACCTTGGCATGATTTGGTTTCGTAATATTGTTTGCATGCATGGAAGTTATCATAATAACTAGTATGGCTAAACAAGGACCATGCTTAATTGTACTATATGTGTAAGTTTAACTCTCAATAAAGACCATGCTTAAGCTTATGTTACCTAAACCCATGTACTTGGGAGTAAGAATATATATATAGTTTAACTGTCGTGTATTTATTTTTAGTATAAAAAGTATTACATTCTCAGCGCATCACAACCGTTCATAGATACGGCTTTAGATGTGGTTGTGGTAAAAATTAAAACATTTCTAATAATCTAACAACTAGATATTAAGTGGAATTTTAAAAAAATCAATATGAAGTTTTATGTCTCAATTGTCAAATGATTATTGATATAGTAGTTATATCAATAATGTATATTAAATTTTATCAATACGAATGTTGGGGTAAGCAAGAGAGAAATATGTACTCTCAATTCAGAAGAAGTTGAAGAAATACAATTTCTAGCAAATAAATAGATGGCAGATAGAGGCAAAAATGTGAAGTTGATTAATGTGGAATTAATTTGAAAGATGTGGGGCAAAAGTTATGAAATAATAATGTGACGTTATGCAATAATAATGTGGGATTAATTTCGAAAATTTTGTGTAGACGTTATGAAATAAAATTTAATAGGAGATATAGTATAAGATAGTTGATGGTGTATAGAATTTGTGGAAAATGAAAAAGTAGCAAAAAAGATTAATCATAATTTTGGTGAAGTGGCTAAATTCGATTTCGGGGTATTCGACCGATGACATGCCAACATATGGTGTTGGAGTTATTTTTTAATATATTATAATAGATAGATAATAGATTGTACCAATGTGATTTGTAGAAAAGAAGTAATTTATTCGATAATTGAAATTAAGAGATAGACTCAATTGATTTACAATTGAGTTACAAAAAGTATTACTTTATTGTTGAACCTAAAAATTATTAAACTGAATTTTAATTTTTTTAATATTTTTTGGATTTTTTTGGGTTGATCAATTTCATTACACCTCCCGATTGTTTTTCTTTTGGTTTCTTCTTTTTTGTTCTCCTTAACATATGTAAAAGGATGGGCTCTTCGTCAGATGATGTAATATTCTCGACCATAATCTTCTTATTTTTTGTAACCGTTGTCTTGATTGTGTCTTCATCTGAAGATGATATCTGAATATTTTTATTGCTCTGTTGTATCTTGATTTTTCCTTTTGATAATGGGTTGTCAGCCTTGTCCTGATCATTATCCTCATCTCCATACTTCACTTCTTCATATATTTTACATTTTTATTTTATATCATCTTTGTCATTTGAGTTGGACTTTGCCGGTTGCGGTGAGTTGGGATCCTAGTTATTGAAAGAGAATACAATGGCATTAATTGTCCATAAAAATGTGTTTTTTTTCATAGTTATTGGAAGAAATAAAATGCCAATAGTTGCCCATAAAAAAGTGTTTTTTTTTAAAATTGTGTAAATGTTATACCTGTTTGATGTGGGTACTATTTGTTGGATCGGAGAAAATGTTGGTCGGGACAAAAGTTCTTGTGATTGTGTATGTTTGTGATCCTTCTTTCAAGTTCTTGTCTGACAACCGTGTTTCAAAAATGAGCTTGCGGTTACACAAATTTTGTAGAGTGGATGGTCTGTCTTTATTGTCAAATTTTTCCAAAAGTTGAGTTATTGTAGTGTTGAGGAGTTTTTGAGCTTCTTTATCAAACATAGTAAATGTTGTTGTTGCTGTTTCATCTGACACTCTCAATTGAATCTTGAACCTATAAAAAATAATGTAATAGTTATGAGTTAAAGCAAATGAAGGTGGGGAAAGTAAAATTTTATGTGATACCTTGGTGCAGGGTACTTTGATGTCATGTCACATGAAGGACAATTATATTGTTGGCCTTGTTGAATTAATTTTGTCAGATAGTTTTCACATCCAATGTAATTCCATCCAAATTTGTAATCAATTTCATTGATAGTTGCACAGATTGGGAATACCCTTTCCTGTATTTTTGATAAATTATATATAAATTGTTGATATTATATAAATTATATATTTTTGTTAAATTATATGTAAATTGTTGAATTTATATAGATGTAAATATTTGGCCTATGTAAAATATTTGGAATTTGAAGATGTAGAAAAACTCAATATGAAAATCCAATCAAAATGTAAATTTTGATGTATATAATCTCTCAATTTGGTCTAAAAAGTAAAATTGATTAAAATAATGTGATTGCATGTATATATGTGGTGCTAGTTAAGTAATTGCACCTGGACATTAGATTTCCATTTCATGGCCATTATATGTTTTAATGTTGTTCGATTCCTGACCATTCTTTTCTCCGGTGTATTGCGGGGAAAATCTTGAGGTGGTATTTCTCTAACTTCATCTTCTTTACTTTGACTGGATTCACTGTAAACAAAATATGTTTTTAAAATAGTATTTGTAATTTTTTAAAATGATGTTAATGTGGTCTTATAGAATGATATTGAAAATAGAGAATAAGCGAAAAGAAAGAAGACAAAAAGATTTAAATGGTCCACCTTTGTGAAAACATATTGAATTCCGGTATGTCTAGGTTAATATAAACCCTTGTTGTTGAAGTTGAGTTGATTGAGTAGCCATCTGTAATTACAATAAAGAAGTGAATGTGCACTAACAGTTATGGTATAAAATAAATTATTAGAATTTTGTTGTAAAAAATGAAATTAATATTAATGTTGAGACCTCTAAATTTTTTAACTGTTGTTGATGTTACTACAACAATCTTAGGACCATCATGTAGCTTGTGATGAACAAATAAGTTTTGAAAATCAGCAACTATGTTCCTCCATAAAGTGACTTTGATAATTTCACCCCTAAAAATGAAAGCAAAAAAATAAATAAAGAATGTGTTAAATGTTATTAAGCAATGAAATTATAATAATGTTATTAAGTTTTGAATTTAAATTGTTTTGTATTTCATATTAAAAATGATTACCCATGCATTTTGATTTCTAGTCTGAGTATTTTTGTAGGCTTGTCAACAACATAAACTTGCTCTTCATGTCCAACAGCATGCAGTGTTCTAATGATGTCTGCAATCCAAAAAATAGTTAGTATGAAATAATATTTGTTTGATAGTTTAGATATTGAATTTTGTATTGAAAGAATTATTACCCGTTAGATTGACTTTATCTCTCAATCTTTGTGGTAGTGATTTGAAGAAAGTAAACTCGAAGTAATGGTTTTGAATGATAATTTGTGGGTCTTGGATTTTGGTTATAGTAGTTGTTGTCAAAAACAAAGTCGTATTTGTTCCTACGATAGGTCTGTAAGAATCATTTGCCGGTGATATTTTTAGATTTGTTATATTGTATACATCACCTTCTTGTATACTGTTTTTGAAATTTGAGAGAAGTTCTTTCTTGATTGTTGCATGCAAAGGTGTGTCATGTGAGTTAAAGTCAAAAAAATTTAGAGGTGATAATTTTAAAAAATTTAAATACATTTGGATTTCAATAACATAAAATGTGAAAACAAAGTTGATATATATATATATATATATATGAATTGAATGCAAATAAAAATGTTAATCTTAAACCATTGTGATTATATACCTTTTCATCCAACAAAATCATGTCCAAAGAGATTGGTTCATCCTCACTTTGTATGGTGTAGACAGGACACATGCGAATAATTCAAACTTTGATACTCCAATTATCGCACTGATCATTAAGATGTTCAAGAAAAGTATACTCCATCTGAATTTGTTTCGCAGAGTTTGTATTTCAGATATGATGTTTTTTTGTTCTGTAAAGCGCGCGAGAGAACAAAAATATTTGTATTTGAGTTTATAATTTGAATATTCATGAATATATATAGTATATAATTTAAATATTTGAATTTAATTTGTTGTTTTATTGTGTTAATGACATGATATTAAAGTTATTCATTTTGAATTATTTGTATTTGATGTATAGTTATAATTGTTTAGCAATTAAAATTTTGTAACCGAATTGTTATAAATTTTGGAAATCGGTTTTCAAACGAAGAATTTAAATTTTGAAATTTGTTGTTAAAAAAACTGGAGCTCAACAGGTATTATTTTGTTAAAAGTGACACCAATTAATTCTTTTCAGGTACTTGTTTTCAAATTTGTAAATAGGTTTTGTAGCATGTTTTATATTTTGTTAATGGTTCATGTTATGTAACATTATGACCTAGATTGTATGTGTTGCCCAAAATTTAAATTCAAACTACAGAAGTTTTTTAATACCTTGAATTTTAATTTTTGTAAATAACATATTTTCTCTTGTTATTTAGTTAAATTTGTATTTAATTATTAATAATAATTTTAATTTATTTAGGCTTGATAATATTAATGAGTTGCAATTTATTGTATTTGATGTATAGTTATAAATTTTGGATTTCGATTTTGAAACTAAAAATGAAATTTTTTGTTAAAGAAACTGGAGCTCAATTTAATTAGAGATGAAAAAGTGAATTAGAAGATAAAAGTGACACCAATATTTAATATATATCACACATTTTGTTGTAGTAATATATCCAACAAAAGAA
>JBBPBP010009779.1:65946817-65974963 GCA_037974735.1 Cicer chorassanicum | reverse complement strand
TATAAATATAACGTATTTAGTCTGAAAGTTATATTAAATAGTTAAAGATTAATGATTATGATTACTCTATTAATAATAATAATAATAGTTTAAATGTTTGTAATATATCCGATTTAAAGTAAAAACAATTCACAATTACCACAAAGATTGATGATTATAGTTTATAAAAACAATTGACAAAATAATATGCACGTTATTTAGTTAATTATAAAATGTAAAATATTAAACACGATCAGACACTATAAATATAACGTATTTAGTCTTAAAGTTATATTTTTATTTAATTATTAATAATAATTTTAATTTATTTAGGGTTGATACTATTAATATGAGTCAATAATTTTGCTACAAAAGAATTTAATATATAGCTAATGAAGTAAAGAACATAAATCAGAAAACAAAAGGCATAAGTGAAGAACATACAAGGAACACAAGACATACAAAATTTAACATTTTTGTTGGATTATGTCTAAAATAAGTTAACAAAGGCAACTAATGAGAGTGGTCAATTTGTTTTCACCTTATATTAGCTCTAATTTACATAATATTAATTTGATTAAAAAATGTGGTTATGCATCAATACAAAACATGAATGTTTCAATAAATTTATATAATATATATATATATATATATACACACACACACACACACGACAATTTTAAGGACCATTTAAAGAAGTTTGTGACTACCATGGAGCGTCATGAAGTCTGATAATAGATATTCACGAAAGAATGCATTAAATGGTAAGAAGAGGTTGTTACCTTGTGAGTAACTGTGGAAGCCCTTAATAGATATGTAGTAGTGTGTCTGAGCTGATGACGAAAGTTATGAGAGGAATAACTTTTATTGTAAGTTATATCCTGAAAAAATAAGTGTGAATTGTTGTAAATTTATTTGTAAAAAATTGATAAAAAAAAAGTGATACAAAAATTTATTTGTGGAAAGAAAGAATGTATTACTAGCAGACTATCCCCGCTGAGACCAATGATTGCATATCTAGAAAACTGAAAATGTGTACAAGAATATATTGTGGCAGTTGTTGTGAACCTCATATACATAAAAAAAGAAACTTGTTAAACATGCTTACAAAGCTATATTTGTTAACTTTAATCTGACCTTTCTGTACCTGGGGAGCTTTAGAGCGCCTCTTATGAGCGATCATTGCCTCTTTAAATTCTATTACAGCCGTATATTCCTTTTCTGTTTCGACAGTGTTGGTTCTACGCTTTGAAGGAGTAAATGGACTGTTGAAACAACACTATGAGTCTGCATTATAGAATTAGAGAGGATCAACTAAAAAAGTGTTCAATTAGTATCAAATTGACACCGATTAAAAATAGTCATATAAATTTGTTACCCAAAGAAAACACATAAAACACATTTCATGGTTTTATATCCACTATAGCATACTAAATAAAAAGCATAAGTATTCCATTGGCACATGAAAATTATGTAAATTTTACAAGTTTCATTTGTAATCCAATGGTCACATAATTATGAACAAAAATAAAAGAATTTACACAAAATATACAAATGAAGAGAACAAAATACATACATAAGAAATGATATCTTAATTTGATTAACGAAAGAAATGAATAAGAAGAAATATTGGAGAAGAGAAAGGTATCGTGGGAGGAGACAGAAGGCAGAGAGAAAGTCTTGGAATACGAGGGATTGCAAAATCATTGGTAATTGATTAAAAGGTTCTCTAAGAACGAAGCTTAGTTCTTTGCAGACAATTGGGTATCTGTAGATTTTTGGTAAAGACTCAGCTAGAAAAAGTTTTTTGTACCTCTCTAATGGGGTTGAGGAAATCTTCTCAATTGAATTCAATAAACAAAAACACAGAAAAGACATCCACAACCTTCACTTTCTGTCGGTTTATGCTGTTATTATTGTTTTGTTTTGCTTCAATCTGCAATTAGAAATATTTGTATAAGAAGTTATTATAACCAAGATTAAAATTAAAGTATACTCAAATGATTCATCGCATTAGATAATTTATGTTACAATATTGTTTGTAAGAATATGTGTTGGACAAATATAAAAACTTAAAATGATATGAAAATGTATTAAAGATAAAATAAGGCATCCTCTGTTGGACCACTCAGATCACCTTGTAGATGTTCGATAATAGGCATAAGGAGTGTGTTGAGATTTTCTATGCGAATAACTTTAGGTTTAATTAACCCGTGAAAAAGATGAGTAAAAATGTGTTTTTTTTCATCTTTGAGTTAAAAAAAGAACCTGATACACAAAAAAAAAGAAACTTGTTAAACATGACATGTTTTTGTTCATTAGTAAAATAACACATCTATATTTGTTAACTTTAATCTGACATTTCTGTTCTTGGTGAGCTTTAGAGCGCCTCTTATGAGCGATCATTGCCTGTTTAAATTCTATTACAACCATATTCCTTTTCTGTTTCAGCAGTATTGCTTCTACGCATTGAAGGAGTAAATGAACTGTTTAAACAACACTCTAAGTCTGCAGTCTAGAATTAGAGAGAATCAACAAAAATAATGAGGCAAACTGATCCTCAAAAAGTGTTCAATTCTAGATTCTAGAATTAGAGAGAATCAACAAAAATAATGCAGCAAACTGATCCTCAAAAAGAGTTCAATTAGTATCAAATTAAAAATAGTCATATAAATTTGTTTTCCAAAGAAAACACATTTCATGGTTTTATATACATTATAGCATACTAAATAAAAAGCATAAGTATTCCATTGACACATGAAAATTATGTAAATTTTACAAGTTTCATTTGTAATCCAATGGTCACATAATTATGAATAGAAATAAAAGAATTTACACAAAATATACAAATGAAGAGAACAAATTAAATACATACATAAGAAATGAAGCTTAGTTCTTTGCAGACAATTGGGTATTTATAGGTTTTTGGTAAAGACTCAGCTAGGGCAAGTTTTATGTACCTCTCTAATGGGGTTAACGACATCTTCTCAATTCAATTCAATAAACAAAAACACAGGATCAAACAACCACAACCTTCACCTTCTGTCGGTTTATGCTGTTATTGTTGTTTTGTTTTGCTTCAATCTGCAATTAGAAATATTTGTATAAGAAGTTATTATAACCAAGATTCAAATTCAAGTATACTAAAATGATTGATCGCTTTAGATAATTTATGTTACAATATTATTTTGTAAGAATATGTGTTAGAAAAATATAAAAAATTAAAATGATATGAAAATTTATTAAAGATAAAATTAGGCATCCTCTGTTGGGCAGTCTTGTTCCTCCGGTCTACATAACATTCCCATCTTGTCATAGAATTCTGATAAATTAAAGAAAGGAAATTATTAGTTGCTAAAATAAAAATTGAAGGATATATAGACATAGAGTTGAGTACAATTAAAATCCAAGTGTAGTTGCCAACAACCAAATGACATGTAAAGATTAAAATAAAGATGATAAAAAATGATTGTAAAATATATAAATGTATTGTAAACAGTCGGTAACAAAGCTTGTATACAAATGTTGTTGCGTTACCTGCACAATCATGTAAACAAACAACTAAAGAATCTCTTAGTAGACAATATTTAAGACCTTGTTTTCACTAGGCTGGTCATCGTCGTTACTAAGAATATGAATCCATTTCGATTGGTTACTCTCGAGATGGCGACATACAATTGTCCATCAGTAAATACCTGTTTAGGCAAATATAATCCAACGTGCTGCAACGATTGTCCTTGACTTTTATTTATTGTCATGGCAAAACATAATGATATAGGATACTGTCTTCGATTAAGAATAAAAGGCCAATTGGATTCTGAAGGCGACAAAGATATTCTTAGAATGAGAATTTTATCTCCAATGATAGATCCACTCACCACTTCTCCTTCCACAAACCATTTTCCAAGTTGTGTAATTTTCATTCTTGTACCATTACATAGCCCAGCTCCTTGATTCAAATTTCTCATTAACATAATTACCGATCCTTTTTTAAGCCTTAAAATGTATGATGGCAAACCCGGAAATTTGAGTGTATTCAAAAACTCGGTAGGGTAAAGAAGATCTTGATCTTGAACATTGAAATTTGCCTTACAAATTGAGTCTGATGATAAATAGATCATTTCTTCGCCTGTGAAATTATTCAAAATGCGGTGATTTATATCGTCAACTATTTCATTTGTAGGTGTCAAGATAGCCCGCGACACAAGGTAACCTTTGTCCCCAATGTGGCTATTTAAATTTGGATAAATGCGTCAACTATAGATTGAACACCATCATGTGATTTTGGGAGCATCCATGATTCTCCGATATCCGAGCATTGTTTTCCATCACCTACATCAAGTATCCAATCTGCGAAGTTTTGCATTGCATCTTTTGAGATTGAGTCCAACTCATTTGATTGTAGACGCATATTTTTACGTAGCAAATGAACCTCGCATGATTTCCAAAGGTATGAATTTTTTATGCAAGCTTGGATCATATCATGCCTATCACCTTTTTGAGCTACAGGTAAAATCTAACGAAAGTCACCACCCAATACAATAGTTATTCCACCAAATGGTTTCAAACTGTAGTCTTCTTTGACTCATTTCATAATATCACGAAGAGATCGATCTACTGCCTCAAAGCAATATTTGATGGCCATGGGTGCCTCATCCCTAATAATTAAAGATGTTTGCATAATTAACTCAGCAAGATGTGTGTCTTTATTGATTGAACATGTTGAAGCCTCATTTGGATTCAAAGGTAATTGAAATCTAGAATGTGCAGTTCAGTCACCTGGTAGTAATAGAGCAGCAATGCCAGAAGTTGCAACAACTAGAGCAATCTTACCTTCTGATCTTAATTTTTCAAGTAGTGTTCGCCACCAAAGGTATGTTTTTCCCGTTCCACCAGAACCATAGACAAAAAATAACTTTCCAAAGTTCAAGGTAATTGATTGAAGCACAAAATCATGAATTGTCTTTTGATCAGAATTAAGACCGTGTAGCAACTGAGAGTATTCTTCATGCATTTTTAACATATCATAATTTAGCTCATCCGTAATAAGACGGTTCTTTGCTTCCTCAATTACATTGCTATTTGGAATGGCCATTCCTTTGTAATCTTCCAAAGACTTCCCGACCTTTCTAAGATATTTTTGTATCTCTGAAAGTGCATAGTTTTTTAATTGGTCATCTGACAAATGTAGGTCGGGGAAGTTTAGTAGTCGGCGTTGCCTGTATAAAATATCTTCAGAAAGCAACTTCCAATTAAATTCCCAAAGCAAAGCTAGATTAATAACAATACAATTCAGTAAAATTGTTGAGAAGAGATGGCGTAATTGAATTCAAGTACCCAATGCCGCTGCTTCTTTAATATAATCATCAAATTCTTTATCATCATCTAGTAAACCAAGTGCATAACATGCGTTCTTATAAATTAGATGTACGAACCCATTAACAGTTTTAATATCTTCGAATGATCGACTGCCTCGTACTTTGTTTAAAAGCATTTGTAAATAAATTTTTTTTCCAGTTGTGGGAGGAACATAATATATTCTTCCAACACACCTTCCATTTTTCCGTCTGGTCCACTTTTTGCTAGTCTTGTTCCAAACATATTTAGTAGGAAATTCTACATATGTTAGTTGTCGAGCTTCCATGTCTACAGAGTTCATTTTCACCCACTCTGTGAACATCGTAGTTTCAATTCCTTCTCTATTTAAAATGGTAGAAATACACATAGATTCTGAAAAATATATTGTTTGCTTCCCATGGAGGTGAAAGGAAAGGCGTTCCACTGCTGGTTCTCTAAAAAACATATTAAACTGCAAAATTCTCCACGAAGCCTCTGAGGGAGAAATGTATCTACAGTCAAGATACTCTTTAATTTCATCACGAAAGTGCATTGAACTTGTTGAATTGTTATCAAAGTTTTCTACATTAGAGATGACCGCTCCAACTCGATCAGGACCTTTGTTGATATATTTGAAAAGATATTTAATTGATCTAGAACGACTGCAAAGCTCAACATTAATATGGGCATCATATTTTATCAAAAGATTTCTATTGTATGGGACCACATAACGACTATCAAGTAGGTTGCCATTCTTCAAGATATATCGACCAGCATTTCGTCGCATATATATAGGGAACCCATCTTCATCTATTGATGTTTTATCATGAAATCTCTTTGGATAGTGCTTCCCACGTTTTCCATTAACCATACATGGAGATTTTTTATTTAAAATACCACAATGTCAATGTATCATAAATCGCTCAACTGCACTAAAAGTAAGAGGGTCAATATCTTTATCTAGAATTTCTGCCGATATGGTGTCATCAATCTTAGATGGTGTTTGTATTTTATTTTCGGAATGTAAGAACACTAATATGTGGGCATGGGGAAGACCTCTTTTTTGAAATTCAACGATGTAAACAACTGTCAAAAAAAGGAAACACATAATTAAAAAGAATGAAATAAATAAAAACATTATGGGATATTTTAATTTTAATATTCATAGATTTTGAGCAAAAATATTAAATCATATTAAGACTTTAAATAATTATATTTTATAGACTTTAAAATACTTCATATTAAGACTTGTGTTGGAGAGATCGTGAGTAAAGATCACTTAATAGATACAATTACCGGAGAGACTAACTTAATAGATGGAAAAATAGTTTAGAGACTTTTTAGTTTGGGACGGTTACATGTAACCCGAAAAATGCGCGCAACACGAGTCCCATACCGGTTATCTAGCAAAGGGCTTTACTTTCATCCTAGTATAACAATGGTGAGATCAACGATACGCCTCACCATCTTAGACTTCACGGTGTCTAATTTAATAAGGCGTATTCGATTTTGGTTGTGCTTTTATCTTACCTATTTTTTTTTCCAGTAAAACCAAATGATGAATATGGATTTACATTTTGTCACGACGATCGTCTAAGTTCTCTATCATGTATTAATCCGATATTTTGGATGGGTTACACGCTTTAAAATACCATGGTTGAGTAAGAAAATAACTTTTCCTGAGTGACAAAAGAAATGAAGATGTATAGATAGGAAGAGTTACCAAAAGAAGAACTGCATTGTTTTTTTTATAATAAACAAACAAAGTCTCATGATTCTGGGTTTCATAAATCATAATATACATTTTATTAGAAATTATTTGTTGGTAAATATCTCAAGAAAATAATGTGTATTTGAAATTTCTCTACCTAGTATTCTTCGTGTACCTCCTAGGTACCAAATAAAAATGTTACCAACAATTTTTTACACTTCCTGTATATAACTCCTTTAATATCTTTGGCTAAACTATTGGACTATGTTTCGGAAATTTGTTACCAACAACTTTAAAACTTCAAATTACATGTACTTATATTGAAACCTATGCAGATTGTCTGTAAAATTGATTCAAGTCATTTTTATACTTATATTTACACTTCTGTGACACGGATTCAATGAAAGGAATATACAAAAAACATACTTAATTTCTAATTTTTGCTGTCATTTTCTATATTAGTTTTTAACAGTTTCATTATTATAGAAAAATCTCTTATTTTGTTTTGCATTTTTCATTGCTGAATGTATATCTCATCATGTGTCCTTATCTATATGGGTTTATCTCTATTTATACTCAATCATTTTTCCAATTGAGCCACAATATAGTTAAGAGAAAAGAAAAAAGTAATCAAACACTAAAATGAAATAAAATTGTGACAAAATATATTACCTGCTGTGACTTTACTAAATATTTGATGACGTTTTATATATATATATATATATATATAAAAGAAAATTGCAATGTGTTGAAAAACACGACACTTGAAGCCAATAAATCAGTTAGTTCAGTTCATATGGTTGTTATTGCAATTTGCAACTGTTAGTGTAGCAAAATAACTTCTGGTAAAATTTATCAAACAGAGAAATCCCCAAAACTATAGAGCATCCTTAGTGCCTTTAACATAACTCAAGGGACTACATATGTAATAGATAGTGTGACAATTAACTCATCGTTCATGATAAAATATAGATGCATCTCTTATCAACCATGTGCTTCAACTATTAAACCTATTGAGTGCATGTGTAGGAAGAACTATGAGTCCTTTCAAATATAGGCATCCTAAGTATAGTCAAAGAATAGCATGAAAGGGGATTTATTTCAAAGCAAAATATATTGGAAATCACAAAGATTTGTTGGGTATGTATATAATGCATGACTAAATATATATAGTGAAATAATTATCTACCTGGTAATTTTGAACACGATATCGCGGTCCACCAGTATAAGACGATGGAAGGATTGTCATTCTACCAACGGAATTTGTCATGACGTCGCCTTCATTAATAGCATCTCTCAATCCACTATATAGTTCTGCACGCAATTGCTTTTGTTTCTTTCTAATCCAATTGATTCTAACTTCTTTGATGGAAGCAAAAGCGTCCACCATGTATTGTTGGAACAAACGCCCATTCCATAACAATGTTTGTGCCTCTCCAGCTCGTTGTTGCAAGCGAAAAGAAAAATATTGTCTCATAGTAAATGTTTTTCGCCTGTAACAGCTCCCTGTTTCTAGATTTCGATGACTTATCCCAATCCTATAACCATCTTCTCCATATGGAAATGATAATGGGTATTGTAGTGCCATGAAACTTGGGTGCAATTCTGTAATTCTCTGAAGACCAGTTGTTTTGTGTTCAACAATTATATCCCGATTAATTTCTTCATTTGAGCTTTGATCAACTAAAAGCGCTGCAAGAGGGCAGGTTATTTTGTCTCCCATCAGTCAACGTATTGCTAAGCAATCTTAGTTTCAATTCTCCGACATCATGGTGATCATATTTATCTCTGACCATCCTAAATGATTTTACCAAGACATTGTGATTGTCCAACATATGCAAAATGTCTGTTACAAGTTTCTCTTGAAGAAGATTATTTTCGTTATCACCTTGGATAAAACCTAATCTATTTGAGATCTCATTTTCGGTGTCATGTATATAAAGTTGGGCAAATTTTGGCTTTTCTCCATTCTCAGGGCATAAAGACCCAAGTAGGTGGTAGGTTTGTCCATTGATTCAAAAGACATAAGGGCTGCCCTGTTTGTTGATTTCATAGTCAATTTTTCCACCCATAGATGTAAAAGCAAAAGCCGCATTATAAATTCTAATGTTACGACGAAAATTTTTTGCTGCACTATCTCCATGTTAATCAAGCAAGTCATAGAGCAAAGTTGGTGGAAATTTTAGTAATGGAAATTGTACCCGACCTTCCATGCAACATGTAGAAAACTTTGGATGTTGAGGGTGTTTACTCTTTTCCGTTCTTTCTTCGTACCAGTGAAGAGCCCCACAAAATTCACAAACAAATGTCGGCCTTCCAAAATTCCAAGTTTCAATAATGGAAGCTAATAAAGAAAATAATTTTTTTTAGAATGCAAACCATATAGAGAGACCGAACATCAATAAATATCACTAATCATTTTGTTTAAAATAATGATTAAAATATTTTAGAAGTTACTTGTTTGTCTACGGGTGGCATTGGAAATTGTAGATGTTGACGGATTAGGTTGGGAAGTTTGTGTAACGGGGGCTGTAATAGGACATAAATGGAACAAATTACAGGATATTTTGGAGGTAAATAATTTCATTCATATACAATAAAATTTCTAGCAGATTTTTTGAGTAAAGACCTGAATTGGATTTTGAAATTACATTCCTATGCAAATGCAGTCAACAATATCACGTGATTTAGAATAGGGATATTGTAAAATACAGTCAACAATTAGAATCAAGAAAACTGGAGACCACTCCATATGCACGAATATAACACGAAGATGACAATATAAATCAGCTAACAAATGATTTGATTTGTTTGTCAACAAAGGTCACCAAACTCATATGCATAGATATACAAAGATGAATATATGATCCCAGAAAGTCAATAAAATTAATGATAGATGTTTTAAGCAGAAGCGGCAGACAAGTACTTTCTCACCATGTTGCCGAAGAGCAATACAGTTATCAATTTTAATTAACGCACCAGAACTTGCAAACTTACAAACAATAAAGGATGACACATAGAGCAAGGCAACTCGAGGCATACAAGTTTAAACTGATACAAACACTTAGCTTAGGAAAAAACTCAATTAAATATCAAAAAACAAACACAAATAAGCCAAGATTGTGCCATCGATCATAATAATTGTAAAACATAGCAAATTTCAATAGTTATTTGTAAAAAATAAGTCGATGAAATGTTCAGTTACAATAATCTCAAATAAGCTAAATAAAATGTAGGAATCATATTTACAAAATATATTATGCACACATTTATTTTCAACACAGGGAGAATTCCTTTTAAAATGAAGCAATTGTTTTCTTTTAAACCTTGCAAGTCGACACCGGATAAGTTTTTTCAAGCGGTTTTGATCAACATCTACAAACATATATTACATTTCATCATCGGTAACGAACAAAACTTCATGTAGTAGGTCAGAAAATCAAGATATATTTAAATTTAAATGATAAGAACAAAATAGAATAACAGTAAATAAATACCGTTATATTTAAATTTAAGGTATATTTAAATTTAAATAATAAGAACAAAATAGAATAACAGTAAATAAATACCGCTATTTCTACTATTGTGTGGGAAGGTGGAGAGTCTTCTTAAATGAAGTAATTGTTTCCTTCGAAACCTAGCTTGTCGGAACTGACCTAATGTTCGCAGACGCCGTTCTTGAGCTTCTGAATTAGAAAAAAAGTCTGTATAAGGTCAGAAAAAATTTAGCATACTGAAAATGAGAATGTAAGTTTCGAAAGCCATTAGTTGAAATCATACGAAGTTTGTCAAGCAGGTCTTGAAGACACTTAATTTGCGCTCCTCCTCTGCTTACCACCATTTTCATTCGTCGCTTTAACCTAGCTATTTTTTTCATAAGTTTATTGTGGGCATCAGGATTAAAGGTAAAACTTATTTTGTTTCTTATCACATAATGCTAAAAAAACTTCAGATATTCAAGTGTTTAGTTCGAGGGTTGACAACACCCTTATTTTATTTGATTGTTTGATGAAGTCATTATTCATTATCCCTTATTTTGTTTGATTGTTTGACGATATTTACATTAATTTTCCCTTATTTTCAAATATTCAAATTCAAACAAAATAAATGCAAAACAAAATAAGGGATATTACTCACTCTAATTTTGAATGCAACATTCACTTTCTAAAAGATCAAGATTGAACCATATCATATATACCATATACAATATAAATATAACTCAAGACGGCTTTTTTAAAATTAAATGACATACATCTTTTGGGGTGAGCAACTTCATTGAAGCTGATCTGAGCGTAGGTTTCTCCAACAGATGCAAGATGTCTCATCATCATTTGAACTCTTCTGAGACCTACTGTTCTGATAGCAGTAGATGGACCGGCTCTAAATCATCGAGTAACACATTTCCTATGCATATGAAAGACAAATGAAAGACAATGAATATGATCACAAAGCAGCATACCTTGTTAACACCTTTCCTATGCACATAGCACTAACCAATCAAACAAAAGTAATTGCGACAAATGATTCAACAACATATACAAATGAGGTCTATTTCATATTCCACAAAAGCTACAAATCATCGAGTAATCATAAGGGAGTTAAAAAGATTTTAAGAATAACTTTCAGCTTCTGTCTGAATTCAAAAAGTTCACATAATAGAAACTAAGATAACTTTTATTTTCCAAGTGAAATGATGATTATTATAAGTTTGGCTTCCATGCTAAAACATGAAACATCTTATGAAAAAGGATAGAACAATATACAAAATGAATTTTCGAAGAGCAACCGCGGAGCTCACCTTCTCAGTATCAACAATCATCGATCCTAACCCCATCCTTCAATTGAGATTAATCAAAAGCGTTAGGAATCGGCGATTTCGAAGAGTTACGGCGCAACGACGCATTTGCTTTGATGGAATCATGTATACCGAAGGAGGCGGGTGCTTCGTTGTATGACTACCAATCGAATGCGCTACTCACAGGAGTCATCTTTCTATGGAAACCTAGTAAACCAACCTAGATAAAATTTATAAATATTTGCGAATGTTTCCATTTCAAAAAAAACCTTCACACAATAAAGGCAAAGAATTTGAGATCACTTCAAACTTTGTAAATGTTTGCAGCTGTTCACTTCAAACTTAACTTTAACAAAATCAATTTTATAAAAAATCAAGTTTGTTGAAAATCACTTTTCACAAAGCTAATCCAAACACACAGTGACATTGATTTCTGCATAAATGATTTCAGCATATAAACCTTTATTAAACAAAAATTAAAACGCAAAACTTATGTTAACATATTCAGCAATCTCATATTACCTTTGCATTGTTGAAAACAACAGTTTTGCAGTTAGGAAGAATACTGATAGACCAAGGTGGTACGTCGTGTTAGCCATTTCCAAATGTAACATTTGCCGGAGATGTGGTATCATAATTTGCAAGGAATGCAGCGCAGGCACCGGCGCTCGTCTAGTAACGTATTCATCAATTGGTGCATCGTAGTCATAGCTTGTGGCAATGAAAAGGCCAGCAGATGTTCTTCCAAACACACAGTGACATTGATTTCTGCATAAATGATTTCAGCATCTAAACATTTATTAAACAAAAATTAAAATGCAAAACTTATGTTAACATATTCAGCAGTCTCATATTACCTTTGTAGTGTTGAAAACAACAGTTTTGCAGTCAGGAAGAATACTGATAGACCAAGGCAGTACGTCGTATTAGCCATTTCCAAATGTAACATTTGTCGGAGATGTGGTATCATAATTTGCAAGGAATGCAGCGCAGGCACGTACGCTCGTCTTGTAACGTATTCATCCATCGGTGCATCGTAGTCATAGCTTGTGGCAATGAAAAGGCCAACAGATGTTCTTCCAAACACACAGTGACATTGATTTCTGCATAAATGATTTTAGCATATAAACCTTTATTAAACAGAAATTAAAATGCAAAACTTATGTTAACATATTCAGCAATCTCATATTACCTTTGCAGTGTTGAAAACAACAATTTTGCAGTCAGGAAGAATACTGATAGACCAAGGCGGTACGTCGTATTAGCCATTTCCAAATGTAACATTTGTCAGAGATGTGGTATCATAATCTGCAAGGAATGCAACGCAGGCACCGACGCTCGTCTTGTAACGTATTCATCAATCGGTGCATCGTAGTCATAGCTTGTGGCAATGAAAAGGCCAACAAATGTTCTTCCAAAATTAGTTCCACCATGGTACTGGAATCAAATATTTGATAATATTAGACACGAATCGTAAGTTTTCAGAACATATATTTGTAACTAATTAGTATTATTATTCACAACGAACAAATCAAATATTATGCAGAAAGATAACATAAAAATACCATATAGTAGTTAACGTATGAGCCGCGATTTTGTATGAATCTTGCAACTGAGAACGCCAAGTCTTCTGCCGGTCTATAAGGACGGCGCTCCCGTAATCAGTGTACCTGAAAAATATGAAGCACAAAACTAACTAAAGAACTGCAAATGAAATATTTTCGGCCTGAAAGGTAACATTATTTTGTATGACATACCAGCCAAACCAATTTTCAGTCCACATTTTGGGTTTGTAGTTCTTGTTGGGTGTGAAGTTTTTACAGTAATATCCATTTCTTATGTATAAAATAATAAAAGTGTAGAAGATAATAGAACATCAAAATAAAATGGCATAGTAAAAGCAACAACCTTAGCACAAACAAAATAAGCATAACACTATTATAAACCCCACCACTAAATAAGTCACATAAATTTAAAGGAACAGGATAAGAATTTTAACGAAAAAGACGCTTCAAAGCAAGACAACACACAAATTCTTTGATCAAATTTATGAAAAAGGAAGAAAAGCTTACAATAGGATCAATAATTATTTGCAATTTGATATAATTAATTATATTTTATAGACTTTAAAAGACTCCATATTAAGACTTGTGTTGCAGAGATCGTGAGTACAGATCACTTAATAGATACAATTACCGGAGAGATTAACTTAATAAATGGAAAAATAGTTTAGAGACTTTTTAGTTTGGGACGGTTACATGTATTAATATACGGTAATTTTAATTGTATTAAATCTATTAAAACTTTCTCCTTTTGTGAGTGAAAATATATATTAGGATTTGATTAAGTTGTTTTTAAAAATTCAAATTTGCAATAGAGATTTTTGTAACTTGAACATTAGAATCTAACTTCTCTTAGCCAAGATCACTGTCAACTAAAAATCATGTTCCAATAGCTGTTACTCGGATGAACTCGCTAGATCGTATCTAAGATCATGATTTGTTACTTTTTGCCCCCATTTCTATGTTGCACTATAGCTTATACTACTATGTACCTCAGTTTATCTAAATTAAGTTGTTTTTCGTTCTCTAATAATTTAAAATTTTTAGGTGTAAACAAAATCTAATAATAGATATCTTTAAATTAAACCATCCCAACTTATATGATAATTTACAATGGAATTTATTATACATAATGGATTATGGATGTTTGTTCTCAGCCTTTAGTATATCTTGAGTTCGTCACATATCAACCTTCGTTTTTTAGAATGCATAATTATTATCATAATTACACGGGGTCATAGAAAAGGTGAAAACTAACCTTGTCTCTTAGCAAAGATTATCATATAGTTTTGGTGACTAATAATAATTTCCTTAAAATTAGAAACCAAAATCAAACCTTTTTTACCAAGGATTTGATTAACTACAACAAGAAACCAAAATCAAACCTTTTTTACCAAGGATTTGATTAGTTGCAGTAACATTATTCAACAATCTCCAAGGCACTAGAGATTTAGTCGGAGGATGCACGAAGACCAATTTTTTTTTTTCCAAATAGACTTAGGATTATGCTCAATTCTACTATCATAAGCCTTTTTGAACAATAAACTACCTTAATCGGAGTTCTTCCACATTAAACAATCTTCGACAGGATGAGCTGGGATAATCACTTTGTTGAGGTAAAAACATATTTAATATATGTTTTAATGACAACAAATATTATGAAATAAATAATTAAATTTTATAAATGGTGGTCTACTAATTATTGCATTTGAGTTTTATTTAAAGAACATGAACTGCATAAGTGGACAAGCAAGAAGTTATTCACATCAACAAGTGCATAAGTATATACTCAATAATAAAACAATCTCAAAAAGAATATATCATATATTAATTATTTGAGAGAATGATTATTGTATCTTTAAGATAACATCTTCATGAAGAAAGTGTCAGATACATTCATACCTATACTAAAATATCTCAGGGATATTTGATGGACAAGACACAACATGTGTAACACCAAGAGAAATTGTAGGAAATATTGTTTCAACAAAAGATTTCTCCTCTCATGTAGAAGACAACATTCTCAATTGTTATGAAATAATGCTCTCGTGATGAAGAGTTCATTTCACTCATAAATAGTCATATCAGTTAAGCAAAATGACAAGAATCAACTATGAAGAAGAAATCATTTCAAGATTGAGTCATTTATTAAGTCATTTGTTTAAAGAATGATGGAAGAACATTCACTAGAATGTTCTAGTTGTGATATTAAAGAACAATTGACAATAAAGATATTTTTGGAAGGGCAACATGCAGTAAATCAATTGTCATTTTGTTGAGACAAAATCTCTCTCAAATAATTTTAATGATAACAATCTTTTAAAGATTATGATTGTGGTTAATGACTAATCTGTGCTTTTGAGTGAATTATTATAAGAAAACAGGTTAATCTTCCATTATATCAAAAGAGCGAAAAAACTGGGTTAATTTATTAAGTGTTCAAGCTGGAGGATAGGACAGAACATTGAGAGGATTGGTCTTCAAGATGAAATTTTCCATCCTCGTAGAAATAATGCTTTTAATTCATCAAAGGGAGTCAAAACAGCATGAATAAATAAATCCATAAAGCATTTGATCAAAAGAAATCAGAAGGCCAACTGTACAAGGTACGAGGATGGCTTAAAGCTTGGATTTTCAAGAAGTCACATGTTTGCAAACCACCATCCCATGTGCAAAGGCTAAGGGCAGACCTATATATCATTCTTGTATGATTGAAAAAATAAAGCAAAGTCAATCTACAGAAAGGCAACTACAAACTAACTCAAAATAGAAGTCCTACAGGCCTTGAAGAATGAGAAGAAAAAAAAAAGACAACACAAGACCAAGGTCCAATGAAAGTCAATTTCCAGGCTGAGGATAGACTGCTTCTGTCAAAGGACAGCTGGATGACATTTTCGTAAATATGATGAAAGACCATGGTTTGTTTTGAATTGATTTCAAACGGTCACAAAAGCTTGTCACATGGAAATAACATCACAAGACCTCTATAAAAGGCAGCAAGCTATTCATCATCAATACACCACAACATTGCAGAAAAAAAAAAGATCAAAATCTTAAATCTATCATAAGCAATAGTCATCCTCTCTTTACACTTTCTACATCCATACACTAGATCTTTGAAATATCCTTTTAGAAAGTGTTTAAGTAAAGAGAAAGAAATCATACTCTCATCACTCTGTAATTTTCAAGTAAAGTTGTACTTGAAAATATTTGAAACTCAGTTGTAAGCTTGGTGAAGCTTGAAAATACACAAAGTGTAATCATCCTCGGTGAGAGGTTGATCTGATTGTTTTTAGTGAAATCTCACAAGGGTGTGAGGACTGGACGTAGCCATCTTTGGGTGAACTAGTATAAAAGTTGTGTGTTTATCTCTTTATAATTTCCTTGTATTTATTCTGTTTATATTTAAAAAGTTTAAAAATCTATTTTCCAGTTCGCATCCTCTCTGAGAGGACAGAAACTAAAAAAACTCTTGAAACTATTTTTAAACGCCAAAATCCCTATTCAACCCCCCTTATAGTGATATTTAGCTCCATCACATTTTGCATATAGGCTTTCCAACATTAAATGAGCAATTAAAAGTCAAGATTGGAAGGTCTACTTGAAAAAACAAACATCCAGAATTTTCTACACATTGATCTAAAGAATGATAACCAGATTGATGACAAAATAAAGGCAGAACATTCAGATTCATTCTGGTTGTCTTAAATAAAAGACAATAGACAAATGAATCAGTTTTGGGATCACTAAAAGTCTATTCTAGATTGATATAATTCACACATGGGCCACCCAAAAATAATCAAGCCTCAAGAAGTCAAACAGTGAAGTTCCACTTGTAAAAAACACTTGCAGATTGATAAGCAATTTTGATCTACAGATTGATTAGCTGTGTGCAAGGACACAAGTACACTGTGCATGCATTGTTATTCAGTAAGTCTTGCATTCTTTTGAGTTAGAACAGTGCCAACTAACATATGGTAGCTTATGCATTCACGTTTTCGATTAGACTCAAAAGCAAGAACATTCTGGATTTCTCAAGAATGTTCTAGACAGTAATATAAACATGTGTTTAATTGTTTTAAAACATATATGATATTTGGCTGATGTGTCTAACAGTTATATTCAGTTTAAACTGCATATTCAAAGCTTCTCATCATCTATAAATTGAAAATCAATTGGAAGATGATACTCTAGCTCTCTTCAATATACTTGTGGATCATCATTAACTGAATTTGTCTTTATTTATCTCAAACAAAAAGTTGAGAATCATTAGATGCCAAACACTTTTATCATACACATTATTTATAACTCAAACCGATCTTTTATGTTAGATTGAGTGTGTTTGTAAAAATCTTTTCTAGATTGAAAGGTGACTATGAAAATCCTTTCAAGATTGAAAGGTGACTGTAAAAATCATTTCTAGGTTGAAAGGTGAAGATTGTAATTGATTAAAGATTGATCAAGAGCAAAAATGTGAAGGAGAACATTCTGGTTCTAAAGCACATAGTGAGAATCTCACAGTTGTGAGGATTGGACTAACCCGAATTTGGGGAACAGTATACTTTTTGTGTGTGATCTTTTTATCTGTTATCTTTGATTATTTGCACGCACAAATCACATTTCACTTAGAACTAATCTATTTTTCTTACTTCTAACATATCTAGAACATTCTGGACATTTTATTTCAACCAAGATTGATCTTGAGTTTTAAATTAAGCACAATAATCAAATTTAAAAATGAATCACAATTCAAACTTCAATTTCTTGTGATTAATATTGCTACTTCACACTTTTGAAATGTCATTAGCAAGAGAAGAGAACATGTTATGAAATTAAATTGGAAGAAACCAGGAACCTGAAGATATGAAATTAGCAACTGTGTAAATCAAAGTGGACTTAACCACCAAAGGCATGAGGAGGAGGTCTATAAGCTTAGTATTCAACCAATTATCAAACGAAAAAGACTATAGAAACTCCATTGCTAATTTTCCTAACGTTGTTATCACGTACGACATCATATATTTTTCTTAAACCAGATCAAATAGAGGATTTAATGTAACAAACCTTTGATTATTTGTTTCTAAAGAATCTACCCCTTAGACTATTAGACCATCGAGAGTTCGTGACAATAATATCCCAACAAAGATTAAGATAGATAACCTCATTAATTTTAATAATATTTTTGATCCCAACAAAGATTAAGATAGACAACCTCATTAATTTTAATAATATTTTTGATCCCAAGCCCACTTTCATCCATGGGAGAGAAAAATTTATGAAACCAAACCATGGCTAACTTTTAAGAGTCAACATTATCAGACCAAACAAAATTTCGGATTCATTGATCAACTTTTTTAAGAAGAGATAAAGGTCATTCATAAATTTTAAAATTGTAAATCCTCATACCCTAAATGATAAACTTGACCAACTGAACACCATGTAATTAATTTTTTAATTAAGAATAAATTTATATTATATTTAGTACATTTTTGTAATGAAATTTAGTATATTATTTTATTGTTATGTTTTTTAATTACTTGTAGGATCGTAGTCCGTTGAAAGTAATCACACATGGCTTGAAACTGAATAAGTTTGCTGATGTATATGTATCGGATATTATACAACATTGGATTCAAGAATAACCATTGTTTTGGAACTTTTGTTTTTGAAACTTTCGGAACGTACTTTATTTCGAAGATTTGTAAGTTTTGAAAATAACCATTCGAAACTTTAGTTAAAGCTGAAAGGTTCAAAATTATTTTAACACTTTTTATGATACATTTTGAAAATTTCAAATTAAATAATATTTTTGAAAATTAACTCATTTTGTATTTCGAAATTTTAATATTCAACCAAAGTTTCGAAAATTTTGAAAAAATAATTGCTAAATCTTCGAAAGTGAGAGTAAATAAAAATTTTAGGTTTTTATATATAATCAAAAAGATAAAATTATTTTTTCACGTGTTTTGGAGATGAAAGGTACATATGAGAGTGGTAAATAGAAAATTCCTAAAAAGATTATTAGTGCAACTTTGGACTATTTGATTTTTGCTCATAAAAAATGATTCATAAAAAGAAAATATTGGTCCACTTCCATCCTTTCCAATTTGAAGAACCATTGATTTTTGTGAAAGGAGCTCTTGGATCCTTCAGCGAAAGCTTAAGGAGAAATATTTGTTTAGTCACAGATGTAAAAAAAAATAGGGTTTAAGTCTAATGCAAATATTTCTCGAGCTTAAGATTCTCAAGCAAATATTTGGTGAAGGTAGTAGTTGTATCACATGGTTTAAGGTGAATCCTTGAATAAATTAGGAGTGGCAAAATCGTCCATTAAACTACAATCCATTCAATTATTAATTCATCTGATCTATCCACAAAACGAGAAATTAGTTAATTAATTGAATTCGATCAATCCTTAATGATATCAATCCAGCCAATCATTTTGGATTACATATATTTTTGAATAAAATCTAATGGATTATATTTATTTATTATAAAATAGATATCTATGATAAATAGTATTATAATTTAAAAAAAAAACTATTTTTACTAATTAGAAAACTGTATTTTTTACAGAAAATTTGAGTTTTTTCATTATTTAAAAAAACTAACAAGTTTTTTTATATAATTTAATAGAAACGTTTTTTTATGTTAAAAATTAAGTAATTTCTGAAAATATTTTTATTTATAATTTTTAAAAACTGGATTTTTTTTATTACTTTTTGGTACAAAACTAGATATTATTAATAATTGTAAGTAGGGGTGAACATGGGCGCGGGTTAACCCGTCAACCCGATCACCCAACCCAACCCAACCCGATTTTTACCTGTACCCGATCGCTTTCGGGTCCGACCCAACCCAACCCGTTGAAACCCGCTTATATTTGGGTCGGGTAATGGGTACAACAATTTGAACCCGTCGACCCGTAGACCCGACCCGGTAATTAGTTATTATTTTTAAAAAAAAATTGTTTGGTTAGTACAATAGGGTTTCATTACTCTTCTTTTTATTTAGACTTTCAGCTGCTTTCATTCACTTTTTGCCTATACCTTCTTCAAGACTTTTTGAAGTCGCACTTCTTCTTTTGTTCTACAGGTGCTCATAACTGATTTTATACGAATTAGTTATAATAAGATATTAGTAACTAGTGATTTTTATATGAATGTTGATGCAAGGTGTTTATGCGTCTAGGCTAAACACTGAACTCGTTTAATTTGTTTTGACATTGTAATCTCGTATATGCCTACTCATAAAATTCATATCTAATTTTTGAATTGTCTCTTTCAAATGAGCAATTTAATTTGAGTTAAATATTATTTATTTAAATGTTATATTTTGTTATAGTTTTACTTAATAAAGGTATGAACAGAAAGTTTATGCTTATAATGAATTTAGTTTAAATTTTTTACATTTGTTAAATACAAATTTTTTTAGTTGAATACTATTTATTTGAGTTAAATACTATTTATGAGCAAAATTGATGCTTATGCAAAAGCTTACGATGAATTTAGTTTAAATTTTTTATATTTAAATATATTAAACATTTTTTTATAGTATTTTATTTGAAAATAGTAACTATAAACAAATGAATGGTATTAAGTAAACTAAAATGGTTTGTGGATTATGTGTAACCAGTGACTAATCTTTGTTGGGACATAGTTGGGCACTGCCACCCCAAAATTTTCTCTAATCTTTTAAAAGTACTTCTTGTTTTATTTATAATACTATAATTTGTTAAATAAAAATTAATATAGATTAAATCAGGGTTTATCTTGTCAATGTGAAAAAGCATTTGATAGGGACACCTGAATTTTAGGTTGTTTTAAGGTTGGATTATATAATTGGTGTATTTTATGAGTTGAGATGCGGTTGTCGAGTTATGTTGTCGAGATGTATGTTTCAGTCTAATATGTGAAGATAACATACTATATGTGCATTTTTTCTTGTTACATGAATTAATCTAACCAAATTACATGAAGATTGGTATGTGTACATGGACTAAAATTTATTTTATCAATTTTTTTATTATTAAAATTGCAATTTTTTTATTAGGCCTAATTTTTATTGATTTACTGTTGTTGAATTTATTTATGTATTTGAAAATTGTTGGATTTATTTTTTTGTGTTAGAGGTTGATGAGTTTTTTAAAGAATTGCATAATTTGTTTGAAATTTTATAGTTTTGAGACATACAAGTATTAAATATATTTTCATTCAATATGTTTTCTTGTAAAATAAAAAAAAAAGTTATTATTTATGTATGACCCGCCAACCCAACCCAACCCAACCCGTTCTTGATCGGGTCGGGTCGGTTCGGGTTTAATAAAAAAATTACGGGTTTAGAACTTAACCCAACCCAAAGATAATCAATCGGGTCGGGTCTTGGGTTTTGTCAAAACCCGCCCAACCCAACTCATGTACACCCCTAATTGTAAGAATGATTATGAAAAAATAACACATATTTTTTACAAATTGAATGCTACAATTATTTTATTTTTTTGAAGGAACAATTACTATTCTTAATACTCAGTGATTTTTGTAAGTGAAATCTTAAGAAATGAGAAAGGGAGTAATAGCTTAAATATAATGGGCGAGCCACGTTATGACTAGGGGTGAATTGATGTGGTTGAAATTAATTTCACTTGATTTTCTCTTATTGAGACATAGGTTAATTTTGAAAAATTGTGGATAAGTTATCCACAATTAATTATAATCAGAATTATTTATTTAATTAATTATGTCAAACATAAAATTTTAAAAAAAAAATTAGTGAAATATATGTAACTGATTTTAATTGGTTAGGAGTAATTTATTCAAAAATTATAAAAGACAACATAGAATTGCTATTTCGAATGGTTCAGATTGCATTTGACGAAATTGCGGGTTGTGTAGGGTCTATTGGACTTTGTTGGAAGTAATCAATTGTAGAAAAAAATTGTGTTTATTAAGAAATCTGTCAATATAAATATCTTTTCTGTCTTCTTTTATGGGTGGCACCGTTAATAAATTAAAATAATAAATATTATTAAAAATATAATGATATAAAATTAATTGTGAGACATATTTAATAAAATTTTTAAAATGTTAAAGTTGGAGACGTTGAGTGTTTATCAACTACTAAGATTAAAAAATTAAAAAATAAATTATATGTCTATGTAATGTTTTAACCAAGCACTCAAAGAGGAGATTATTGTGAATATGTTCTTAAGGTGAATATGTCTATGTAATGCACCAAGTATCATCATCATCATCATCATCATTGTTATTATGGTTATTATTATTATTATTATTATTATTATTATTATTATTATTATTATTATTATTTTTATTGTTATTCTTATTATTATTATTATTATTATTATTATAATTATTAATATTATTATTAAAGAAAGAAAAGAAAGAAAGAAAGAAAGAAAGAAAACAAAGAATATGTATTCTATTTGACTTGACCCATGTGAAGAAGAAAAAAAAAGGAAGGGATTGAAATCCCTAATAGAAACAAAAAACAAACAGTGCCGCTTGAAGGAACAAAAAGAAGGAGCTGCACGACAAAAAGTAAAGCAACAACGTAGCAACAAGAGGAAGAAAAGCTTGGCTCCGGTGGTAATAGGTGTGTAGCAAACTTGCTTCGTTTGGTATACAATTTTAGTATATTATTCTTACCACTGAGTTTGTTCTTTTAATATACAATCTGAGTAGTTTTATCTTCTCTAAGAGTTACTTTGAAATACCCACTTTAGTGGAAGGTTATGGTCATGGTTGATTAATGTTCCCTAGTATTACTAAGAAGACTCACGTGCACCAATTAATTATTATAGTAGAAGTTTTTACTGGACTAGATCCCATAGTTTTTATTCTCTCAATTTCAGGAAAGTTTTCCACATTAAAAATTGTGTTTGTCTCATACTTAATTTTTTTATCAATTATTATTGCTATGTAGAATTGTATTTTCTATTTAGCCATTTATTTGCACAGGTGAGGAAAAAATATTCCGCATTATTGAGATAATTATCTCTGGTTTTTCCCAACAAAGTGGTATCTAGAGCTCGGTTCGTTTGGTTTGTGCATTTAAATGGAGGAGGAAAATAAAGGTCCAAATAAGATTAAGTTCAACTCTTCTAATTACACAATTTGAAGACTCTCATGGAAGACATGTTATATAGTAAAGATTTATATGATCCTATTGAGGGTGACACTGTTAAACCCACAGATAAATCTGATGTTGACTGGAAGAAGATGAATAGAAAGACAGTGGCGTTGATCAGATGGTGGTTGGATCTGAGTGTATATCCACATGTTGAAATTGAAATAGATGCTAACAAAATGTGGGAGAAATTAAAAGAGTTGTATGAACTAAAGAATGTGCAAAATAAAACATTCTTGACTCAGAAGCTGGTGAATATGAAATACCAAGATGGGGATTCAATGGAGTACTTTGCAGAATACAATGAATCAGTTGACAACAGCAAATATTAAATTAGATGAAGAGTTGCAAGCGTTGTTATTGTTGAGTTCGTTGCTTGATAATTGGCAAGTCCTTGTTGTGACGTTGACCAATTCAGCTTCAAGTGGAAAGTTGAAAATGTCAACAATTAAAGAGAGCATGTAGAATGAAGAAGCTCAAAGAAAGGAACGCGGTTTGATTGGTTCTTCCTCAAAGTCAAAAACACTAGTTACACAGTCACGGGGAGAAGTCAATCTAGAAACTTCCATAGACGCCACAACTCTAAAAGATGTAGCAAGTCAAGAAGCAAGTCAATGACTAGAAAAGAAGTGATATGCTATCATTCTACATATAAAGAAATTGCAGGTTCCTTAAGAGAGATCAATCAAGTGAAAGAGATGAAGACAAATAAAAGAAAAATGATAAAGATACAACAACAGTTGCATCTATTAGTAATGTCTACATTGTTCGTAATGATAATTTCATAAACCTTGCATGTTAGGATTCAACTTGGATTATTGATTCAGGTGCCTCATATCATGTTACTCCTAGGCATGATTTCTTCTCATCTTACAGTGTTGGTGATTTTGGCACGGTAAAAATGGGAGATGAAGGAGTATGTAAAATTATCAGTATGGGAGATGTTTGGGTAGAAACTGGGATTGGTTGCAAGCTTCAATTGAAGAATGTTAGACATGTTCCTGATATTCATCTCAATTTGATTTTGGTGAAAGCCTTGGATATTGAGGGTTATCACACTTACTTTGGTGGTGGTGGTATATGTAAAATCACAAAAGGTCCCTAGTGGTTGCAAATGAGCAAAGTTCAATTTCTCTCTATACGATGCCTTCGAAGCTATGCAAGAAAGAAGTGAATGCAATTGAAGATGCCTCTTCTGATTTATGGCATATGCGCCTCAGTCACTTGAGTGAGAAAAGACTCAACATTCTTGGGAAGAAAAATTTTCTTCTTGTGAAAGGTATGTCTCTAAGAACTTGCACGCATTGTTTTTCTGGAAAACAACATAGATTTTCTTTTCATAATACTAGTCCTTATAGGAGGCAAAATATTAGTGTTTTAGTTCATACTAATGTTTGCATGATGGATAGTAAATATTTGTGCTTTAGTTCACTAGAAAAGTGTGGGTCTTTACTTTGAAATCTAAAGACCATGTACTTGGAGTCTTCAAACATTTTCATGAAAGTGTTGAAAGAGAAAACGGAAGAAAATTGAAAAGTGTTCAATCAGATAACGTTGGTGAATACATAGGTCAGTTTGAAGAGTATTGTAGAGAACATGGAATCAACCTTCAGAAAATAGTTCCAAAGACACCTCAGCATAATGATCTTGTAGAGAGAATTAATCGTACGATTAATGACATAATTAGACGTATGTTCTCTCATTCAAAATTATCGAAATCCTTTTGGGGTGAAGCAATGAAAACTGCATAAGATTTGACCAATCTTTCTCCTTTAAGATTTAATATTAAAAGGAGAAAGATTTAAAAGATTTAATAGATACAATTACCGTATATTAATTTCTTAAAAATAGATTTAATATATAATTAAAATTTACTAAAAATATCACCTCTAAGACGATTATGGCCATATTAAACAACTGCATATATTAATTCTCCAAACAATAATGAAGAGGTAAAAAAGGGAAAATTCGAATAGAATCAGATAGCTAAGCAACGGGAGATTATATATTTTTATTGAATTGCATATGAAATGTTTTCTCACCAGTTTCTCTTTTCAAAAAGTTGTTAAATTTCAAACTAAGTAAATTGTGGTTTCTTCATATATGATTGTACCATTTTACATATGTACTATCTTTTTGTTATATATATCTTTTAAAATTAACATTCATTTTTTTTTTTTTGTATGTTATATGTGGGTTCACTGTTTGGATTTAATTTTTTGTTCATTCTTCAAGAAATTAAAGAATGTTTTAAGAAATAAGATTAATACCATTTTAAATTATAAATTTTGAAAAAGAAGACACACCCATATTGTTTTTGACATAATACAAAGGCCACAAAAAATTTGGTTAACAACAGCTTAATTTGCACATTTAATTTCCGAAGTCAAAATATATTATTATTATTATTATTATATTATTATTATTATTATTATATTATTATTATTATTATTATTATTATTATTATTATTATTATTATTATTGTTATTATTATTATTTGTTACATCAAGGACATTATTTTACTTCCACGTAATTTTGTAGAAGCCCATTCGCATTTATTATTAATGTCCCTCACCGGGACTTGGAGCTGAATTCATAGGTTTAATACTATGACCAACTCCAGGAGAGCATGGACCTGAATTCATAGGTTTAATATTATGACCAACTCCAGGAGGGCTTGGACCCGATTTCATAGGTTTAATACTATGACCAACTTCAGGAAGGCTCGGACCCGAATTCATAGGTTTAATACTATGACCAACTCCAAGAGGGCTTGGACCCGAATTCATAGGTTTAATATTATGACCAACTCCTGGACTATGTCTTGGTGATGTGGGTAGGAAAGCATTTGTTTCTGCACTTGATGAATATCCTAAACTTTCCACATCTTGATTTGGCATCAATGGTTTTGTTATCCTAGTTTGAGATGGATGAAAAAAATGGCGGGCTACTAATACAATAAAAATGACAAAACATTTCTGCATAACCTGAAATTTACCCATTATTTAACAATCTAAGTTATCTTATGATAAGATTAGATGCAATAGGTGATATGTTATTATCTAGAATCGTCTTGTATTTATAATCTTGTTAAGTATGGAAAACATGACATACTACTTGTACAACCGCGTATATTAATTTCATATAAATAGATTCAATATATAATTAAAATTTAGTGAAAATATCACCACTAAGAAATTTATGGCCATATTAAACAACCGCATATATTAATTCTGCAAACAATAATGAAGAGGTAAAAAAGGGAAAATTAGAAAAGAATCAGATAGCTAAGCAATGGGAGATTATATATTTTTATTGAATTGCATGTGAAATGTTTTCTCACCAGTTTCTCTTTCCAAATAGTTGTCGAATTTCAAACTAAGTAAATTGTGGTTTCTTCATATATGAATGTACCATTATACATATGTACTATCCTTTCGTTATATATATCTTTTAAAGTTAACATTCATTTACTTCTTTTTTTGTATATTATATGTGGGTTCACTGTTTGGATTTAATTTACTGTTCATTCTTCAAGAAATTCATGAATGTTTTAAGAAATAAGAATAATAACATTTTAGATTATAAATTTTGAAAAAGAAGAGGGACCGTATTGTTTTTGACATAATAAAAAAGCCAAAAAAAATTTGGTTAACAACAGCTTAATTTGCACATTTAATTTCAAAAGTCTAAATATATTATTATTATTATTATTATTATTATTATTATTATCATTAATATTATATGTTACATCAAGACATTATTTTACTTCCACATAATTATGTAGAAGTCCATTCACATTTATAATTAATGTCCTGCACCAGGACTTGGAGCCGAATTCATAGGTTTAATACTATGACCAACTCTAGGAAGGCTTAGACACGAATTCATAGGTTTAATACTGTGACCAACTCCAGGAGGGTTTGGACCCGATTTCATAGGTTTAATACTATGCCCAACTCCAGGAGGGCTTTGACCCGAATTTCGGAAAGCATTTGTTTCTGCACTTGCAGAATATCCTAAACTTTCCACATCTTGATTTGGCATCAATGGTTTTGTTATCCTAGCTTGAGATGCATGAAAAAAATGGCAAGCTACTAATACAATAAAAATGACAAAATATTTCTGCATAACGTGATATTTACCCATTATTTAACGATCTAAGTTATCTTATGATAAGATTAGATGCAATAGGTGATATGTTATTATCTAGGATCCTCTTGTATTTATAATCTTGTTGAGTACGGAAAACATGACATACTACTCATACAACTGTGTATATTAATTTCATATAAATAGATTTAATATATAATTAAAATTTACTAAAAATATCACCTCTAAGATGTTTTTGGCCATATTAAACAATTGCGTATATTAATTCTCCAAACAATAATGAAGAGGTAAAAAAGGGAAAATTAGAAAAGAATCAGATAGCTAAGCAACGGGATATTATATATTTTTATTGAATTGCATATAAAATGTTTTCTCACCAGATTCTCTTTCCAAATAGTTGTCGAATTTCAAACTAAGTAAATTGTGGTTTCTTCATATATAAATGTACCATTATACATATGTACTATCTTTTTGTTATATATATCTTTTAAAATTAATATTCATTT
>JBBPBP010009779.1:65935082-65946388 GCA_037974735.1 Cicer chorassanicum | reverse complement strand
CACTATTACTGTTTGGATTTAATTTTTGATTCATTCTTCAAGAAATTAAATCATGTTTTAAGAAATAAGATTAATACCATTTTAAATTATAAATTTTCAAAAAGAAGATAGATCCATATTGTTTTTGACATAATACAAAAGCCACAAAAAAATTGGTTAACAATAGCTTAATTTGCACATTTAATTTCAAAAGTCAAAATATATTATTGTTATTATTATTATTATTATTATTATTATTATTATTATTGTTGTTGTTGTTGTTGTTGTTGTTGTTGTTATTATTATTATTATTATTATTATTATTATTATTATTATTATTATTATTATTATTATTATTATTATTATTATTATTATTATTACTTACATCAAGAACATTATTTTACTTCCACATAATTTTGTAGAAGTCCATTCGTATTTATTATTAATGTCCCTCACTAGGAGGGTTTGGACCCGAATTCATAGGTTTAATACTATGACCAACTCTTGGACTATGTCCTGGTGATGTGAGTCGGAAAGCATTTGTTTCTACACTTGATGAATATCCTAAACTTTCCACATCTTGATTTGGCAGCAATGATCTTGTTATGCTAGCTTAAGATGGATGAAAAAAATGGCAGGCTACTAGTATAATAAAAATGACAAGATTTCTGCATAACCTGAAATTTACCCATTATTTAACAATCTACGTTATGTTATGATAAGATTAGATGCAATAGGCGATATGTTGTTATATAAGATCCTCTTGTATTTATAATCTGGTTGAGTATGGAAAACATGACATAATACTTATACAACTGCGTATATTAATTTCTTATAAATAGATTTAATTTATAATTAAAATTTACTAAAAATATTACCTCTAAGACGTTTATGGCTATATTAAACAACCACATATATTAAATCTCTCAACAATAATGAAGAGGTTAAAAAGGGAAAATTAGAAAAGAATCATATAGCTAAGCAACGGGAGATCATATATTTTTATTGAATTGCATATGAAATGTTTTCTCACCAGTTTCTCTTTCCAAAAAGTTGTTGAATTTCAAGCTAAGTAAATTGTGGTTTCTTCATATATGAATGTACAATTATACATATGTACTATCTTTTTGTTATATATATCTTTTAAAATTAACATTCACTTCCTTCTTTTTTTGTATATTATATTTGGGTTCACTATCACTGTTTGGATTTAATTTTCTGTTCATTCTTCAAGAAATTAATGAATGTTTTAAGAAATAAGAATAAAAACATTTTAGATTATAAATTTTGAAAAAGAAGAGGGACCATGTTGTTTTTGACATAATACAAAAGTCACAAAAAATTTGGTTAACAGCTTAATTTGCGCATTTAATTTCAGAAGTCAAAATATATTATTATTATTAATATTAATATTATATGTTACATCAAGGACATTATTTTACTTCCACATAATTTTGTAGAAGTACATTCATATTTATTATTAATGTCCTGCACCAGGACTTGGAGCCGAAATCATAGGTTTAATACTATGACCAACTCCAGGAGGGCTTGGACCCGAATTCATAGGTTTAATACTATGACCAACTCCAGGAGGGCTTGGACCCGAATTCATAGGTTTAATACTATGACCAACTCCAGGAGGGCTTGGACCCGATTTCATAGGTTTAATACTATGCCCAACTCCAGTATGGCTTTGACCCGAATTTCGGAAAGCATTTGTTTCTGCACTTGCTGAATATCCTAAACTTTCCAAGTCTTGATTTGGCATCAATGGTTTTGTTATCCTAGCTTGAGATGCATGAAAAAAATGGCAGGCTACTAATACAATAAAAATGACAAAACATTTCTGCATAACCTGAAATTTACCCATTATTGAACGATCTAAGTTATCTTATGATAAGATTAGATGCAATAGGTGATATGTTATTGAGTGCGTTTGTTTCAGATTTTTTTTATGAAAAAATCTATTTTTTTAAATCAAAAATCATTTTGTACGATTTGAAGGGTGTTTGTTTCAAATTTTTTAAAAATCATTTTGTTAAAAAAATCATTTTTTGGCTAAAAATGAAAAGCTAAAAATAGTAGCTTCTCAAATTCGCTATTACAATAGATGAGAGAGAAAGATGCTAAAAATTTTAAAAACATGGAACTTAACCCACTAATAACATAAAATGACGTAATTACCCTTACCCTTTTTGAAAAATCCAAAATTACCCTCCATCAATTTTGTCTTCTTACTATTGTGACAGTTTTTCTATTATGAGGCTCTGATATAGGTTAGTTTCCTTCTCCTTTTCAATTTTTTCACATTTACTTTATTGTTTCTAAGCCTTTTATTTGAATCATTTTATTTTTACATCATTCATAATACAATTTTTTTTTGCTTTTGGTGTGTTTATTTATTGTTTTTTGATGAGTAAGGTACATTAATCAATTTTAAAATGTGTATAAGAAATGAATTAAACTTATAAATTTTATAGGGTATTATAAAAGTCATGTCCTTTATGGTAATTTTGTAGTTTAAAAAATCACTTTTATAAAATTGTATACAAACAGATTAAAAATCATTTAAAAAAAAAATCATTTTTATGATAGTAAACAAACGGAAATAAAACAATCATTTTTAAACAAATCTCTACAAAATAATCTCTAAATTTTTTAAACAAAAAATCATTTTTATATAAGCTCAAACAAACGCACCCATTATCTAGGATCCTCTTGTATTTATAATCTTTAGTGAGTACGGAAAACATGACATACTACTCATAATACTGCGTATATTAATTTCTTATAAATAGATTTAATATATAATTAAAATTTACTGAAAATATCACCTCTAAGACGTTTTTGGCCATATTAAACAATTGCGTATATTAATTCTCCAAACAATAATGAAAAGGTAAAAAAAAAGGGAAAATTAGAAAAGAATCAGATAGCTAAGCAACGGAAGATTATATATTTTTATTGAATTGCATATAAAATGTTTTCTCACCAGATTCTCTTTCCAAATAGTTGTCGAATTTCAAACTAAGTAAATTGTGGTTTCTTCATATATAAATGTACCATTATACATATGTACTATCATTTTGTTATATATATCTTTTAAAATTAATATTCATTTCCTTCTTTTTTTCTATATTATATGTGGGTTCACTATCACTGTTTGGATTTTCGATTCATTCTTCAAGAAATTAATGCATGTTTTAAGAAATAAGATTAATACCATTTTAAATTACAAATTTTGAAAAAGAAGATGGACCCATATTGTTTTTGACATAATACAAAAGCCACAAAAAATTTGGTTAACAACAGCTTAATTTGCACATTTAATTTCAAAAGTCAAAATATATTATTATTATTATTATTATTGTTGTTATTATTATTATTATTATTATTATTATTATTATTATTATTATTATTATTATTATTATTATTTGTTACATCAAGGACATTATTTTACTTCCACATAATTTTGTAGAAGTCCATTCGTATTTATAATTAATGTCCCTCACCAAGAGCGTTTGGACCCGAATTCATAGGTTTAATACTATGACCAACTCTTGGACTATGTCCTGGTGATGTGGGTCGGAAAGCATTTGTTTCTACACTTGATGAATATCCTAAACTTTCCACATCTTGATTTGGCAGCAATGATCTTGTTATGCTAGCTTGACATGGATGAAAAAAATGGCAGGCTACTCATATAATAAAAATGACAAAAGATTTTTGCATAACCTGAAATTTAACCATTATTTAACAATCTAAGTTATCTTATGATAAGATTAGATGCAATAGGCGATATGTTGTTATCTAAGATCCTCTTGTATTTATAAGCTGGTTGAGTATGGAAAACATGACATAATACTTATACAACTACGTATTTTAATTTCTTATAAATAGATTTAATATATAATTAAAATTTACTAAAAATATTACCTCTAAGGCGTTTATGCCTATATTAAACAACCGCCTATATTAAATCTCTAAACAATAACGAAGAGGTTAAAAAGGGAAAATTAGAAAAGAATCATATAGCTAAGCAACGGGAGATCATATATTTTTATTGAATTGCATATGAAATGTTTTCTCACCAGTTTCTCTTTCCAAAAAGTTGTTGAATTTCAAACTAAGTAAATTGTGGTTTCTTCATATATGAATGTACCATTATACATATACACTATCTTTTTGTTATATATATCTTTTCAAATTAACATTCATTTCCTTCTTTTTTTGTATATTATATGTGGGTTCACTATCACTGTTTGGATTTAATTTTCTGTTCATGCTTCAAGAAATTAATGAATATTTTAAGAAATAAGAATAATAAAATTTTAGATTATAAATTTTGAAAAAGAAGAGGGACCATATTGTTTTTGACATAATACAAAAGCCACAAAAAATTTGGTTAACAACAGCTTAATTTGCGCATTTAATTTCATAAGTCTTAATATATTATTATTATTAATATTAATATTAATATTATATGTTACATCACGGACATTATTTTACTTCCACATAATTTTGTAGAAGTCCATTCGTATTTATTTTTAATGTCCTGCACCAGGACTTGGAGCCGAAATCATAGGTTTAATACTATGACCAACTCCAGGAGGGCTTGGACCCGATTTCATAGGTTTAATAGTATGATCAACTCCAGGAGGGCTTTGACCTGAATTTCGGAAAGCATTTGTTTCTGCACTTGCTGAATATCCTAAACTTTCCACGTCTTGATTTGGCAACAATGGTTTTGTTATCCTAGCTTGAGATGCATGAAAAAAATGGCAGGCTACTAATACAATAAAAATGACAAAACATTTCTGCATAACCTGAAATTTACCCATTATTTAACGATCTAAGTTATCGTATGATAAGATTAGATGCAATAGGTGATATGTTATTATCTAGGATCCTCTTGTATTTATAATCTTGTTGAGTACGGAAAACATGACATACTACTCATACAACTGTGTATATTAATTTCTTATAAATAGATTTAATATATAATTAAAATTTACTGAAAATATCACCTCTAAGACGTTTTTGGCCATATTAAACAATTGCGTATATTAATTCTCCAAACAATAATGAAGAGGTAAAAAAATGGAAAATTAGAAAAGAATCAGATAGCTAAGCAACGGGAGATTATATATTTTTATTGAATTTCATATAAAATGTTTTCTCACCAGATTCTCTTTCCAAATAGTTGTCGAATTTCAAACTAAGTAAATTGTGGTTTCTTCATATATAAATGTACCATTATACATATGTACTATCTTTTTGTTATATATATCTTTTAAAATTAATATTCATTTTCTTCTTTTTTTGTATATTATATGTCGGTTCACTATCACTGTTTGGATTTTCGATTCATTCTTCAAGAAATTAATGCATGTTTTAAGAAATAAGATTAATACCATTTTAAATTATAAATTTTGAAAAAGAAGATGGACCCATATTGTTTTTGACATAATACAAAAGCCACAAAAAATTTTGGTTAACAACAGCTTAATTTGCACATTTAATTTCAAAAGTCAAAATATATTATTATTATTATTATTATTGTTATTATTATTATTATTATTATTATTATTATTATTATTATTATTATTATTATTATTATTATTATTATTATTATTATTATTTGTTACATCAAGGACATTATTTTACTTCCACATAATTTTGTAGAAGTCCATTCGTATTTATTATTAATGTCCCTCACCAGGAGCGTTTGGACCCGAATTCATAGGTTTAATACTATGACCAACTCTTGGACTATGTCCTGGTGATGTGGGTCGGAAAGCATTTGTTTCTACACTTGATGAATATCCTAAACTTTCCACATCTTGATTTGGCAGCAATGATCTTGTTATGCTAGCTTGACATGGATGAAAAAAATGGCAGGCTACTCATATAATAAAAATGACAAGATTTTTGCATAACCTGAAATTTACCCATTATTTAACAATCTAAGTTATCTTATGATAAGATTAGATGCAATAGGCGATATGTTGTTATCTAAGATCCTCTTGAATTTATATGCTGGTTGAGTATGGAAAACATGACATAATACATATACAACTACGTATATTAATTTCTTATAAATAGATTTAATATATAATTAAAATTTACTAAAAATATTACCTCTAAGGCGTTTATGCCTATATTAAACAACCGCATATATTAAATCTCTAAACAATAATGAAGAGGTTAAAAAGGGAAAATTAGAAAAGAATCATATAGCTAAGCAACGGGAGATCATATATTTTTATTGAATTGCATATGAAATGTTTTCTCACCAGTTTCTCTTTCCAAAAAGTTGTTGAATTTCAAACTAAGTAAATTGTGGTTTCTTCATATATGAATGTACCATTATACATATACACTATCTTTTTGTTATATATATCTTTTCAAATTAACATTCATTTCCTTCTTTTTTTGTATATTATATGTGGGTTCACTATCACTGTTTGGATTTAATTTTCTGTTCATTCTTCAACAAATTAATGAATGTTTTAAGAAATAAGAATAATAACATTTTAGATTATAAATTTTGAAAAAGAAGAGGGACCATGTTGTTTTTGACATAATACAAAAGCCACAAAAAATTTGGTTAACGACAGCTTAATTTGCGCATTTAATTTCATAAGTCAAAATATATTATTATTATTAATATTAATATTATATGTTACATCAAGGACATTATTTTACTTCCACATAATTTTGTAGAAGTCCATTCGTATTTTTTATTAATGTCCTGCACCAGGACTTGGAGCCGAAATCATAGGTTTAATACGATGACCAACTCCAGGAGGGCTTGGACCCGAATTCATAGGTTTAATACTATCACCAACTCCAGGAGGGCTTGGACCCGATTTCATAGGTTTAATACTATGACCAACTCCAGGAGGGCTTTGACCTGAATTTCGGAAAGCATTTGTTTCTGCACTTGCTGAATATCCTAAACTTTCCACGTCTTGATTTGGCATCAATGGTTTTGTTATCCTAGCTTCAGATGCATGAAAAAAATGGCAGGCTACTAATACAATAAAAATCACAAAACATTTCTGCATAACCTAAAATTTACCCATTATTTAACGATCTAAGTTATCGTATGATAAGATTAGATGCAATAGGTGATATGTTATTATCTAGGATCCTCTTGTATTTATAATCTTGTTGAGTACGGAAAACATGACATACTACTCATACAACTGCATATATTAATTTCTTATAAATAGATTTAATATATAATTAAAATTTACTAAAAATATCACCTCTAAGACGTTTTTGGCCATATTAAACACTTGCGTATATTAATTCTCCAAACAATAATGAAGAGGTAAAAAAAGGGAAAATTAGAAAAGAATCAGATAGCTAAGCAACGGAAGATTATATATTTTTATTGAATTGCATATAAAATGTTTTCTCACCAGATTTTCTTTCCAAATAGTTGTCGAATTTCAAACTAAATAAATTGTGGTTGCTTCATATATAAATGTACCATTATACATATGAACTATCTTTTTGTTATATATATATTTTAAAATTAATATTCATTTCCTTCTTTTTTTGTATATTATATGTGGGTTCACTATCACTGTTTGGATTTTTGATTCATTCTTCAAGAAATTAATGCATGTTTTAAGAAATATGATTAATACCATTTTAAATTATAAATTTTGAAAAAGAAGATGGACCCATATTGTTTTTGACATAATACAAAAGCCACAAAAAATTTGGTTAACAACAGCTTAATTTGCACATTTAATTTCAAAAGTCAAAATATATTATTATTATTATTATTGTTGTTATTATTATTATTATTATTATTATTATTATTATTATTATTATTATTATTATTATTATTATTATTATTATTATTATGTGTTACATCAAGGACATTATTTTACTTCCACATAATTTTGTAGAAGTCCATTCGTATTTATTATTAATGTCCCTCACCAGGAGGGTTTGGACCCGAATTCATAGTTTTAATACTATGACCAACTCTTGGACTATGTCCTGGTGATGTGGGTCGGAAAGCATTTGTTTCTACACTTGATGAATATCCTAAACTTTCCACATCTTGATTTGGCAGCAATGATCTTGTTATGCTAGCTTGACATGTATGAAAAAAATGGCAGGCTACTAATATAATAAAAATGACAAAAGATTTCTGCATAACCTGAAATTTACCCATTATTTAACAATCTAAGTTATCTTATGATAAGATTAGATGCAATAGGTGATATGTTGTTACCTAAGATCCTCTTGTATTTATAAGCTGGTTGAGTATGGAAAACATGACATAATATTTATACAACTGGGTATATTAATTTCTTATAAATAGATTTAATATATTATTATTATTATTATTATTATTATTTTATTTGTTACATCAAGGACATTATTTTACTTCCACATAATTTTGTAGAAGTCCATTCGTATTTATTATTAATGTCCCTCACGAGGAGGGCTTTGACCCGAATTCATAGGTTTAATACTATGACCAACTCTACGAGGGCTTGGACCCGAATTCATAGGTTTAATACTATGACCAACTCCAGGAGGGCTTGGACCCGAATTCATAGGTTTTGATACTATGACCAACTTCAGGATGGCTGAGACCCGAATTCATAGGTTTAATACTACGACCAACTCCTGGACTATGTGCTGGTGATGTGGGTCGGAAATCATGTGTTTCTGCACTTGATGAATATCCTAAACTTTCCACATCTTGATTTGGCATCAATGGTTTTGTTATCCTAGCTTGAGATGGATGAAAAAATGGCAAGCTACTCATACAATAAAAATGACAAAACATTTCTGCATAACCTGAAATCTATTATAATATATTAAATCAGACTACATCACTCAAAAGCTCTTTGTATGCCAAGTCGATTTTGGCCATATCACACAAAATCTGATGTGTCACCTTCTATATCACACTCTCTAATCTCAAAAACACATTCTCATTCTCCTAAATTCCTTTGAGTGGCCTACTCCAAATCTGATTTATTTATCCACAATTACTATTTCATAAATTCTCATTAATCTCATCAATAACGCTCATTCATTTATCCACAATTACTATTTCATAAATCCTCTTTAATCTCTCAATTTAATTGACATTGTATATTTGATTCCTCTTCAATGCTCAACAACCCACATGCTATATTCCCTGCTCCAAAAAATCGTTTTTCAATTATCTATTCTATTCATTTATACTCTGTTCTACATATTCATTCTTTGTAATTTTTTGGTTTTACTTCCAGTTCCTTATTTTTTATTTTTTATTTCTTTATAGTTCGGTAAAAAAATAGTGATTACAATATAATCTATTCCAATATACAACGAGATCTTTGATGCTTCATCTACCAATAGATGTGTCAATCACATCTTTTTTCTTGTACAAGTCCCAATCATATACCATTAAGTGTTTGTTCCCTTTTAAAATTTTATTTTATTTATTTTCCTTATTCCAGGAGATGAATTTTGAATTGATCATGGATAATGTATCCCTTAATTCTTCTTCACCGATATATTACAATATTAATTCAAATTTATCTTCTTTATCATTTGTTTGCCACAATTTACCTGAACTATTTTGAAGCAACACAACGGATGAATGAAACATTTTGCTGCCTATTTGTAATCACTGCAGAATGGCTGAATGTAACCCAAATTATTTTCATAATGTATAATAATCCAAATATTTATTTAAAAAGGTGACCTAAAATCAATTCCAAGATTAGTAACGTATAATAACATCTTAGTATCCTAGTCTGGACATCGTTATCTATGAAATAGATTTTTAGGATATCATGCATATTTACTTCCTTTGTTTCCTAATGTGTTTGATTGATATCATTCAAATTTCCATACTTATAATCTTTTAGTCTGATATCTTACCTTCTACAACTTTCTTTGATAGAAGTTTTTAGAAACATAAAAAAAATGTTCATTATATATAAATATGAAGTTAATATGCAAAGTATGGTTTCAATTGTAGTTTGTAACTACAATTGCGACCATAATATTTTGGAAGTCGTTGCAACAAATATAAGTATTTGTAGAGTATAATTGAAGTAAACTTATGAGATTATGGGAACATGCCATAGTATAGCTAAATAAGTTACAAGAAACTTAATGTCATAGTAAGAAACAACACTCAAGATTCCTCCTAAATAAGTATTTCCATATTTTTCAACAAATTTAAATCCTTTGTAATAAGAATTATTGGAATAAAGTTTTATTTGTTACATTAAGAAAGAGTGAACTGAAATTTTGAAACTATTCATTTGACAACACAATTATTTCTAATGTCTTTTAAAAAAAATCTAATAATGAAAACTTTAGATCTTTTTGTAATTTCACATCTCATACCTTAACAAAGGTTTGAATTTGCAAAAAGATTCATGTTTACAAGTCTTATACCATTAGACTACTAAATTTCTACTTTGCATCAAAAATTAGTCTTACGACTCTACAAATGCTTGGATTATCAAAACAAGTTTAAAGCTCGCTGAAACATGCTACTACAAATTCGAGAACGAGGCTATGGGGACGTTTAATATATTGGAGTGCTGATTCGAATTCTCAATATCTCACTTTTCTGCGTTCAGTGTGTCTTTTTGTCACTAAGTATCGATAAAAAAAAAACCTTCATATTTTGTTTGTTATATGTACTACAAAAAACACAATTTTTATATTTCAGAAACAAATTTGCATTCTCTTGCATAAATGATAATACACATTTTCCTCTAATTAAACAAATATTAATTCTAAAATTCTATTAACTTATTTACAAACATAATAATTAATTACATATTACCCGCGCAAGGCGCGGGTTAGCATCTAGTTTACCGATTATTTAACAATCTAAGTTATCTTATGATAAGATTAGATGCAATAGGTGATATGTTATTATCTAGGATCCTCTTGTATTTATAATCTTGTTGAGTATGACAATGTCCTTTAATATTCTAAGTGTTAATTAATTATGTCAATTGATTTGACTAAATCTTAATTAAATAAAAAAATTAAAACATCATTAATATATTCAATGTGATAATTACTTTTCTTAATTTTTGTTTATCAATAAAAGTGGTATTACATTTAAGGACCTACATAGATAATATGCAATATATAATACCTAAAATAATAAACTAATAGGAACAATACAATGAAATTTCAAATTTTAGTAAAAAGAATAATATTTTAACAGAAAAATAAAATGATTCATGAAAGGTTAATACTTAATTTAAATTAATTAATCAACATAAATGCTTGGTATAGCTCAACTAAGATATTTTAATATAATAACT
>JBBPBP010009779.1:65894207-65934564 GCA_037974735.1 Cicer chorassanicum | reverse complement strand
GAAAAAAATGATAAATAAAATCATATCTAATGGTAATATTTTAAATTTAGTCAAAAAATAATCATATTTTAATAAAGTAGAATAATATTTGAACTTTATAATTTTAATGAAAGACTGTATGTCACAAAAAAAAAAAAAATAACTGTATTTAATTAATATTAAATTAAGTTCAACTTTCTTTCACATAAAGTTTTGTTTCTTCTATACATATAACGACATTTGTCAATTTTTATAACATGTAGAATGACACATGACAGTACTTTATTCAAAAATGATTTTAATGTTTCTAGGTTAAATAGCACCCATGGTCCTTTAACCACCGTAGTCCTTTAACTTAATTTCAATTAACGTTTTAGTCCTTTATCTTTTTTGTTTCTTCCGATTTGGTCCTTTATTTTAAATTTAAGTTACAATTTGATCTTTTATGTTTTAAAATGTCAATAATGTTATCCTTTTCTTTTGCAAAAATTCAAAAAATTCATAAAAATTTCAAACAAAACCCATAAAATTAATTATCATCCTCACTATAAAGCAAATTTTATCAAATTCATAACTTAAATCTTTAAATAAATTCACATTTTCATCTCTAACAATATCAAATAAAGAATGAAAATATGAGTTTATTTGAAGATTTGAGTTACGAATTTGATGAAATTTGTATTATATTGAATAATATAATTAATTTTGTGAGTTTTATTTGAACATTTTGATGGAATTTTTGAATATTTGTAAAAAAAATGATAACAGTGTTGACATTTTAAAACATAAAAGATGAAATTGTCACTTAAAATTAAAATAAAGAATTAAATCAAGAAAAAAAATAAAATATTAAAACGTTAAGTGAAATTAAATTAAGGAACCACGGTGCTATTTACCCATGTTTATATCTTCTTTCCGAAAATCTTAAGGTCCGTGTCCTTCCTTACAACATTCATTAACTTGTGGGAAAATTAAGCTTAAATCAAATCTAAGCAATGTTTCCTTTTTTAGAGAAGACACAAACTTTTTTATTCAACCAAAAGCCGAGTTTCTATTTCCATGGGAAAAAGTTTTCTATTTTATTTTATGTTTAGCATAGATAATGACACAAGTGGGTACTTAAAATCTATGACAATTAAATATATGACATTTGAATTGGAAGGAACACCAAATCTAATATGAAATTTGTTCTCCCAAATATCTATTTCCAAATAGTTGATCGTATAGTTTTGTCTTGTCATTTTTGTTATTTTAACAATTATATATAAAACTTATTAGAACTTCTATATTCTATATAATAATAGTTAATTTTAAAAAAATTATGTCTTGTTTGCTCCTTGAGTAATTATATTATGCTCTAACGAGTTCGAGTACCCCGTATAATAGTTATTAATACATCTTATTTATTAAAAAATAAATAAAAATAGATGATTTTTAAAGCTACTTTTCTTACTCGTTGGTTTTCTACGTTAAATTGAGGCAAGATTTCGTGCTCACCATAATGGTTATCACAAGGTTACTAATTTGTAGAAGTTGAAGTTCCCAAAACTTTACTAGATTTGGAGTAAACGATAAGTAACACTCGTTGGCCTAGATTTAATGATTTTGTTTAGTAATATTATATATTGTGGTGAAGTCTATTGTTGTACGTGCACACAAGATCTATTGTTGGCCTAGATTCCGATGATGATATTTATATAGCTAGCTTGGCTGAATAACATTACAAGAGATGTTATGTTGGCATCTTTATGGGTGCAATAGACTTATAACGTCTTGACGAGATTGGCCTAAAGTATTTGAGAGTGTTGGTGGAAATTAGGATAATGATTTGAGTCTTTATTGACGAGCATTCATAATTAGTTAGGCTTGATAATAATTTTTAGGATAATTGATTTGTTTGATTTTCAAAATATTAATTTCAAAAAAAACTTCAAGAAAAAAAAAATCTCAGTTGCCAAAATAATAAAATCATGAGTTCCCTTACTTTAACCCAAAAAACTAATAAAATAATGGATTGAGATATCAAAAAAATTATCAATAGAAGGTTTATAATTAAAGAGCTTAGTAGGAATTTGTTAAAGGGGCTTTATTTTTTAGGGCTTAGTTGACACATTTACATGTATCACATGATATTCTATGAATTTGTAGCCAATTTATGATATATGCATATGTTCTGTTTTGAAATAATTTCTATGTACATAAATTTCTCTGAAATTTTCACGACAATCACTTATCTATGAGATAGATTATTTACTTAAGTTTCATCGATAAGACTTTAGGCATCTCAAGTTACTTTTAATGGTGACAAAATTGCTTAATGGTGACAAAATTGAAAAATTGGAATTTTGTGATCATTGTATTCTAGGAAAGTCTAAGAAGAACAGTTTTGGTATTGGCCAATACAACACCTCTAGACCTTTTGAATATGTTCATTCTGATTTGTGGGATCCTTGAAGGACAAAAACTCATGCTGGTTGTTCTTACTTCTTAACCATCATTGATGATTATTCTAGGAAAGTATGGATCTATGTCATTAAAAATAAAAGTGACACTTTTATGAAATTTAAAGAATGGCATGTGGAAATTGGAACTCAAAAGGAAACTAAGCTGAAATGTTTAAGAACTGACAATGGCCTGGAATATCTTTCAGAGCAGGTTAATCAGTATTGCAAGGACTTAGGTATTCAAAGGCATAGAACAGATGCAGGCACCCCTCAGCAAAAGGGCATTGCTGAAAGGATGAACAAAACAATCTTGGAAAGAGTCAGATGTATGATCTTGAGTGCAGGGCTGCCTAAAACATTTTGGGAAGAAGCTGTAGTTACAGTAGTGTATCTGATAAATAGATGTCCTTCTTCAGCTATTGAATTTAAGACACCAATTGAGATGTGAAATGGCAAACCAGCTAACTACTCAAATCTGAAGGTATTTGGCTCTTTAGCATTTGTTCACACAAGGCAAGATAAATTGGATCCTAGAGCAATTAAATGTGTTTTCATTGGATATCCTAAAGGAATAAAAGGTTAAAAGTTGTGGAGGTGTGCCCAAGTGCATCATATCAAGAGATGTAGTGTTTGATGAAACAAGAATGCCCATGATTGACAAAGAACATTCTCCATTTCGATTCTATAGAAACAGAGAACATTCTCTGTTTCAATGCTGCAGAAACGAAGAGCATTGCAAAAACCAAGAGCGTTCTCTGTTTGACAATGCTTCAAAAAGCAACACTGAGAGTGTTCAGATTGAGGTGGAGTCACCTGAAGATCAAGAGATTAATCATGAAGACATACCTGATACATCTCTTGATGATAATGCTGCAACATAACCAGATTTGGCAAATTACAACTTGGTAAAGGATAGAGAAAGAAGGGTCATAAAGTCTCCAATCAAATATGGTGAAGCATATTTAATTTGTTATGCTTTAAGTGTTGCTGAAGATCTTCAAAGAGAAGAACGAAGCAACTACAAAGAAGCCATTAACAGTGAAGACAAGGAAGCTTGGATGACAGCTATGAATGAAAAAATGCAGGCATTAGAAATGAATCAAACCTGGACTTTGGTTGGCATTCCTAAGAGTCAAAGAGTAATTGGATCAAAATGGGTGTTCAAGAGAAAGGAAGACATTCAAGGAAAAGAGAAGATAAGGTTCAAATCAACATTAGTTGTAAAGGGATTTTCTCAGCTTGAAGGAATAGACTTCAATGAAGTATTTGCACCAGTTGTAAAATATTGTTCAATCAAAATTCTGCTTTCAATTGTAACTCGACAAGACTTGGAATTAGAGCAGTTGGATGTCAAAACAACATTTCTACATGGTGATCTTGAAGAAACCATCTATATGCAGCAGCCTGAAGGATTTGCTAAAGGCAACAACAAGGTTTGTCTTCTTAAAAAGTCATTGTATGGCCTAAAGCAAACTCCTAGACAATGGTACAAGAAGTTTGATGATTTCATAATAAGAATTGGTTTCCAAAGATGTAGTTTTGACAGCTGTGTTTACATTCTGAAAGAGGAAAGTCAAGAACGTTCTCTAGCTCAAGAACATTCATATATGAAGAAACCACAATTTATTTAGTTTGAAATTCAACAATTGTTTGGAAAGAGAAACTGGTGAGAAAACATTTCATATGCAATTCAATAAAAATATATAATCTCTCGTTGCTTAGCTATCTGATTCTTTTCTAATTTTCCCTTTTTTACCTCTTCATTATTGTTTGGAGAATTAACATACGCGGTTGTTTAATATGGCCATAAACATCTTAGAGGTGATATTTTTAGTAAATTTTAATTATATATTAAATCTATTTATAAGAAATTAATATACGCAGTTGTATAAGTAGTATGTCATGTTTTCCATACTCAACAAGATTATAAATACAAGAGGATCCTAGATAATAACATATCACCTATTGCATCTAATCTTATCATAAGATAATTTAGATTGTTAAATAATGGGTAAATTTCAGGTTATGCAGAAATGTTGTCATTTTTATTGTATTAGTAGCCTGCCATTTTTTTCATCCATCTCAAGCTAGGATAACAAAATCTTTGCTGCCAAATCAAGATGTGGAAAGTTTAGGATATTCATCAAGTGCAGAAACAAATGCTTTCCGACCCACATCACCAGGACATAGTCCAGGAGTTGGTCATAGTATTAAACCTATGAATTCGGGTCCAAGCCCTCATGGAGTTGGTCATAGTATTAAACCTATGAATTCGGGTCCAAGCCCTACTGCTGAGGGACATTAATAATAAAGTAGAATATAACCCACGCGTTGCGCGGTATTTATAGACTTTAAAATATTAGTAGTATTGTCAATAAAATTTTACAATTTCAAAAATAATATAATTTACTCATTTTGTTTGTAGAGTATTTTTTTCAAGTGAGTTTATTTGAGTAATTATTATATATGAGTTGACAAACACACATTTGAGAATATGTAAAATGTTTTGCAGAACGTAATTGCAACTAATTCATATATTTAGTATTAAAAATTCATAGTGAAGATCATCCTACAAACAAAATTCATAAATTATATTTAATGTTAAAAATCTTAAAAGTATTTTAATAAATATTAATATATGTAATTATCTACCGCAAAATCAGATTATATCAAATATTAATATAAATTTATAGTCAAAATATTGTTAGAAAAATATAAAAATGATTTTGTCATTTGGTATTCATTTCATTCTAATCCTATCAAAGAAATGACAAATCTAAATTCCAATATTTTGAGTGTGAGACTTCTATACAACATGACTTGAGAATTTTCTTAAACAACTCATATGTATGGTTGTATAGAAGTAAAACAGATCTAGAAACTTCAAATTGGTAGTATTTCAAAAAAAATTGACAATAAAAAAAAAATCTCCGTAAAAAAACAACAAATAATTTTTTAATCTAAATATTAAACATTATTCTTTTATCTATAAATGGTAAATAGTTTTCTCCCGAAGACACAATAATAACATTCATATAAAGCTCAATATGGAAAGTCTTCTTTGTCTTTTGAAGAGCCAATATATTTTTATGTCATAGATGAGATCAAATATGTCTGCAAAAACAATACTCTAACTAACAACAATAAATGTTTTGAGAAAACTGAGCAAATAAGTATAATATGTTACAAAATACTACTTACTTAAACGCTATCACTACAACATTTTGGTGCTACAAGAACGCCTAATTTTCTATGGTAAAAAAACCGTTCTCGTAGAGTTAAATAGACAACGGTTTTTATATTTCGTTGCAGTAGAGTATTAAATTTTATTATTTCTATGACAACACATAAAAACTGTTCTCGTTGTTTATTAATATAATTACGCAACATTTAGTAACCGTTCTCTTAAACAACACGTTTGTTGAAATAAAAAACCATTCTCTATGTAAAATTCCCAAATACTTCATTTTACCTCTCACTAAACCCATTTTTCACGAAACCCATTTTCCCTCTTCCCTACCTCTCGTGAAATCCAATTTCCCTCTTCCCCCCTCTCACGAAACTCAGCTGCTTCAGCAACTTCTTCCTCTCGCGAAACTCAGCTGCTTCAGCAACTTCTTCCTCTCGCCTAACCCTTACTGTCGTGAGCCCTCTCTCGCGTACCCCTTTCTTCTTCGCTCAATCTCCTCTCTACATGAGAAAGGGGAAAAAATCTGCACAATATTGATTAGAAAGGAAGCTTGTGTGTCATCGATTGGGGTTTTACTTCTTGAGTTGCGACACTTTTTGGCATGTATTTTGAATCTTTGTTGTGTTTTGAGTTTTGAGTACATGTATTTTGAAGATTGTTGAATAAGGGTCAAATGCATGTGATGTGAGATTGTGTCTTTAAACTCTGTGGTTGAGGTTAGGGTTATTAATCTGTGGTTGAGATTGTGAGATTGTGTCTTTGAACTCCGTGGTTGAGGTTTGGGTACTCTGGTAAATAAGCATGGACACGATATTTGAGGTTGAAATTTGGTTTTTACTGCATAATTATACATTAGTTATTTTTACCAGTGGAAAATAGAGCCTATAAAAGGTTGAGTTTTAATAACTTATAATTTGTTATTCTTGAATTGAGTAGATTATATAATTTCATTACAGACAAGTTTATAGTGTGTATAATATTAATTAATAGTTCTACATAAGTTAAAAAGACACAGTTTGTTGAAACGCGATGCATTTTTTGGTTGAGGTTAGGGTTTTAATTACCCTGTATTTGTGAAAGGATTGCACAGATTGTTCTGTTTAAGGTTTTAATTACCTTGCTTTTTTTTTTGCTTGTATCTGGCTAATTTTCGCTTATGTGAACTTTGAATGAACCAGTTTTCTGGTTTATTTGGCATAAGCTTCAACAACGCTATATGCTAATTAATTGGCACCATCTCCTACATAAAATTGCTCAGTTTATAATGCATGTATATGACAATTCCAGTTTTGTGGATATGCTTCATTTTTTAGAATCGTAAGATGCTGATATACTTATCTTGCACAGTGCAAAATACCTGAATTTTATATGCAATGTTTTAAAATATGAACAATGTGCACTTTCTTGTATTTGTAATTTTGAACAGGTCTTTCAAGACTGACAACAGATGAAAAACTTATCGAAGCATTTTCTCCTTTTGGGCAGTTGATGGAAGGTAATAACGACTAACAAGCATTTTATTTTATTAAGTTTGGCAATAATCAGTTGTAATAATATTCTTATTTTCTTCGATGTATGTTATGTTTGAACTTCAATCATTTGGTTATACAGCTAAGGTGATAATTTGCTCTAACACTATGAACTGGCAGCATCACGAATTTGCACTGATAATTGGTAGCATCATGAATTTATTAATTATATTACATATCAATTTTTGCTTTCCTTTTTTTTTATTTTTCAGATTGAGTTTTATAGAGACTTTGATAGAAGCATCTAGACAGGATTGAAATTAACTATTGATCTCTAAGGTGCTTTGCTTGGAACGTGATTTGAAAGGTATATTATATACCCTCCTCGAACTACAATTTCGCTCATGATGATATAATAATATATACCCTCCTTGAACTACAATTTTTATATTGTTGTTTGTTTTCTATATTCACACATGATGATATAATATTGTTATCGAACACCATACTAATAGTAGAGATTGGGTTGCAAGGCACTAATCGTAGAGATTGTTTGAAGAAGTAGAATAGTATACGTAAAAAAAATTATATATTGATTGTATTTAAATTTGTAACTCATGACACATTAATAGTTATACTTAATATTAGATATTAAATACTAATAATAATAATAATAATAATAATATAATAATAATAATAATAATAATAATAATAATAATAATAATAAAAATGTGTGTTAAAGCAAATTGGAAGTTGAATAATAAGGAGAATTGAAGAGGAAAAACCTTTTAGATGTGTCACATGAGATTTTTTGTTGAGGTAGCAATATTTGAATGAAATGACACAATATTAGATGATGTTTATGTGGGAGTCTATTTTTTTATTTTTTTTTTAAAAAAAAAGAATTTTCCAACTATATCTACTTCTTTGAAAATAATTAGGTTGCAAGGGACTATTCGTAAGATTGTTTGAAGAATTAGAATAGTATACTAAAAAAAATTGTATATTGATTGTACTTTAATTTGTAACTCATGACACATTAATAGTTATACATAATATTATATGCTAAATAATAATAATAATAATAATAATAATAATAATAATAATAATAATAATAATAATAATAATAATAATAATAATAATAATAATAATAATAGTAAAATGTGTTAAAGAAAATTGGAAGTTGAATAATAAGGAGAATTGAAGAGGAAAAACCTTTTAGATGTGCCACATGAGATTTTTTGTTGAGGTGGCAATATTTGAATGAAATGTCACAATATTAGTAGTAGTAGTAGTACTAGTAGTAGTAGTAGTGGTAGTAGTAGATCCAGATTGGTCACGAGAGAGGGGAAAAGGTATTTAGAAAGTGAATAGGAAACTCTCTGGGAAGATGTACCTCTTTGGGAAAAGGTACCTCTTTGGGAAAAGGTATTATATATTAATTTGAAATTATTTAATGAAATATCAAATAGTTTTAAAATTTTATAAAAATTTGTAGAGTTGATCTATTCAATAAAAACTTTTGATTTGACGGTTGAATTAGTGAAATTTATCGTTTATATTGAGTTATTAGGGGATTAACTCATCACATACTTACTATTGGAGTCAACTAATCTCCACATCTTTCTCTATATATATATATTAAATAATAAAAAGTAAAAATTTCATGATATATATTTTTGAAATATAAAAATTCAACAAATATACATTTAAGCAAAAATAAGAGATTTTCTAAAAATAGTACAAATAAAATATTTTTATTATAATTAATAGTTAAATTCTCAAATAATTATAATTAAATATACAAATTAGATATTGTCCAAATAAAATTTTGATTCATAGAGTAGAGTTAAAAGAAAAATTAATTCTAATCAAAAGTGATCAATTTACAATTTTTTGTAAAGTGTAAGTCACTATTACTTTTCATAATACTTGTACATCGTTGATAAGAAAAAAAAATACTATGTATATATTTATTTTCAAAAAGTGTGTTTTAAAATCTATAAATAAAAAACTTATTTGATACGTATTTTAAAAATGAGTTATTGTAATTAAGTGAATGCTTAAGGAAAATTATTTGATATATATTTTAAAAATAAGATGTGTTATTTTGTTTAAATTATGCTGATTTAAACAACTTGAAAAATGCCCAAAAAGATTGTATTTGTAATTCATTTGTATATATTCATAAAAAGAATATTATAGTAATACTCTCAAGAGCGGGGGCCTCGTCAAAATGACTAGTATATTATTTGGAGTGGGGTTGTATAAGATACAGTTCGTCCTGCGATTGTCTCGTAAGCAATCAAACGAGTTTGATCCAGTCCCAAAAAAAATAAGGAAAAAAAAATAAGGATTAGGTAGAAAAAGGACGGAATTCGGGTTATCCTTCGGGTTACCCATTTCGTCCCAAATTAATTTAAGGACAAATGATTATTTTTTGTTATTATTTTAAGTTATTATCGATTCATCCTCTCTAAAAAAATTAATCATTAACTTATTAGTTTATAGTTTGTAAAACAATATTATGAGTTACTACTCTTGAATGAATTGATAAGTGGTAACCATACGTGACTTATTGTGAGTTTCTTTATGTTTAATTATTTTTTCTAACACAAAAGTTTAAGGATTACTATTTGGTATCTCGTTTTGGAACCAATCTAGTCTCGTTTTTATTTCGTCCCGTCCTTAATGAACCCTAAACTCATCAGGCTTGATCGGGTTAAAAGACAGGTTAGGGTTTAAAATTTGACCCGATCAAATATTGGGACCGGATAAGGGACACACCAAATCTGACCTAACCCGTCCTTTGTACACCCCTAATTTGGAGGGTGTGCTTCTATGTATTGGTAAGTTGATGGACTACTAATGAGTACGTTTGTTTGAGTTTAAATAAAAATAATTTTTGTTTTTTAATAATTTAGAGATTTTAAAAAAAAAAATTTTTTAATTCCCGTTTGTTTACTATTATAAAAATGATTTTTTTTAAATGATTTTTAACATGTTTGTATACAATTTATAAAAAAAAAGTAATTTTTTAAACTACAAAATTACCATAAAGGGTCTAAAAAATGATTTTGATACCTAACCTATCATGAACCCAGCATAAATAAAATATTTCAATCCTAATTGCCTCTTACAATATAAAAAGTAATAAATAAACACACAAGAAAAATAAAATTGGTATCAACATATAAATACCGCTGTAAAGATAAAATGATTCAAATAAAAGGCATAGAAAACTAAAATAACAATGTCAATTATAAGGAAGTGAGTTTGAATTATAATTGTCCCTTTTAAAAAATTCTTGTTTGAAACTAAAAGTTTTACTCAAGATTGATCTGGGTAATATGAAGAATGACCTTGGTTAGTGTAAAAACAACAATATTGATTTTATCAATGTAAAAACTGATTGCAATGCATGTAATAAATAGAGATAGAGATAAAGAAATTACTCAAGCATATATCCCGGTTCACCCAAACTTGGGCTACGTCCAGTCCTTACAAATGTGAGATTTTCCACTAAGTGCTCAAGGCAAGATTGTTCTTGGTTGTTACACAACTTTTCGTAGATCAATCTTGATCTTTACACAGTTTCCACCTTTCTACTTTAGAAAGGATTTCCACAGGTTTACCTTAACCTATTTCAGAAAGGATTTCACAAATTACCTTTTACAACATAAAAAGATTTCCACATAGTTCTCAAGCTATGATAATACACTAACCTTGAGTTACAAAGTAATGATAATGAAGATGTATAGAATCTGAATATTACTTAACTCTTGTTTGAGAAATAGATTCTGTAATTTAAGACTCAGTTGTTACTGATTGCAACACAACACAAAGAAAAAGATTTGCAAGCTATAGAATGATATTTGAGAGAGCTCGAATACGAGTGTATGATTGATGCCTTGCTTAACACTTTGAGTTATGATTTGTTCTTCATCTTGATGTTGTATTTATAAGCTTCAAGAGTGGTTAGGATAGCTCATGTATCCGTTGAGATGAAGCCAGCTGTCATAGGACAGTGAGTAGACTGAAGCGGGCCAAAGGCAAGAGTGAACAAGCTGAATCCAAGAGCATTCTCAGATGAGTTAAATGCGATCTGACTTGTAATCGATCTAGTACCTTTTCTGAAGTGGCCTGCTTGCTTTGAGTCAGTGTGTAGACCTTGATTTGAAAGTACAATTGTATTGTACTTTACAGCCTGTACCATTGTACTTGCATTTGTTCCAAATGAAAAATGATTTTGCTTTTATATTTCTTCATGAAGCTTGTCTTGATTCTTCGAGTTCTGGAATGATTCTGTTTTAGACTTTTCCTTGCTTATTCTTGATAAAGATATAAGATTGAGAAAGCTTCTAGGATGCAGTTTTCGCACAGAACTGATCATTCTTGATTTTGATGAAAGTGAAGATCAATCTTCGTTATACAGACGTATGGCAGGATTGATCTTCGTTTTTCTGTTTTTGCTTTCTTTGATTTTAATGAGATCTGTTTTGAGTTGATTTGTACCTATCTTGTTTAACACACAAGTTAAATACCAAAACTATTAGAATCATAATTATAATTCTTAATTAACCTTTTGTTTAATTATGATCAAAACAATTATTTAGAGATTTTGTCTTAACAATCTCCCCATTTTTGGTGATGACAAAACATGTTAATTTAGATTTTTAATTTTGATTCTAAATAATAATTCAGAGAGATTTTTAATAAAAGACTCCCCCTCAATATTTGCTACGTATTTGAACCAAATAATGATAGCATTAATATCAAAAAGGATCATTACAAAAATGGTTCAAACCAAAAAAAAAACAAGCAACCTGACATGAAAAGCTACAAATCAGATATTAAAATCTAAAGATACTTCTCCCCCTTTGTCATAGCAAAAAGGCATAGGAGAGTACAGCTAAAATAGAGAATTAAAATGATAAAGAAGCTGAAGACCCTTCTGATGAAGGAGATAATGAGGGTTGTGGAATTTATGGAAAAACTAGAGAAGGATTTTGCATTGGTGGATCAACTCCAAGCTTGGGGGCAAGCTGATTGGTCATCCAATCGCGTAAAATAGCTTGTTCTTTGTCGTGATGTGCTTGCCTAGCAGCAATGGTTGGAGAACAACAAAGATTTTGGGAATATCCCTACAAGCTTTTGATGAATCTTTTTCCAGTTTTGTTCTTTTGGGAGGACGTTGTTGAGCATCAAGGGGGGTGATTTGTGATGGAGCAGCAGATGTGCAAAAAGTAGACAATGAAGCAAAGTTTGTGATGATGTTTGGGACAAAAGTTGGAGTGGAATAAGGTGGAATGGAAGGGCCATCACTATCTACATCAGAAAAAGTCAAAAATTGACTGATTCCAAAGATTGATGAGGTAGTGGTCTTTTAAGGTGAGACAAAAATAGGGGACATGATTGAAGTATGGTGAAAGGGAAGAGTAGGACATAGGCTACCTTGGATGATAAGTGGAGTTGGAGAGGCTGTTGAATTCACATTTTAGGGAGCTTCCTAAAACGAAGATCGTTCTTCAGGATTTGGAGAAGGGGAATATCGTTCTTGAGGGTCAGGAGAGTCTTGATCAATAAGAATTCTATCAGACCTTTTTCTTTTGATAGAGGCTGATGGAGCTAAAGAAGATTGTGTTTGAAGTTGTTTCATGTGTGAAATATTTTTGGAGGTCAATCTGGAGATTTTGATTTTGGAGGTTTCACTCAAAAGGGGAATTTGAAAGTGTTTAAAGATTTTGGAAAGAACCATGCCGTAGATGACAGTGTTCCTTTTGTCATCTTTTTGAACAACAGTTATCATGTGCTGAATGATTAAATAGGGCAGGTTTAGTTTCTTGCGATGAAGAAGGTGATAAATGACAAGAGCATCATTATCAAATACGAATTTGTGACTGCCACAGTGAGGGAGAATAAAGTTTTGACTGATTTTGTTAAAGATTTTTGGAAGGCGTTTTAACTCAGCAGAGAGATTTTTGTGGATCCAGCAATAAAAAATTCTTGAAATACCTCTTCTTTTGAGAGGTTGAGGGCTGAAAACCAATCTTTTCCAAAGATGGTCAGACCTTCAGAAGGTACTTGCAAAATATCAGCCAACACAATAGGATCAAGTCGGACCTCTACACCTTTTAGAAACAATAAGGGATTTGTCCAGAAAAGCCTCAGCCTTGCAATAGAATGTGCGAATGACATCAGGGTAGAAACAATCAGAAATATTGAGGAACTCAATCCAACAAAGGGCATCAGTGTGATGTTGGATGAAGACTCCTTCAAGTTGAAGATTTGTAAGATCAAAAACACGGCCAACGCCGATAGGGCGTTGAGCCCATTTTTCAGAAAAGACTTTTTGTATTTTGGCAGAGATCATTAGAGGAATCAGGATTTTTGTAGATGAGGGTTTTGAAGATTTCGTGGTTTTTGTGGTTTTTGTATGAGTTTGATGAGGGGAACGATCTTGAGGTGGTTGTCTTGGTGAAGAGCGTTTGTGAGATTGATCCTAAGCTGAAGATCGTTCTTGAGGAATCGAAGAGCATTCTTGTGAGGGTTTTTGCTTGTGAGATTTTATGGATTTTTTCGTTAAGGGAGATTGAGATTGTGTTGGTTTAGAAAAAGGGGTTTTGGTTTTGGATTGAGGACGTTTGGATGGAGATTTTGACACGGGTTTAGAAATTTCTGGGTTTTGAGGAGTGTTTGAAGGTTGTTGAGAGGGGGGAATTTCAGCATCATCATCATCAAAGATGGTGTAGACAGTTGTATCAATATGTTTAGGTTTAGTTGTATCAATATGTTTAGGTTTTGAAGTGCCAATGCCAGCCAAAATACGCATGGCTCTTCTTCGTGGGGAGGATGTGCTAGAGGTAGGTTTCTGAGTTTTTCGAAGATGTGGAGGGGCCTGACTTAAGATGGGAATGGGGATTGAAACAATCGAGGAAGGACGGTGGAAAGAGGAGCAGGAGTAAGCGGAAGAGGGCTTGTTTTAGGGGAGGAGGACAAGTAATCTGAGAATGTTCTCTCAGAAGAAGAAGAATGAGGGGGTGGGTCCAGGTGGAGGAGAAGGTGATCTAACAAGAGATGGGGATGGTGATGGTGAAGGAGATGGAGATGTTCTGGGCTATTTGTGAGCAGTTGTTTTAGTTCTAGCCATTTTTGGTTGGAAAAAAAAATTTAGAGTTTTTTTTAATGAATACGAAGGTATGAGATGAATGATCAGAAAAAAAAAATGTTTTTTGTTGTTTTGTTAAAAAGATGTGTGGCAGTTGATTACGAAGAGGAAGAGTTGGCACACGTGTTGTTGGGATGGAAGGAGCAGTTGCATGGGGAAGGAGGAAAGAGAGGGCGTGTGGCTGGGAGCCGTTACCTTTTCAAAAAGAAGCAGACATTTTTCAGATGAAAGAGAAAAGAGTAATGATGAAGAACGAAGATCGTTCGTGAGTATTATGACACAGCAAGGGAGAAAACGAAGATCGATCTTTGTTATGTCTAGATTGATCCTGTTTCAATTTTATCAATTTTGACCAGGATTTGTAACGATTTTTAGTCGTTCTTTGATGGAATTGAAGCTATCTTCAACAAGAGGCTTAGTAAAAACATCAACCAACTAATTTTTTGTATCCACAAAAATCAATTCAACCTTTTTTTGACTATGTCTAGACCTTGAATGTTGAATAGGGTTTTTGGAGAGATTAATAGCACTGGTATTATCACAATATATTGGGATATGAGAGTACCTTTTTGAATAATCTTCAAGTTGATTCTTGATCCATAATACTTAAGAGCAACAATTTGCGGCTGAGACATATTCGGCTTCAGTTGTTGATAGGGCAATTGTGTTTTGCTTCCTACATGACCAGCTGATTAAGGCTTCTCCTAGGAATTGACAGGCACCACTTGTGCTCTTCCTTTCTATCTTATCACCGGCATAATCGGCATCACAGTAAGCTACAAAATCAAAGTGAGAACCTTTGCTATACCAAAGGCCAAGATCAGTAGTACCTAGTAGATAACAAAATATTCTTTTAACTGCCGTTAAATGAGACTCTTTAGGTGATGATTGAAACCTAGCACATAAGCCTACTGCAAAAACAATGTCAGGCCTACTTGCAGTTAGATAAAGTAAAGAGCCAATCATTCCTCGATATTCTTTTTCAGAGATTCATTATCCATTTTCATCTTTATCTAATGAGGATGATGGATGCATGGGAGTTGTCATGACCTTGGCTTCATTCATTTTGTATTTCTTTAAAAGGTCTTTGATATATTTTTCTTGACAAATGAAAATTCCATTTGTATATTGTTTAATTTGTAAACCAAGAAAATATCTCAACTCTCCCATCATACTCATTTCAAATTCACTATGCATGAGATTTGAAAAATCCTCACACATTTTTTCATTTGTTGATCCAAAGATAATATCATCAACATATACTTGAACAATGAGTAAATCATTTTTACATGTTTTCTTAAAAAGTGTTGTGTCAATGTTTCCTCGAGAAAAATTATTTTTAATAAAAAATGAACTCAATCTTTCATACCAAGCTCTAGGAGCTTGTTTTAAACCATAAAAAGCTTTGGTGAGTTTTAAAACATGATTTGGTTTCTTTTGATCTTCAAAGCCTGGAGGTTGACGGACATAAACTTGTTCATTTAAAAATCCATTTAAAAATGCACTTTTAACATCCGTTTGAAAAAGTTTGATGTTTTTATGTGATGCATATGCAAGAAGGATGCGAATGGCCTCTAACCTTGCAACTGGAGCATAGGTTTCATCATAGTCTATTCCTTCTTGTTGATTGTAACCTTGAGCAACCAACCTTGCTTTGTTTCTTACCACTTTTCCTTCTTCATCAAGCTTATTTTGGAAGACCCATCGTGTTCCAATAATTGTTTGATCTTGTGGATTAAGGACAAGAGTCCAGACTTCATTCTTCTCAAACTGAAGAAGTTCTTCCTTCATCGCATCAATCCAAGATTGATCAATTATTGCCTCTTTGATTGATTTTGGTTCTACTTGAGAAATCATTGCCATGTTGCTGTTTGCATCGTCTTTAAATGATCTTCTTGTTCTAATGCCATCAGCTGTATCTCCAATTATTTGATTTAGACGATGATCATCTACAAGTCTCCAGCTTTTGGGAGGAGTTTGAAACGAAGACTGTTTATCAATCTCGTTTTTCTGAAGATCAATCTTCTGCGTTTGCCCAGATTGTTCTTCCTCATCCTCATCTTTCTTTTCCAACTCAAGATCATCAAACTCATCAAATAAAATGTTCATATTGATTTCAACAATTTTAGCTCTCAAATTAAAAACACGATATCCTTTAGATTCCGTTGAGTATCCTAAAAATATGGCTTTGTCCGATTTCGCATCAAATTTTCCCAAGTTGTCTTTATTGTTTAAAATGTAGCAATAACAACCAAAGATGTGAAAATATGAAATATTTGGTTTTCTATTTTTCCAGATTTCATAGGGTGTTTTATTTATGATTTTTCTAATTGAAACACGATTCAAAATATAATACGAGGTGTTTATGGCTTTAGCCCAAAAATATTTTTCCACATTGGATTCTTCCAAGATTTTTCTTGCCATCTCTTGCAAAGTTCTATTCTTTCTTTCAACAACCCAATTATGTTGAGGAGTTCTTGCACAAGATAGATTGTGAGAGATGCCAAGTTCTTCAAAAAAAAAATATTTTGAAAGATGCATTTATAAATTCACCTCCATGATCACTTCTTACAGTGATGATATTTGATTGTTTTTCATTTTGAACCTTTTTACAAAAAATTTTGAAAGCATCAAATGCATCATCTTTTTGTTTTAAAAATAACACTCATGTGTATCTAGAAAAATCATCAACAATTACAAATCCATATTTCATGCCTCCTAAGCTAGTGGTTTTGACGGGACCAATAAGATCAATGTGAAGTAGTTCGAGAGGTTTTTTAGTTGATATAAACTCTTTTGAATGAAAACTACTTTTAACTTGTTTTCCTTTTGCACATGCTTCACATACTTTATCTTTTTCAAAATTGATTTTAGGAAGTCCTCTAACAAGATCTAATTTTGACATATTTGAAATTGTTTTCATACTTATATGTCCAGTTCTTTTATGCCATATCCATTTGTCTTTATTCATGGACATGAGGCGAGATTCAACTGGTAATTCTTCAATGTATAAAATGTAAAGGTTTTTCTTTCTGGATGCAGAAAATATGATTTCTCCAGAAGTTGCCAATCTCACTTCACATATGTTTGATTTAAAAATAACCTCAAAACCATTATCACATATTTGACTAATGCTGAGAAGGTTATGTTTTAATCATTCCATATATTGAACATCATTGATTTTGACATAATTTATTTTACCTATTGTTCCATTTCCTTTTATCTTTGCTTGATCGTTGTTTCCAAATGTTACGGATCCTCCATCTTTTTTGATAAATGACATAAAGCAGTTCTTGTCACCCATCATATGCATTGAACAGTCACTGTCCAAAAACCATGGCCTTTTCTTGACATCTTGAGATCCATCCTGCATGATGTGTTATATCATTTTTAGGTACCCACTTGATTTTGGGTCCTAAGGAGTTAATTTTAAAATCTGATTCCTTCTTGGTGTTTAAAATAGTCTCAGAGTGACTAATCTTGGACCAGGAGGAATGTTTAGTTGCCTATTTTTGAAAGGATTTGGAAAAACGAATTTCAGCAGGTTTTGATAAAGCTTCAGATCGATCTTCGTTTTTAACATCAGGTGATGATCGATCCTGTTTTTTCAGATTTTGAGAAAATTTTGCCTTTGCTCTAAACTGTTCTTCTTTTTTAAAATTCTTTTTGTTCTTGATTTTTTCATCCCTTTTTTTAAAATAGCATGCAAATTCTAAGTGTCCAATTTTGTTACAGTATGAACATTTAATTTTGCAATTTCCCTCTTTTCTTTCAGGAACAAAGAAATTTTCATACATTTTTTATTTTTGAGTTTTATCAAAACCAATCCTAGCTTTCTCAAATATCCCTACTTGGGAACCCATGATTTTCTGAAATGTCTCAGTAGCTTGAATGAAATTCGTTAAATCATTTTTAAGAATTTCAATTTTAGCCTTGAGAAGATCGTTCTCCCTTTGGGATGAAGATCGACCTTGGCTTTCAGAACTTTCAGATTCAGAACCTTAGAGTTGAGATTCTTTTAGGTTTTGAATGATTTCTTTAAGTTTATCATTCATAGCCTGAACTTTCTCTTTTTCTTCTTTTTCTTTATGAAATTTTTCCTTAAAAGAACTACATTTTTGAATGAGAAAGTTTGAGTCATTTAGCAAATTATCAAATTCGATTTCCATTTGTTTACATACAAGACATGGTTCAAAATCTGTTACCTCTATATCTTCATTGTTTGCCATCAAGCACAGGTTTACTTCTTCAGGTTCATCTATATCTGATTCATCAGAATCATCCCAGGTTGCCATCATTGATTTTTTCTTGAAAGGAAATTTCTTTGGCACCTTTTTGTTTAATGGACATTTAGTTTTGTAATGTCCTTGTTTGTTGCATCCAAAGCAAGTGATTTTGCTTTTATCTATTTCAGCTTTGAAATCCTTTTTGTTTGGGGATCCTCTTTTGATCTGGTCTCGTCTCCTCATCATTCTTTGTATCTTTCTTGTTAGAAGAGCAATCTCTTCATCAGCATCTTCTTGACCATCTTCTGAATCACTTTCTCAATTGTTTGTTGAACACTTGGTGAGCTTTGAGATACTTTTAAGGCTATTACTTTGCCTTTCTTTATAGGTTTATCTTCCAGCAACAGTACCTCATGCGCTCTTAGAGTACCAATCAGTTCTTCCAATCCTAGAACTTCAAGATTCTTTGCTTGGCTTATGGCTGTCACCGTTGGTCTCCAAATGATTAGAAGACATCTCATGATTTTTCGTACCCTGTCTTGTCTTGAATAAGCTTTGCCAAGTGAGTGCATTTCATTCACTATAGTTGTGAATCTTGAGTAAATTTCATCAATTGTTTCTCCATCATTCATTTCAAAAAATTCGAATTTTCGAATGCCAGTATCAATTCTTGTTTCCTTAACATGACTTGTTCCCTCATGGTGAGTTTGCAATGTGTCTCATACTTTCTTGGCTGTATCGCATTCATCTACTCTTTCACTTTCTTCCCTGCTCAAAGCACATGATAAGAATAATTGAGCTTTTGAGTTTAGGAGTACCTTAGACTTCTCATCTGTTGTCCATTCAGCTTCTTTCTTTTCAGCCGATGTTGAGTCGTTTTGATCCACTCTTGGTATGAAGTCTCAATCTGTGATGATTCTCCACATACCAGTATCTTGTGACTTTAGGAACAATTGCATTTTTCCTTTCTAGAAGTAATAAGCTGATCCATCAAAGTATGGTAGTCTGTTTGAAGATCCTCCTTCAGCAATGTATTTAGCTTTTGACATTATCTTCCTGAATCTTTTGCTCTAACACTTTTTGAGTGTTTTAATTCTTAGAGACTGGCTCTGATGCCAATTGAAATAACAATGTCAATTATAAGGAAGGGGTTTTGAATTATAATTGCCCCTTTTAAAAAATTCATGTTTGAAACTAAAAGTTTTACTCAAGATTGACCTTGGTAATACGAAGAACGATCTTGGTTATTGTAAAAACAGCAATACTGATTTTATCAATGTAAAAACTAATTGCAATGCATGTAATAAATAGAGATAGAGATAGAGAGATTACTCAAGCATATATACTAGTTCACCCAAACTTTGGCTACGTCCAGTCCTCACAAATGTGAGATTTGCCACTAAGTGCTCAAGGCAAGATTGTTCTTGGTTGTTACACAACTTTTCATAGATCAATCTTGATCTTTACACAGTTTCCACGTTTCTACTTTAGAAAGGATTTCCATAGATTTACCTTAACCTATTTCAGAAAGGATTTCACAAATTACCTTTTACAACATAAAAGGATTTCCACACACTTCTCAAGCTATGATAATACACTAGCCTTGAGTTACAAAGTAATGATAATGAAGATGTTTAGAATCTGAATATTACTCAACTCTTGTTTTAGAAATAGATTCAATAATTTAAGACTCAGTTGCTACTGATTGCAACACAACACAAAGAAAAAGATTTGCAAGCTAAAGAATGATATTTGAGAGAGCTCGAATATGAGTGTATGATTGATGCTTTGCTTGGAGCTTTGAGTTGTGATTTGTTCTTCATCTTGATGTTGTATTTATAAGCTTCAAGAGTGGTTAGGATAGCTCATGTATCCGTTGAGATGAAGTCAGCTGTCATAGGACAGTGAGTAGACTGAAGCAGGCCAAAGGCAAGAGTGAACAAGCTGAATCCAAGAGCATTCTTGCAATCTAGGATCGATCCTCATATGAGTTAAATGTGATTTGACTTGTACTCGATCTAGTACATTTTCTGAAGTGGCTTGTTTGCTTTGAGTCAGTGAGCAGACCTTGATTTGAAGGTACAACTGTATTGTACTTTACAGCCTGTACCATTGTACTTATATTTGTTCCAAATGAAGAATGATCTTGCTTTTATATTTCTTCATGAAGCTTGTCTTGATTCTTCGAATTCTGGAATGATTCTGTTTTAGACTTTTCCTTGCTTATTCTTGATAAAGATATAAGATTGATAAAGCTTCTAGGATACAATTTTCGCACAGAACTGATCATTCTTGATTTTGATGAAAGTGAAGATCAATCTTCGTTTTACAGACGTATGGCAGGATTGATCCTCGTTTTTTGCTGTTTTTGCTTTCTTTGATTTTAATGAGATTTGTTTTGAATTGTTTTGTACCTATCTTGTTTAACACACTCAAATACACAAGTTAAATACCAAAACACTTAGAATCATAATTATAATTCTTAATTAACCTTTTGTTTAATTATCATCAAAACAATTAATTAGAGATTTTGTCTTAACAAAAACAACCACAAAAAATGATGTGGAGAAATCGAATATGGGAAGTAAACTTACTTGATGAAAACCTAGATCTATGGAAGAAACACACGAAGAAGACAAAGAGAAGTAAACTTACTTGGGATGCATTTTTTAATTTAATTTTATTTTGTGGTTGTATTCGTATTGTACCTATTATATTTTAATATTTTTTAATATTAAAATGATATAATTTATTTTAGTTGATTAAGAATTAATAGTATTAAATTTAAAATTTTGTATAGAAAAAAAAGAAAAAGAAATTTGTTGATACAAATTAGCTAGTTCAGTGCAAATGAGGGCAAAATTTGGATTGAAGAAAAAAAAATCAAAATAACGGGCCCAAAAAACTTAGTAGTGGAGTACTAGATTGAGAGGTTGGAGCACTCGTATACAAGTTACAGGAAATTAAAATAATTCTTTAGATTTAAAATATATATAAAAATAATAAAACTCGGAAAAAGGGTTATACCACTTATTGTGGTATATATATATATATATAAAAGAGAGAGTGATATTGGAAAAAACAAAATAGAACCGTGAGAAATTTTGAGCAATAGTGTTAAGAGAATTTGAAAATAGAGAGGGTACGACGACACAGAGGAGGAAAACAAAAATAAAAGAAAATTCACCTCACGTAATATATAATTTTTTATTTCTTCAATTTAATTCAAATTTTGGTACGTTGTTTCTACCTTTAAATTTGATTTATCTATATACCTTAATAATAATTTTGCTTTCTCTTTGAGTAAGTTTTGATATACCCTTAGTTTAAAATATTAGTTACTATCGATTTAAAATATTATCTCTGATGATGAAAAAAAATGAATTTTCTTTATTCGTAAAGTTTGAAAATATTTGCTAACATTTTAAAGCATCATTTGTACCTTGTCCAATGGTTGAATTTTTTACTCTACGGTGTAGTGATATTTCGTAATCATGCATTAACATATAGTCTAACAAATACGACTTGTGCATTTTGATTTATTTGTATTTTTGGTGTTTTGTGATTATAATTTGTAAATGAAGTACATGACTTTTATTCATATTGTTGCAAAAATAAATATATATGGATGTCTATTTGCTCCATGTTGGTTATTTGGAGATGACCCTTACTTTTGAACAGATGATATCCCCAATTTACTTTCGCACCCAAAAGAGTCTTCAGAGGAATAGATGGAGTATTTCTTTTAATTTCTAGGATGGGTAGTTGTCGTCAGCTTTAGGGACTTTATTTCTGTTAGAGTCAAATTTATATCATTTATTATTTTTCCTACGTTGGTACAAATTTTTGAATTCTATAACTTGGGTGTTCAATTATTTGAGTAGGATATTTAAGGATTTCTAATTAATTATGGATTGTTTGTTTGAATTTATATGTGTGCTTATGTATTTTGCTTGCACGAGAATAGAAATATTTTCATGGTGAAGAAAAATATGAACTGTATTTTAAACATAGTATTTCGAGATAATGCCCCCAAAAAGTTGGATGTTACATTGTGGTATCAGAGCATATTGGTCTGATTCGGATTGTGAGTTTGATGTCTTAAGTTGATCATGTTGGGTTGTAGGGTAGCTTGTAGTATGTCTCTTTATGACTTTGCGTTATTTGTTGGTGTGAAATTGGTAGTTAGAGTTGCCTCTTACTCATGTAGAGTAAGGACAATATTTTTCTTCATTTCGAGATTCATGTCTAGCACTAACTAGATTAAGCGTTGCAAAAAACAATGCCTTCGAGACGAACTCCCAATGCTAGTGCTGCTGCTAATGGGATCGATGAACTAGGGATGGCTCAAATGGCTCAAGCTATGGCACAGATGGTTGTTGTTATCGCTGCTCATAATGAACGTGACTTATGAAGAGATGAAATGGAAGAAAGAGTCGTTGAATCTATAGGTTTGGCAGATTTCCACAAACATGACCCTCCCAAGTTCCATGGAGATGTTGACCCCGAAAAAGCCGACAAAAGGTTATAGGAAGTAGAAAAGATCTTTGAAGTGATTTGATGCCCACCTGGGTGAAAGTGGGTTATGCCACTTATCTATTACTTGGTGATGCTGAGTATCGGTGGAGAAGCACCAAATTGATGATGGAAGTTGCTCGAAAAGATATTAACTAGGAATCTTTTTAGATGAAATTTTGGGATAATTATTTTCCAGTTAGTGCTACAACAAAGTTGGGCGATGATTTCAAATTTTTCCGTTAGACCATTGATGAAGACTTTATGTGTTATCGCTTCCAAGATGGGCTAAGATACAAAGTTCAAGATTTTGTACTACCCCTATGAATCAAACGATTCCAACCAAACAATCAAAATCGTGGTCATGGTCAACCCAAAACAAAGTCGTATCATCGTTCTTAGGAAGCTAATCGGGGACAATATCGTCATATGATTTTAGACTCGAGAGATAGAGGAAAGACAACGAGAACTAAGCCCTATTACTATCGATGTGGAGACCCAGGAGATCTTGCTGATAAGTGTACTAAAAAGAATCATCTATGTTACAATTGTCAAAAACCAACACACCTTGCTAAGGACTATAAGGCATCAATTGTCAACCGAGGGGTCTCTCATCTAAATGAATCCTTTCAAGAGGAGTGTGAAATCTCAAGTAACATTCTACTAGTTCTTTTTAACTCTGGTGCAACACATTCATTTATTTCTATGGATTTTGTGAACCTATTGAAGTTTCTTGTCACAACCATATTGATTGATTTGTTTATTACCATTGTTTTTTATAAGACTTTAACTGCAAATACAACTTGTATGTATTGTCCTGTAGTGGTGTTGGGTAGTGAATCTCATTTGTCTGCCTCTTAAGAACCTTGATGTTATCCTCAGTATGGATTGATTGTCATACCATTATATTTGTTGAGACAAAATCTCAATTTAATGTTTTGATGAAAACAAACAAAAAGTTAATTAAGAATGTTAATTATGATTCTAAGTGTTTTGGTATTTAACTTGTGTATTTGAGTGTGTTAAACAAGATAGGTACCAAGCAATTCAAAACAAATACCATTAAAATCAAAGCAAGAAAAAATAGCAGATTGAAGATCAATCCTGCCAGACTTTTGCAAAACGAAGATTGATACTCACTCCCATTAGAATCAAGAATGATCAATCCTGAGCAGAAGATTGCATTCTAGAAGCTTTGTCAATCTTATCTCGTTATCAAGAATAAGCTAGGAAAAGCTTAAAATAGAATTAGCCCAGAATTTGAAGAATCAAGACAAGCTTCATGAAGGAATATAAGAAGCAAGATCATTCTTCATTTTGTACAAATGCAAGTACATAAGTACAAGGTGTAAAAGTACATTACAGTTGTACTATCAAATCAAGACTGCACACTGACTCAAAAGCAAGCAAGCAATCTCAGAAAAGGTACTAGATCGAGTACAAGTCAGATCACACTTAACTAATTTGAGAATTGATCCTGGACTGCAAGAATGCTCCTGGATTCAGCTTCTTCACTCTTGCTTTTGGCCTGCTTCATTTCACTTACTGTCCCATGACAGCTGGCTTCATCTCAACGGCTGTGTGAGTTGTCCTAACCTCTATTGGAGCTTATAAATACAGCTTCATGATGAAGAACAAATCAGAGCTTCAAGTACTAAGAAAATTCATTACTCATTTCAATCATACTTGAATTTCTCTCACTCACATACATTGAATCAGTTCTGATTTTTCCCATTCGATTCATAGAATCATTCTCATATATTTCTCTGTCAAAGAATCAGATCTCAAACACGAGTTGAGACATCTCAGATTCTAACATACAATTTCATCATTATTGTAAAACTCAAACTATAAGAGTTTAGTATAGTTTGGGTAGATTGTAAGAAATCCTATCAAGGTTGATAGGTGACCTGATTGAACTCCTTTCTGAATGGAAAGGTTTTAACTTTATAACAGATCAAAGTTGATCTGAGGGTGTTGTAAAACCAAGAAGGTTCTTTGTTTTGAACACTTAGTGGAAAATCTCAAGGTTGTGAGGACTGGACGTAGCCCAAGTTTGGGTGAACCAGGATACATGCTTGAATCGATCTTCGTTATAAACAAGATCAATCTTGAGTAAAACTTTTAGTTTTTAACAGGAATTTTTCAAAAGGGGCAATTATAATTCAAACTCCCTTTCCTTATAATTGACATTGTTACTTCAATTGGCATCAGAGCCAGTCTCTAAGAATTAAAACACCCAAAAAGTGTTAGAGCAAAAGATTCAGGAAGATAATGTCAAAAGCTAAATACATTGCTGAAGGAGGGTCATCATACAGACCACCATACTTTGATGGATCAGATTATTACTTCTGGAAGAGCAAAATGCAATTGTTCCTAAAGTCACAAGATACTGGTATGTTGAGAATCATCACAGATGGAGACTTTGTACCAAGAGTGGATCAAAACGACTCAACATCGGATGAAAAGAAAGAAGTTGAGTGGACAGCAGATGAGAAATCTAACGTACTCCTAAACTCAAAAGCTCAATTATTTTTATCATGTGCTTTAAGCAGGGAAGAAAGTGAAAGAGTAGATGAATGTGATACGGCCAAAAAAGTATGGGACACATTGCAAACTCACCATGAGGGAACAAGCCATGTTAAGGAAACAAGAATTGACATTGGCATTCGAAAGTTCGAATTGTTTGAAATGAATGAAGGAGAGACAATCGATGAAATGTACTCAAGATTCACAACTATAGTGAATGAAATGCGCTCCCTTGGAAAAGCTTATTTAATACAACACAGGGTAAGAAAGATCATGAGATGTCTTCAAATCATGTGGAGACCAATGGTGACAGCTATAAGCCAAGCCAAGAATCTTGAAGTACTAGGCTTGGAAGAACTGATTGGAACATTACGAGCACATGAAGTGCTGCTACAAGAAGACAGACCAATCAAAAAGGGCAAAACAATAGCTTTGAAAGCATCTCAAGAAAGTCCGCCATAACAAACAGATGAGGACTTAGAAGAAATCGAAGGAGATGTTGATGAAGAAATAGTTCGTCTTACAAGAAAGATACAAAGAATGTTGAGAAGAAGAGATCAGATCAAAAAGGGATTTTCAAATAAAAAGGAAAACATCAAAATAGAGGTAGACAAAAGTCAAATCACATGTTTTGGATGCAATAAACAAGGACATTATAAAACTATGCCCCTTGAACATAAAAGCCCCAAAGAAGTTTCCCTTCAAGAAGAAATCAATGATGGCAACCTGGGATGATTCTGATAAATCAGAAACAGATGAACCTGAAGAAACAAACCTGTGTTTGATGGCAAACATTGAAGATACAGAGGTAACAAATTCTGAACCATGACTTGTATGTCAACAAATGGAAATCGAATTTGATAATTTGCTTAATGATTCAAACTTTCTCATTCAAAAATGTAGTTCCTTTAAAGAAAAATTTCATAACGAAAAAGAAGAAAAAGAGAAAGTTCAGGTTATGAATGATGAACTTAAAGAAATCATTCAAAACTTGAAAGAATCTCAATTCAAAGGTTCTGAATCTGAAGGTTTTGAAAGCCAAGATCAATCTTCATCCCAAACGGAGAACGGTCTTCTCAAGGCTGAAATTGAAATTCTTAAAAATGATTTAACGAATTTCATTCAAGCTACTGAGACATTTCAGAAAATCATGGGATCTCAAGTGGGAATATTTGATAAAGCTGGTCTTGGTTTTGATAAAATGCAAAAAAACGAAAATATATGAAAACTTTTTTGTTCCGGAAAGAAAAGAGGATAAATGCAAAACCAAATGCTCATATTGTAAGAAACTTGGACATCTGGAATTTGCTTGCTACTTTAAGAAAAGAGATGAAAAGGTTAAAAGCCAAAGGTTTTTTAAAAGCGAAAATCGTTATGCAAATAAAGCTAAATCAGTTTTGAAAAATCTGCAAAACGAAGAACGATCTTCAGGTTGTTCTCAAAACGAAGAACGATCTTCAGGCTATTCTCAAAACAAAGAACGTTCTAGAGCAAAATCAGAACTATCTCCAGAAAATATGAAAAAAGGAAAATGATCTGAAACTTCAAAATCAAGATTTAAACCCCTTTAAACCCATATTTCGAAATCAATTCCAAGATCAACAATTAAATGCTCCTACTGTCTCAAAATTGGTCATCATGAATCAACTTGCTATTTTGAAAAGAGATCAAGTTTTAAAAAATCTTCTAAAAGAAGATATACTAACCATCAAGGACCCAAACAAATATGGGTACCAAAGTCATTGCTAACTTATGATGTAGGTACATCATCCAACAATCAAAAAAGAACATTGATACATGGACAAGGCATGCTCAATACACATGAATGGAAAAGTATGGTGCCTCATCTCATTACAAAAATTTGGAGTGTCTATAATCTTTGGAAACATTAACAAATCAAAGGTATAAGTATCATCTTATTTTTGCTTCTGTATATGCGCTCACTCTCTCTAGTTTTAAAAATGAAAAATGGATCTATTTTTTACTAGTAAGCATGATCTTGTTCACATTCATCTTATCTTACTTGTTTTTTGGAATTTTAAAGGATATCAATTTCTAAATATTCAGGGGGAGTTTTTTAGAAAATGATATGTTTCTTAAAACTGGAGTCTACTCATTATTTTCTATGTGTAGTATACATTTCCTTTGTATTCCCCAACCTTTTTGTGTTGACAAAGGGGGAGAATTATTTTAGATTTTATGTGCAGATTTTATGTTGATTCAAAAATCTGAAGCATATTCTGAGGGGGAGCTTTTAAGCTCTCTAAATTATAATCAAAATTAAAATCTAAATTAACATGTTTGTCATCATCAAAAAGGGGAAGATTGTTGAGACAAAATCTCAATTTAATATTTTGATGAAAACAAACAAAAAGTTAATTATGAATGTTAATTATGATTCTAAGTGTTTTGGTATTTAACTTGTGTATTTGAGTGTGTTAAACAAGATAGGTACCAAGCAATTCAAAACAAATACCATTAAAATCAAAGCAAGCAAAAACAGCATATTGCAGATCAATCTTGCCAGACTTCTGCAAAACGAAGATTGATCTTCACTCCCATCAAAATCAAGAATGATCAATCCTGAGCAGAAGATTGCATTCCAGAAGCTTTGTCGATCTTATCTCGTTATCAAGAATAAGCTAGGAAAAGCTTAAAACAGAATCAGCCCAGAATTTGAAGAATCAAGACAAGCTTCATGAAGGAATATAAGAAGCAAGATCATTCTTCATTTTGTACAAATGCAAGTACATAAGTACAGGCTGTAAAAGTACATCACAGCTGTACTATCAAATCAAGACTGCACACTAACTCAAAAGCAAGCAACCAACCTCAGAAAAGGTACTGGATCGAGTACAAGTCAGATCACACTTAACTAATTTGAGGATCGATCTTGGACTGCAAGAATGCTCCCAGATTCTGCTTTTTCACTCTTGCTTTTGGCCTGCTTCAGTTCACTTACTGTCCCATGACAGCTGACTTCATCTCAACGACTATGTGAGCTGTCCTAACCTCTATTGGAGCTTATAAATACAGCTTCTTGATGAAGAACAAATTAGAGCTTCAAGTACTAAGAAAATTCATTACTCATTTCAATCATACTTGAATTTCTCTCACTCACATACATTGAATCAGTTCTGATTTTTCCCATTCGATTCATAGAATCATTCTCATATATTTCTCTGTCAAAGAATCGGATCTCAAACACGAGTTGAGACATCTCAGATTCTAACATACAATCTCATCATTATTGTAAAACTCAAACTATAAGAGTTTAGTATAGTTCGGGTAGATTGTAAGAAATCCTATCAAGGTTGATAGGTGACCTGATTGAACTCTTTTCTGAGTGGAAAGGTTTTAACTTTATAACAGATCAAGGTTGGTCTAAGGGTGTTGTAAAACCAAGAAGGTTCTTTGTTTTGAACACTTAGTGGAAAATCTCACGGTTGTGAGGACTGGACGTAGCCCAAGTTTGGGTGAACCAGGATACAAGCTTGAATCGATCTTCGGTATAAACAAGATCAATCTTGAGTAAAACTTTTAGTTTTTAACAGAAATTTTTTAAAAGGGGCAATTATAATTCAAACTCCCCTTCCTTATAATTGACATTGTTACTTCAATATTTTGTTAGACTATGGTCGTAAGATTGTAATTGTCCTCGACCCAGGGATTTCTAAATTTATAGTCGCTCATAAAGTCAACGTCGCTCTTAAGGAGGGAGATACGGAGATTTTATCCTCAGCTAATGTGGAAGTCACTCATGATGCCAAGATAGAAGATGTGCTAGTGGTTAAAGATTTCTCATATGTGATTCTGACGGATGTACCTGGCCTACCCCCAATGCGAGAGACTGAGTTTTCTATTTACTTACACCAAGGTATTAGACTCATCTCAGTTGCACTCTATCGGTTGTCGCCCTCCGAGTTGGCTGAAGTTGAAGATTTAAAGTTGAAACAATTTATTCGACCAAGTTTTTCACCGTGGAAATCCCCAGTCTTGTTGGTAAAGAAGAAGGTCAAATGTTCATGACTTTGTGTAGATTACAAGAAACTCAACAAGGCCACTATTAAGAATCGATACCCATTGTCGTGCATTGATGACCTTATGGATCAACTCTGAGGGGCTGTGGTATTCTCCAAGATAGATTTGAAATCTGGGTATCATCAAATTCGAGTTAAGACAGAACACATTCCCAAGAATGCATTTCAAACTCGTTAAGGACATTGTGAGTATCATTTGATGCTAGTCAGAGTGACTAATGCACCCGTAGTGTTTATGGACTACATGAATCGTATCTTCCACCCATTTTTGGGCAAGTTTGTAGTGGTATTTATAGATGACATTCTCATTTATTCTAAAAGTCAAGAGGGGTCGAGGAGAAGTTATGTCAACTTGTATTAGTGTTGTGTAGGAAACAACTGTATGCCAACCTATCAAAGTGTGAATTTTGGTTGGAGGGATTTAATTTTCTAGGGCATGTGATCTTGAAGGAATGAATTGTTGTCGATCTAGCCAAGGTAAGAGCAGTTGTGGATTGGAAATGGCCAGAGACTGTTTCGGACGTTAGAAGTTTTGTTGGAGTAACTAGTTATTATCAAAGATCCATTGAAGGTTTTGCTACGATTATATCCCCATTGACCCAACTTACAAGAAATGACCAATTGTTTGCGTGGATAGAGGAGTGTGAAGCGAGTTTTAGACTGTGAAAGGAACATTTGGCGACCTCGATGTTGCTAGTTTTGCCACAACCAGATGAACTCTATGAAGTTTATTGTGATGTCTCTCGTCAAGGATTGGGAATTGTCCTCATGTAGAATACGAGGGCAGTAGCTCATGCATCACGACAACTGAAAACACATGAAAGGAACTATCCACCCATGATTTGGAACTGACTGCGATAGTGTTTTCCCTAAAAATATGGAGACACAACTTGTATGGAGGTACATTTACAATTTTCAGTGACCACAAAAGATGGAAATACCTGTTTGATCAAAACAACTTAATTTGAGGCAAAGAAACTGGATAAAGACTCTGAAGGATTACGATTGTAGTGGTTGATGCCTTAAGTAGACAAAATATCCTTGTATCCTCCTAGATGGTAAAGGAACAAGAATTACTAGAGAAGTTTCGCGATATGAACTTGGATGTCGAGTTTTCGCTAGGAGGATTGAAGTTTAGCATGATCACCATCTCTAATAGGCTATTTGAGGACATTCAAAAACATCAATTCGACGATGAACTACTTCATGGGAAGAGGTAGTTAATTGTGCAAGGGAAGGCACTAGAATTTAAAGTTGGACCAAACGATATTTTGTGCTGCAACAGACATATTTCCATTCTAGTAGTGGACAAGATAAAGGAGTTTATTCTATAGGAGGAACACAAGAGTAAATTGAGTTTTCATCCAAAAGTGATTAAGATTTGAAGCGAAATTATTGGTGGCCCGGAATGAAGAAACAAGTGGTTGAGTTTCTGGAATTTTTCCAGATATTCCAGAAAGCTAAAGTAGAACGCAAGAATGTTATAGTCCTTAAACGTGCCTGAATTGAAATGAGACAATATTTCCATGGATTTCATTATAGGATTACCTAGGACGTAGAGAAAGAATGATTCAATTTGGGTGATAGTTGATCGTCTAACTAAGTTAGCCCATTTACTACCTGTGAGGACCACCTATAATGTGACTAAGTTGACTGAGATTTACATCACAGAGATTGTGAGACTTCATGGAGTGCCTTCTAGCATCGTTTCAGATCAAGACCCAAAGTTTACCTCTCACTTTTGAGAAGCTTTGCATGAAGAGTTGGGTGACGAAGTTGAGACTAAGCTTTACTTATCGCCCGAAGACTGACATACAAACAGAGAGAACCTATCAAACCTTAGAGGATATTTTAAGAACTTGTGTCTTAGATGATCGTGGGGGTTGGGATGAATATTTCTAGCTAGTTGAATTCACCTACAATAATAGTTTTCATGTAAGTATTGCGGTGGCGTTGTACGAAGCCCTTTACAGGCGGAAATGTCACACACCATAGTGGGGAACAAATGGTACAGTAGACCACGGAGACGATCAGGAAAATAAGAGAGAAGATGAGAACTTCCCAAAGTCTCCAGAAAAGTTATGTTGACAGACTTCTTAGGCCCTTGGAATTTGAAGAAGGTGAACATATGTTCCTACGTGTTACGCCCACTACTGGAATTGGTAGAGCTATCAAGTCAAAAAAGCTCACGCCAAAGTTCATTGGACCTTACCAAATCCTCAAGTAAATCGAACTTGCAACTTATAAAGTTGTGCTACCACCACTTCTTTCCAATAGTCATGATGTGTTCCATGTTTCATAGTTATGGAAGTACATCCATGATCCATCAGATGTCATTGAGCTAGATGTAGTGCAGTTGAAAGATGATTTATCTTTTGAAGTGCCTCCAGCAAGAATTGAAGACAAAAAGGTCAATATGCTCCACAACAAAAAAATTCCCTTGGTGAAGGTAATCTTAAATAACCACTGGAGATGCCATTTGGGAACTCAAAGACAATATTAGGGAGCAGTACCCAGAGCTTTTCTCATATGCTAGCTTCGAGGGAAAAATTATTTTAAGTGATTAGAATGTAAGACCTGTATTTTTTTATTATAAGCAGTAGTGTATTAAATGCATTTTCTTCATTTATTTTTATTTTGTGGTTGTCTTTGTATTATACCTATATTTATTTAATATTTTTGAATCTTAAAAAATATAAAATTGATGTAAGTTGATTAAGAATTAATAGTATTAAATTTAAAATTTTGTATATGATTAAAAAAAAGGAAAAAGAAACTTGTTAGTGCAAATTAGCTAGTTCAATGCAAATGAGGTCAACACGAAATTAAGATTGGAGAAAAAAACAAAATAATGAGCCCAAAAATTTTGTAGTGGAGTACTAGAATTGAGAGGTTGGAGCACATATATGGAGAAAAAAACAAAATAATGAGCCCAAAAATTTTGTAGTGGAGTACTAGAATTGAGAGGTTGGAGCACATATATGGTATACAATTTACAGGAAGTTAGAATAATTCGATAGATTTAAAAACAAAAACAAGATATATAATAAACTCGGAAAGAGGGCTATACCACTTTTATATATATATATATATATATATATATATATATATATATATATATATATATATATATATATATATATATATATATATTATAAAAGAGTGAAACGAAAAAAGGAAAAAAAACAAGTAGAACCGTGAGAAATTATGAGCAACAGTGTAAGAGGATTTGAAAATAGAAAGGGTAACGACGCCACAGAGGAGGAAAACAAAAACAAAGAAAATTTGATTCAAGTAATATATAATTATGCAGATTTCTACCTTACTCAAATTTAAACTTGAGAGAAAAAATACAAGTGAAACTGTAGCTTTTAAGTGACAACTGAATCTCTTGATCAAGTAAGAGACAAAGCACAATTGTCATGTCAATAGCAGAAGTTGAGTACATTTTAGCAGTTGATTGTAGCTCTCAACTACTTTGGATAAAACATCAACTAAAAGACTACAAAATCCTAGAAATCAACATTCCTATTTATTGTGACAACACCTCTGCCATTTGCCTAACCAAAAACCATATACTTCATTCTAAAGCTAAACACATAGAAATCAAAGCCATTTCATTAGAGACTTTGTTCAAAAAGATATGCTTAATATCCAGTTTGTAGACACCAAACATCAATGGGCTGACATATTCACCAAACCACTAGCTGAAGATAGGTTTGACATCATCAAGGAAAACCTAAACTTTATTCTCTTACCTAACTCATGTTGTGCCAACCTTAGAGTAGTTTAGTTTCATACTTAGGATAAATTTTGTGTTACTTTCATTTTATTAAAAAAAGAAAAGAAAAAAAGGGCAAATTAAAAAAAAAAAAAAAAAATAGAAGCACGTTTCACTTTCAAATCTTTTTTTCTGATGAAAAATGGGGGAAAGAGATGTTTGATAATGTGGGGAAAAATATACTTAGAAAAATACTTAGACTCAAGGGAGTCAAAGTATTTAACAGAAAAGTTGTTATAAAAAATACAGTTTTGTCATCATCAAAAAGGGAGAGATTGTTAGAACCAAGTAGGTTTTATACTTAGAATTTTGATATTAACAAAAGTATTTTATGAGAACAATATATTTGACTTCATAGAGTATGAAAGAAGATTCGTGTTTTTTAAGACAATCTAAAATAAAATTTGATTGAGATTTATAATGGAAGAAAATCTTTGACCAAGTTGAAAAAAGATAAGATCAAGATTTGGAGAAGATATGATCAAGATTTATCACAAGAATATATGAATTATTTACAAGAAGATTTGATCAAGATTTATCTACAAGAAGATATACATTATTTATAAGAAGATTTGATCAAGATTTATCACAAGAAGATTTGATCAAGATCTATCTACAAGAAGATATGATCAATAATTGTTTATAAGAAGAAACGTTCACAAGAAGATACATTTATTATTTGCAAAGATATGATTCAGATTTTGACAAGATACTAAATTGGATTTAGTCATATTCCTACTTGTGAAACTTCAAGAACCGATCTAACGCTATGTTCCCGCCCATATCAAAGCAAGCAATAAGAAGGAAGTTTCATCTAAAGAATTTGCAATAGCAATTTTAACAAAATACAAACAGTATCAATATGAAGAATTTACAAACTCAATCTTAACAAAATACGAACAGTATCAATCTGAAAAATTTACAAACTCAATCTGAACAAAATACGAATAAAATCAATCTAGAAGAACTACTCAGATTGGATTCAGAAATAAAGAATTGGCTAAATAACATATTATCAAAAAGTATCTTGTTTAGAATTAATTTTGAATAAGATCATTGTTGACTAAGCTAGGAATGAAGATATAAGTCAGAATTAAATAATGACTAAATTGAAGCCCTAATTTTATCTATAAATAGATACTCAAAGCTAAAAAAGAAGATAATCCAAAAATCAGAAAAGAGTAGAAGAATTCAAGTTCAAAATTCCAAATTCATCTTAGAGTTCAAAGAGAGAAACACTTGTTCGAATGAGAAATATTTTCTAAGTGTTTTTCTTAGAGTGTGATAGTCATTGTTATAATCAGCTTGTTAGAAGCAACTACTCCAGTTCCAAACCTTTGTATTCAAACCCGATAGTAGTGTTAATGTGCCTTCAACAATCTGAGGTTGTTAGATTATGTGGAAAAGACTTGGCTAGTAGAGTCAAGGTGCGTCTGTTCCTTAAAAGTCTGGGGTTATCAGGCTATTTGAGAAGACTGGCTTGGAGGTTCAAGTGCTTTGTAATTCGAGTTATCCAATTAGTGGATTAAATCCTTCCTAGTGAAGGGACTAGATGTAGCTAAGTTAGTGGTGAACCATGATAAATTACTTGTGTCACTTTATTCATGCACTCCTTAGTTTTATTATTGCCTCTACTCCAAGTAAATCATCAAGTTTGAATCAGTTTAATCAAATAATGAAAAAGTTATGAACTTAGTCAAACATAGTTCAACCCTCATTTCTCGTGTTTGCACCTTCAAAATGAATATGCCTTATTCATAAAGTTTGAGAATATTTGTTAAAATTTTAAAGTATCATTTGAATGTTGTTAAAATAAATTGTATCCTTTGTATTATGAAAATAACGTAGTTGTGTTATTTAAATAAGAAAACTATATTAGGTGGTGTAAAACTTAGATTAAAACCTCAACCCTTAAGAGTTCAGAATATATGAGTTTTTATAATAAGTTAATTATTAATAATGCGAAGGTGTGAATCGAATTGTATAAGAGTTGTGACGCATAATCTTAGGAACGATTTTGGTAATGGTAAGGGCATCACTCCATTTGCTTTCCTACTTGAATTATTTGTGACATAATATGTGTTATGATGTTATGTGTTGCACCTCCGTTGATTTGTTTTTCTCTAAAATATGTGTATTTTATGAATGACATGTTTGTGGGTGATATTTCAGATTAAATATTTCTTTTATTTTGATTGGTAGTAGGTGATTACCTAAGGTTATGCCTCTGCTTCTATGTCGGGTTGGTTTAGGAACATGTTGGTAAATTTTAAACGCTCGGTGTGAGTGATTTCTTTTGATGCGTGCATTGGTGGTCTGGATTTAGTCGCGAATATGCGACGACAATTCCTCAAAAAGGGAATGTGATTCAAAAAAATACTCAATGGTGGGGTACTGAACATGAAACTTTGAAGAGCATTCACCAATGGTGAGAAATTGTCCAATGGTGTGACTTTTTTCTCTACGGGGCGATGATATTCTAGAATCATGTATTGACATATAGTCTAACAAATAGGACTTGTGCAATTTGGTTGATTTGTAGTTTTGGTGCTTCGTGATCATAATTGTTAAATGAAGTATATGATTTATTCATATTGTTGTATATATATATATATATATATATATATATATATATATATATATATATATATATATATATATATATATATATATATATATATATATATATATATATCCCTTACTTTTGGACATATGACATCCCCAATTCGTTTTCGCACCTGGAAGAGTTTTAAGAGAAATAGAAGGAGCATTTCTTTTAATTTCTAGGATGGGTAGTTGTGGTAAGGTTTAGGGACTTAATTTCTATTAGACTCGAGTTTATATCATTTATTATTTTGCCTACTTTGATTTGAATTTTTGAAACCTATTATATGGGTATTCAATTTTTTGAATGGGATATTTGAGGATTTTTAATTAATTACGGATTGTTTGTTTGAATTTATATGTGTAATTATGAATTTTGCTTGCACGAGAACTGAAATATTTTCACGGAAAAGAAAAAAATGGACTGTATTTTAAACATAGTCTTTTAAGATAATGTCCCAAAAAGTGGGATGTTATAGAATTCCATGTCGTACCCATTTAGATCTAGATTTGGGCTCTACCTCTTCATATTAGAACCAGAGATATGGGAAGAAAGTTGGGCTCAAAGCTAGGAATGATTGATGAGTTTGAACTTTTCCAATACTTTGACAAGATTATATTAGTAAAGATCAATGTCCTGATTGATACATGAAAACCTATCATAACAGGGAACAATAATGCAAATCCCAAGGATGGCGTGTCATGTATTGCCTTCCAATGTTCTGTTTCAGATGTGGTTTGATCGAGCAGAACGAAGAATTATGCAAAAGTGAACACACGCCAAATTATTCTAATGGCATCAAATCATTGGGTCCTTGGCTATGCTCAAATCAGTATGGAAAACATAATATTGATAAATAAATAAATAAAGATAAGAAATTTAGCAGTAATCTTTAAAATCCCGTTAGCTACAACCAATTTAATCTGGTTCCAAAAGAGATGACACAAAGGCTTGAAGCCATGTCTCTATCTAAAGTGCCAAAGCAGGAAAGAAAAGAACAAATGCAACATGGAAATAATGGAGCATATGCGATCACAATCATGGGTGAAGAAGGACACAATCTTCCAACAAAGAGACGAAGAAACTGAACCAAAGTACACTCAATTTGAACCAAACAACAAGCCTTGTTTTGAAGGTCATCTGGGGACAATGAGCTCGAGCCTTGAAGAGGCTCATTCATGTTTATAGCCATGATTTGGTGTTCCTTAGTGAGCCTAAGTTGTTAAATACTATATTCAATTTTAATTTATTTTATTCTCTGTGCTGAAGTGTTATTTGGCTTTAATTAAGATAGCCAAACATGGGGTAGGCGACTTGGCTTGCATGTGGCTAAGAATGCTCCAGAAATACCTCATCTATTTTTTGCTGATGTCAATGCTATATTTTGTAGATCTGAAGAAGGGGAAGCAAAAGAGCTTAAAATGATCTTTTCTAGAAATATCAGGAGGAATCTGGACAAAAAAATGATATAGCTAAATTTGAGATGGTATTTAGTAAGAATGTGACCGATGAGAAAAAAGAGAAGATTTTGAAAAGGTCTCCATATGAGATTTTTATGTTCATTTCTGAGAAGATATGCAGAAAGCTAAAGAGTTCGAAAGAAAAAAGTCTTTCTTTTGTTGGAAAAAGAATTCTAATTAAGGCCGTTGCACAAGCTATACCTACATATACGATGAATTGTTTTCGTCTACCAAAAGGGGTTTTTTTAAAGATTGAGAATTCCATTTGTAATTTTTGGTAGGGAGCAAAGATGGTAGATAAAAGAATCCACTGCAAAAAGTGAGAAATCTTATGCGAAGCTAAGAAAGAGGGAGGAAGCCTTGTTAACCAAACAAGTTTGAGAATCTTGACTAATCTTGCTTCTTTGGTAGTTAAATGATTTAAAGCACAATACTTCCCTACAATGATATTTGACATGCCTTTTTTGGTCATGCTCCTAGCTATATTTAGGCGTAGCATTCAACAAGTGAGCAAATTTGTAAAGATGAGAGTTGTTGAAAAGTGGGTAATTGAGGGAATATAAGAATTTGGGAAGACAATTGGTTGCCTTAATGGAACGAGTTTAAAGTCCTAAATTGGAGGTCATTGGATACCAGTGTGTCTTGGGTTAGGGACCTATTTTATGGGGCTAATCAATGCTAGAAGTACAACCTTATTATTGATGTTATATTTCTCCCTTTTGAAGGGGACTAGATAAAATATTTGCCTATTATTAATGGGGAGGAGGAAGATCAGATCATGTGAATAGGAACAAAAGATGGGGAATATTGTGTGATGACGGGCTATCATTTTATTCACCAACACAAAAAGAAATCAAGTTAGTATGTATAGAACAAGACAAACAACAAAGTTTAGAAGATTATTTGGAGGATAAAAATCCATCCACGTCAATAAGCCATTATTTAGAGAATCCCTCATGAAATCACTTCCAGTTCGTGTGGAGCTGAACAACAGAAGAGTTAATTGCCCTATTTTTTTGTCTGAGATGCGTAACCCACTCTAAAACTATTGATCATAGTTTTAAAGAGTGAATTTGGGGTTTGGTTTGGGTCACCCTTAGAATTAATTTCACAAGTAGCATGAATACGACATTTAAAAACTGGATATTATACAATTTAAAGCATGGTGATGATGATGTTATAAGACTTATTATAGGTATTATGTACAATATTTGGTACACTCACATTAAAGAGATTTATGAGTCATAAACCATACATGTGCAAGATACGATATGGGCTACTTTAAAGGCTTGTTTAGATTACCAGTTGGTTGTGGAGGAGAAAAAGTTGTGATACCAAAGATTCCTTGACATGTAAAGTGGAAAAACCAATTAAAAAATTGGGTAAAAGCTATTTTTGGTGCAACAACAACACTTATCGATAACGGAGAGTAGGGGTTGAAGTTATGATACGAGATAGTGAAGGTAGCGTTATTGATGCGATAAGTTGGAGAATATGAGGTTCTTAAGTCATCACAACAACGATTGCTTATGCAATGCTAGTCACAGTACATTTAGGAAATCTAGAGACGTTAGTTATAAACTTCACTTGGAAAAGGCGTATGATAGAGTTGATTGAGACGTTAGTTATAAACTTCACCTTAGTGTCTTCGTTGTGGAGTGGTAGTAGAACAAAGCATTTCCATCATCTCAAAAGACTTGCCAAGGTGATCCTCTTTACACAAGTCGTGCATGATGAAGATTGGCAGCCTCTCCAGCTCACATCTCAAGGACATTTGCTATTACATATTTGGGTTTTAAAACCAGGTAGAGTCACTCTAGCTAAGTGTGCTTACTTCTATTCCCACTTATAGTATGCAAATTCAGTGGTTCTCTCAGTATGCTTATGACAAATGTGAATAATTTCATTTAGCAAGGTTAGAAGAATCGAGCCATACATATGGTTGGTTGGAACAATATTATAAGACCAACAAAGCATGATGGTTGAGGTATAAGACCATTGTGTCTTCAAAATAAGGCCTTACTCGGTAAACTTGTTTTGAGTATATTACAATATAAGAACAAGTTATGGGTCTGAATGCTTATGGATAAATACCTGAAGGGGAATCATCTTTTTCCTGATAAAAGGAGTTTGGGCTCTCTTATTTGGAAGGCAATTTTCAAGAAACTTATTGCATTGGAGGACGGGCACTCTTTCAAAGTGGGTGATGGAGATTCTATCATTTGGTTCCATTGTTGGTTTTACAACAACCGTTTTCTAACATGGTCCTGGATATCTCTCCTAATGACATGGGAGTTAAATTTCGGGATTTATGGGTTCATGATAAGTGCAATATATATAATTTGACCAAAGTTTTGCCTTCCTTGGTGATTAACCTGATTGATAATATGAATTATATTGTTCTCTCTTATTTAGAGGACTAACGAGTATAGAACTTCAGCCTAAATAGTAAGTATATTGCACAAAGTGGTTGCATGTGGAAGTTTCACCTATCGGTCAATGTCTAATTTTTCGTGTGGCAAACTCGGCATGTTCCATTCCAACCAAGTCAATTTTACATCATAGAGGCGATAATGTCCCTCAAATGTGTCCTTGTTATTACGAGATTGATTAAACAACCATTCATTGTCTGTTCGGATGCGAACGAGCGTCAGCTGTTTTGTGGATGTGGATTTCCCAATATCTACTCTACTTGTTTGAGGATTGGACTTGATAATTTTGTTCACATGATAAATGTGTTGGTGTGTGACTATGGTCCTATTGTTCCTATGGCTATGTGAAATTTTTTGACACGCGTGGTGTCTTTAAAAAAAAAATAAAAAATAAAAAAAAAAAAAAAAAAATAATAATAATAATAATAATAATAATAATAATAATAATATAATAAATAAATAATTAAAACCAATCACTCCACTTTCCCCTTTCTTTTCTCCCTCCCGTAACAACACCCC
>JBBPBP010009779.1:65837784-65894173 GCA_037974735.1 Cicer chorassanicum | reverse complement strand
AAAAAAAAAAAAAAAAAAAAAAAAAAAAAAAAAAAAATAATAATAATAATAATAATAATAATAATAATAATAATATAATAAATAAATAATTAAAACCAATCACTCCACTTTCCCCTTTCTTTTCTCCCTCCCGTAACAACACCCCTCACCCCATTTTTTTTTTCTTTCCTCCTCATTCTTCTCTTTCCCTTACCTCACCATCACCTCCATTTTTCATTTTTTTGTTGTTGTTTTTCTTTCCTCTTCTTCTTCTTCTTCTTCTTCTCACTTAGAATCACAAGTTAGTCTCCTTAAATCTTAAACCCATAGGAAGGGTATACAAGTTCTTGGGTAAGATTTTTGGGTTTGGGTTTGAGCTCTAAGGAAGGAGAATGATACCAATTTATTGAGAGTTGTTATTGAGACTCTTTGAGGTAAATCACAACACTTATGTTAATAAATCTCTAGGAAATGTAGTTTTGCTTCAAAATCTTATTTTGTGCTTAGAGTAGATTTAATGAATTTTTATGGTTTCCTAGAGTTAGCTAAGCTTTAGAATATTTTTTTTCTAAAGTCTTAAGAATATTTTTGATACTCAAATTTGTTAGCTGAGGTCCTGTCGGCTACTCTGGGAGTTGTTTGAGAACAAACGTAGCCGATTCTCCGTAGTTGTGAGTTGACGACAGTTAACGTCATTTATTTTTTTTTCGCTATAATTATTATTTTACTCGTTTTCTATGTTAAAATATTTATTTAAAAATTTGGGAAACACAACCTTTGAAATTTTATCTCGACTTCGTTATTTATTTATTTTAATGCTCTTTATTATATAATATGTTATTAATTCGATATACGTATGCGTTAAAAGTATTTAAATTGTGAATTGTTATGCGATTGAATATATTTTCCATGAATTACGATGAATTGAAAGATGATTTTAAATACATGTTTTGGGAAATTGTTGCTATGATTATTAAATCTTTAACGGCGTTAGGTGCACCTAGTTACCTCGTTTTGATTAGGGAGAGTTACCCGTTAGATGGAGCCGCCCCTATGTGAAATGTCATCCGTAGGAGGAGAGGGCTATCAACGAGATGTAAGCTCTCTAATTGATGCATGATGATGCGTTGCGGGATTGAGAGGAGAGGGTTATCCGTTAGATGGAGCCACCCCTAAGGAAAAGGCCACCCTTAGGAGGAAATGGCTATCAATGAGATGAAGCCGCCTCTTGGTTCTCAATAATTATTATTTTTACTTGTTTGATCTTCTATGATGATTTTAATGTTATTCATTTTGATTTCGCTTCGCTATTAATTGGATTTTAATATTTCTATCTGAACGGCTAAACTATAAATTTAATAATTTTATTATGTGTATTCCATAATCGTCTCAAGGTTGTAAAACTGTTATTCGTGCCTTTTTGTGTTTCCCTTCTAGTTGAGGTTGATTGTTGTCTCCTCACTAAGTCTTTGTGACTTACTCCTTCATGTTGTTTATTTTTTTTTAGATTCACAAGCAGTTGAGTAGCAAGCTGATAGTAGGCTCAAGTCTCAGTCGTATTTTGTTTTGGAAGGCCTCTTTGATCGAGGACCATTTTTTTGTAAAGTCTGTTGAGTCATGATGTATTTTGCAGCTATTGGAGTTTAGATAGTCTTTTGGGTAATGTACTGAATGTTTAGATTTTGTTGTTTGAATTTGGCTGAATTTGAAGTTTAAACAGGGATTTTGTAAATTTGGGAATGTTGAAATTACAGAGGATACTCTGTTGAAATTTCATGAAAAATTATATATATATATTTTTGAAATGATTATTCAGAACTATTTATTTGGTAAAATGTTAAGTAAGTTGATAGGCTTGCCAGGCTAGGGGTATAGTTGTGCGCCGGTCACGGCGTTTAGTTTTTGGGTCGTGACAAAGTTGGTATCAGAGCTCGGTTGTAGGTCTTAATAGCTGCAAACATAGGGTGATAATAGATTCTTGTTAGTAAATTGTGTACCCGGGCACAACTTACTTACAAGGGCTATTAACACTCTATGAAAGTCTCATCTGTTGTCTAAATCTGTGTTTAAATTCATCATCAATATCTTTCCACATTTTCTTGTCGTCTTACTCAATTTTGATCAATGTTCTTTGATTAGGTGAGAATGCCACCCAAGACTAGGTATCCTACTATAAGGGAAATTACTGATGAGTCAATTGCCCAAGCCCAAGGCGCTCGGCAACGAGGTCGTGCTCAAAATAGGCGTAGAGCTAATGTTGGTGGACGTGGCTTAGATGCCAATGTTGAGGTACCTAGGAGGAGGCGCGAAAATCCAGGCATGGAAGAGTTTGTTGCTGGTCTATAGGGATTACAACAGGTTGTGCAACAACTTGTTGGTGTTGTCGTCGGACAAAAACAAGGGGATGATCAAAGACACGACAATCCCAATGGTCAACAAGAGATTGGACAAGTTGAGCATCAAACGACTACAGCAACGAGGGGTATTGAGGTTACTTTACCAGACTTCATGAAGCTTAAACCCCCTACTTTTTCTGGGTCTAGTGCGACTGAGGACCCACAACAATTCATTGATAGTCTAGAGCGGCTTTGGAGAGCATTGGGCTGTTCTGAGGAAAGAGCAGTATAATTGGCATCATTTCAGCTAATAGGCGTGGCACGTGATTGGTTTGATATAGTGTCGCGTGGTAGACAAGTGGGGTCACCTCTGTTAGCATGGAGAGAGTTCTCACAGTTGTTCATGGCTCGTTTTCTTCTGGTGAGTGTTAGAGATGGATTAGCTTATGAGTTTGAGCGATTGGAGCAAACGGAGGGTATGACAGTTTCAGAGTACAGTGCTCGGTTTACACAGCTTTCTAGATACGCTCCTTACCCTATCACTGAGGAAATGCGTGTCAAGAGGTTCATCAGAGGATTAAGGGATTACTTATTTAGATCTGTGGTTGGGTCGAATTGTTCTACTTTTGCTGAGGTTTTGAGTTTAGCACTTCAAATTGAGCAACGACAGAAGGAAAAAGGAGGTAATAGACAAGATTCACGGAAGAAACAAAGGGTTGAAGGATCCTACAGTAGACAAAGACTCATGTCTCAAAGAGGTGGTCATAGCGGGCAGTCTTTTGGGACAGTGCAGAGTCGCAGATCAGATTTTGGAGCAGCATCACAGTCCACTTTCCCTCAGAGACATTCCAGTGTTTCAGCTACACGGTGTTCTATTTATGGTAGGTCTCACTTTGGAAATTGTTCTAGAGATGGTAAGGTGTGCTACCAATGTGGCCAAGTAGGTCACATCAGAAGGGATTGTCCTGTAGACACGACACGTCCATCCTCTAGTTATGCATCAGCCCCAACAACTTTGGCATCTTCTCAGGCTCATTCTGCATTTGTGCGAAAAAGTGGAAAAATTCTTATGTCAGAGGTTCAGGAACATCTCAGCAGGGAGGTAGAGGATTTGGTGGTAGAGGTCATATACCAGCAGGAAGAGGTCAGGCTCGAGTGTTTGCTTTGACTCGTCAGGATGCTCAGACATCCAATGCAGTAGTTACAGGTATACTTTCTATTTGTTCGAGAGATGCTCATGTTTTGTTTGACCCTGGAGCTACTCATTCATTTGTATCCTCGTGGTTTGCTACTCGACTTGGTAGATGTTCATCTTCTTTAGAAAAGGCTTTAGTTGTAGCTACACCTGTTGGAGGAAATTTGATTGCTAAGTCGATGTATCGTTCTTGTGATATAACTATTGAGGGCAAGGTGTTGCCAGTAGATTTAGTAGTTATTGACTTGGTAGATTTTGATGTGATTTTGGGTATGGATTGGTTGGCTTTGCACCATGCCACTTTGGATTGTCATAACAAAGTGGTGAAATTTGAGATACCGGGGCAATCAGTATTCTCGTTTCAAGGATAACGTTGTTGGGTACCACATAACCAAATCTCAGCATTAATGAGAAGAGGTTGAGAAAAGGTTGTCAAGCATACTTAGCCTTGGTAAGGGATACGCAAGTGGCTGAGGAGGATTTGGAAAAAATTCCAATAGCAGGTGAATTTCCAGATGTTTTTCCTGAAGAACTTCTTGGGTTGCCACCTGATAGGGAGATTAAGTTCTCTATAGACTTGATTCCAAACACTCATCCTATATCCATACCTCCTTACCGTATGGCCCCAGCAGAACTTACGGAGTTAAGGGAGCAACTTCAAGATCTTCTTGATAAGGGTTTTATTCGCCCAAGTTCTTCTCCTTGGGGAGCACCAGTCTTATTTGTAAAGAAGAAAGATGGATCCATGCGGTTATGTGTGGACTATAGGCAGTTGAATAAAGTAACCATAAAGAATAAATACCCTTTGCCACGTATTGATGAATTGTTTGACCAACTTCAAGGAGATCAATGTTTTTCTAAGATTGATTTACGATCGGGGTATCACCGGTTGAACATTAAGAGGGATGATATAACGAAGACAGCTTTCCGCATGCGTTATGGATATTATGAATTCCTGGTTATGTCCTTTGCACTTACTAATGCCCCGGCAGATTTAATGGATTTGATGAATATCGTTTTTAAACCATTCTTGGATCAATTCGTGATTGTGTATATTGATGATATCCTTGTTTATTCCAAGAGTAAAGAAGAACACAAGCGACATTTGAGGTTGGTTTTGCAAACTTTAAGAAATAAACAATGATATGCCAAATTCTCTAAATGTCAGTTTTGGCTGGATAGTGTGGCATTTTTAGGTCATGTTGTGTCTAAGAATGGAATAAGTGTTGATCCAAGTAAGGTGGAAGCAGTGCAGAATTGGCCCAGACCTACCACAGTAAAGGAGATTCGGAGTTTTCTTGGTTTAGCCGGTTATTATCGACGTTTTGTGAAGGATTTCTCAAAAATTGCATCTTCGTTGACTAGGTTGACCCAGAAGGGAGTTGAGTTCCAATGGAGTGATGCATGTGAGGAAAGCTTTCAAAAATTGAAGGAGTACTTGACGTCAGCACCTATTTTGGCATTACCCATATATGGTGAAAGTCATGCAGTTTATTGTGATGCTTCTATAGTTGGTCTCGGTTGTGTACTTATGCAACAAGGTAAGGTTATTGCTTATGCATCTAGACAACTCAAGAGGCGCGAGGTAAACTATCCTACACGTGATTTGGAAATGGTTGCAGTAATTTTCGCTCTTAAGATTTGGAGGCACTATCTATATGGTGAAACTTGCGAGATTTATACCGATCATAAAAGTCTTAAGTATATTTTTCAACAGCGAGATTTAAATTTAAGACAAAGAAGATGGATGGAACTCTTGAAAGATTATGATTGCACAATCTTATACCACCCAGGGAAGGCAAATGTTGTTGCAGATGCTTTGAGTAGGAAATCCATGGGCAGTCTCGCTCATATAGCAGAAGTAAAGAGGCCAATAGTTAGAGAATTTCAAGAAATTGTTGAAAGTGGAATTTAATTTGAACTTGATCATTCGAGGCTATTTTTAGCCCATGTACAAATTCGTCCAACCATAGTTGATGATATCAAAGAAGCTCAAAGTCAAGACCCATACTTGGTGAATATGGTAAATAATGTTCAGAATAGTAAAATTTCAGACTTTTCGGTTGATTCTGATGGTGTGCTGAGGTTGAAGTCTCGATTATGTGTTCAAAATGTTGGTGGCTTGAGAAGGAAAATTTTAGAGGAGGTTCATCATTCTTCTTATACTATTCACCCAGGTTCTAATAAGATGTATCAAGACTTGAGAGAGTTGTATTGGTGGGAAGGGATGAAGAGAGACGTAGCAGATTTTCTCTCTAAGTGCTTAGTGTGTCAACAAGTAAAGGCTGAGCACCAAAAGCCTGCGGGGTTACTGCAACCTATTGAAATACCTTAATGGAAGTGGAAAGGCATCGCTATGGATTTCGTCACAGGATTACCACGAACCCAAAAGGGTTATGACTCAGTGTGGGTGATTATAGATCGGTTGACCAAATCTGCACATTTCTTTCCTGTGAAGACTACTTATACAGCATCTCAATATGCTAAACTTTATTTAGATGAAATTGTCTCTTTGCATGGTGTACCGGTGTCTATTATTTCTGACCGTGGGGCTCAATTTACTGCTCAATTTTGGAAGTCGTTTCAAACTTCATTAGGAACTCGTTTGAAGCTTAGCACGACTTTTCATCCTCAGACAGATGGCCAGTCTGAAAGGACTATACAGATATTGGAAGATATGCTTCGTACTTGTGTTTTGGATCTTGGGGGTAGTTGGGATCAACATCTGCCCTTGATGGAATTTGCATACAATAATAGTTATCAATCTAGTATTCAGATGGCTCCGTTTGAGACTTTGTACGGAAGACGGTGTAGATCTCCGATATGATGGTTTGAAGTTGGAGAAGCCAAACTAGTCGGTCCAGAGTTGATTCAAGATGCCATTGAAAAAGCTAAATTGATTCGAGATCGCTTAGTGACAGCTCAAAGTAGACAAAAATCTTATTTTGATAAAAGTGTCGTCCCTTAGAGTTTTCAGTGGGAGAACATGTATTTCTACGTGTTTCGCCAATGAAGGGAGTTTTGAGGTTTGGTAAAAAGGGAAAACTAACTCCACGGTTCATTTGACCATTTGAAATTTTAGAAAGGGTCGGACTTGTAGCGTATCGCTTGGCACTTTCACTGGATCTCTCGGGAGTTCATCTGGTCTTTCATATTTCGATGCTTCAGAAGTATCTTCATGACCCTTCTCATGTGATTAATCATGAAGATGTGCAGTTAGATTAGAGTCTATCATACGTTGAACATCCGGTAGCTATATTAGATCGCCAAGTGAGACGTTTACGCTCAAATGATATCGTTTCAATAAAAGTTCTTTGGCGTGGTCCATCTAGTGAAGAAAGTACGTGGGAACCCGAAGAAGTCATCCGTGCGAATTACCCACACTTATTTGAAACTCAAGGTCAGTAGTATTTAATTAAATAAAAAGTCAAATAAATTCGAGGACGAATTTCTATAAGGGGAGGAGATTGACACGCCTCGGGTCTTTAAAAAATTAATAATAATAATAATAATAATAATAATAATAATAATAATTATAATAATAATAATAATAATAATAATAATAATAATAATAATAATATAAATAATTAAAACCAACCACCCCACTTTCCCCTTTCTTTTCTCCCTCCCGGTTACAACACCCCTCACCCCATTTTTCTTTTTTGTTGTTTTTCTTTCCTCCTCATTCTTCTCTTTCCCTCTCGGTTACCTCACCATCACTTCCATTTTTCATTTTTTTTGTTGCTTTTCTTTCCTCTTCTTCTTCTTCTTCTCACTAAAAATCACAAATTAGTCTCCTTAAATCTTAAACCCATAGGAAAGGTATACAAGTTCTTGGGTAAGATTTTTGGGTTTGGGTTTGAGCTCTAAGGAAGGAGAATGATACCAATTTATTGAGAGTTGTTATTGAGACTCTTTGAGGTAAATCACAACTCTTATGTTAATAAATCTCTAGGAAATGTAGTTTTGCTTCAAAATCTTATTTTGTGCTTAGAGTAGATTTAATGAATTTTTATGGTTTCCTAGAGTTAGCTAAACTTTAGAATAATTTTTTCTAAAGTCTTAAAAATATTTTTGATACTCAGATTTGTCAGCTGAGGTCCTGCCGGCTACTCTAGGAGTTTTTGGAGAACACACTCTTAGAAAATTTATTCCCCATCACAAACGTAGCCGATTCTCCGTAGTTGTGAGTTGACGGCGGTTATCGTCATTTATTTTTTTTCGCTACAATTATTATTTTACTCGTTTTCTTTGTTAAAATATTTATTTAAAAATTTGGGAAACACAACCTTTGAATTTTATCTCGACTTCATCATTTATTTATTTTAATGCTCTTTATTATATAATATATTATTAATTCGATATATGTATGCGTTAAAAGTATTTAAATTGTGAATTGTTATGCGATTGAATATATTTTCCATGAATTACGATGAATTGAAAGATGATTTTAAATACATGTTTTGGGAAATCGTTGCTATGATTATTAAATCTTTAACGGCGTTAGGTGCACCTAGTTACCTCGTTTTCATTAGGGAGAGTTACCCGTTAGATGGAGCCGCCCCTATGTGAAATGTCATCCGTAGGAAGAGAGGGCTATCAACGAGATGTAAGCTCCTTAATTGATGCGTGATGATGCGTTGCGGGATTGAGAGGAGAGGGTTATCCATTATATGGAGCCACCCCTAAGACAAAGGTCACCCTTAGGAGGAAAGGGCTATCAATGAGATGAAGCCGCCTCTTGGTTCTCAATAATTATTATTTTTACTTGTTTGATCTTCTATGATGATTTAATGTTATTCATTTTGATTTCGCTTCGCTATTAATTGGATTTTTATATTTCTATCTGAACGGCTAAACTATAAATTTAATAATTTTATTATGTGTATACCATAATCGTCTCAAGGTTGTAAAACTATTATTCGTGCATTTTTGTGTTTCCCTTCAAGTTGATGGTGATTGTTGTCTCCTCACTAAGTCTTTGTGACTTACTCCTTCATGTTGTTTATTTTTTTTCAGATTCACAAGCAGTTGAGTAGCAAGCTGATAGTAGGCTCAAGTCTCAGTCGTATTTTGTTTTGGAAGGCCTCTTTGATCGAGGACTATTTTTTTGTAAAGTCTGTTGAGTCATAATGTATTTTGCAGCTATTGGAGTTTAGATAGTCTTTTGGGTAATGTACTGAATGTTTAGATTATGCTCTTTGAATTTGGCTGAATTTGAAGTTTAAATAGGGATTTTGTAAATTTGGAAATGTTGAAATTACATAGGATACTCTGTCGAAATTTCGTGAAAAATTATATATATATATATATATATATATATATATTTGAAATGATTATTCAAAACTATTTATTTGGTAAATTATTAAGTTAGTCGATAGGCTTGCCAGACTAGGGATATAGCTGTGCGCCGGTCACGGCGTTTAGTTTTTGGGTCGTGACATTTGTTGTGCTCAAGGAATAAGCTTGTGTTTGAAGACAACTAACCTTTGGTAAACTCAATAGTAGTAGCCATTTTTGCTCAACTTCATGTTGCACAACCAACATTTCAGCAGGTCACTATGCGAATCAGCTTACAACCATTCGTCCGTACCTTGGAAAAGATTGGATTGTTAGTCTTCACCATATTCTAAGGGAATGTAACTCGTGCGCTCATGTTTTTGTCAAAATGGGAGCCAACAATGTGGACAATCTAGTTATAATTCATGATCCCCTCTTGACTTTTCTACAGCACTCTTGTGTGATGTGCTAGCAGTGTCCTTTTAAAGGGCGTAGTTGTTTTTCAATTTTACTTTTCTTTATTCTCATGTAACAAATAAAGCAAGTTTTTAATTTTTTTAAATTCTAAAAACTAAAAATACGATTTTGGAAAGGGAGTCAAATGGGCCCTAAGTTTCAGAGGTATATTCGTAGGTGATTTTGTGTGAAACAAATTAACGAAAAAATCCCCAACAAACTTTTATATAAATGTTTATTTATTATAATGCAGTTATTCTTCTAATATTTAGTATAATATTTATATAATCTTATGTTAATAATACATATTAATGATTACATAAAATATGAAAAAATAAAATAAAAAACATAAATAAATTTTTACAAACCTCAAGATTATTAATATTTATTTATCAAAATGTTGATACAATTCACCCTGAAAGAACTATAGAATATTATAGTCTTTGCATAGTCATTGTACTGTATCTATATATGTTGGAGATGTTGAATTGATTGTATATGACTATATGCATGTACTTGTTATTCATACTTGTTTTCATGGCCTAAAATTTAGAGTGTTTTTCGAATTCAATAGAATCTCCACTAAAGTTTATTTTAAAATAGGAAAAACATTGGGAAACCTTTAAAAAAACAGAAAAATAGTCTTTGAAAACAAATTTTGAATTTGGGAGTCAATTATGCGTAGAGAATGTATTAGCACCCTACGACATCCGTATAATACAGTTACCTATAATTAATTGTTCAAAATTAATGTTAACTTATATAAATTTATTTCTCATTTTAAAATGCAAATATAATCTTGTTTTGTGAAAGGAATTTAGAGATAAAAGTGTATTTAAAATATAGGGAAAAATAAACTTTATTATCATTATTATGTCTGACAAGAGTGCGATCTTGCTCCTACGTATCTACCGGTACGATAGAGAAATCAAAGTTACGTAGTTCTTGGATAGAAAATGCGGATGTGTTGATTGCTTTTAAAGAAATTGCGTTTTGTTGTTGCTAAAAAAAAAGTTGTTTTGCCAGGAAAAAAAAAGTTTGTTTGATTTCAATAGTTATTTTAAAAAACGAGTTTTAATACTATCAAATTGTACAACTCGTGTTTCAAAAACTCAAGGAGTAAAAAGATGTCTCATACAGTTAATCCGTTTACAAATATTTTTATTATTATTTTCCGTTTTAAAATTGAGTTTTAAAGGCACCAAGTGGTACAACTTGTATCTTAACAACTCAAAGATTAAAAAGACGTCACATCTAATTAATCAAATTTAAAAGTTGATTTTAGATTAATTTATTTATAAAAATGAATTTTAGAACTATTTAAAAGATAATATTTGTTAAAAAAAGGTGGATGTGTGTTAAAAGTGAATATTTGAGTCATGGAGTAAAAAAAAAAAAACAAATGGTCTCGGAACCCAAAATCTAACTTTAATATATAATTAAAAAGAAAAAGAAAATAAAATATAAAACAAAACAAAGTAACCCTAAAAGGAGAAACATAACAGAAAAGAAAAGAGGGGGTGGTGGCTGGAAACAAATTCAATAGAGAGAAAAGTGAGTTTCATTGTTAAGAGTGAGAGAGAGAATAAACACCAAAGAAAATGTTCATAAAAGAGGATGGACGCTCAATTATTGGACGAGATTTATGAGTCTAATTTTTTGGAAATTTTTTAATACAATAAAATGAGATGACAAATATATAAAATTAAACACATTATTATGACTTATTATTTTTTTGAATTTTTAAATTGGCCGGACAAAATTAGGGTATGACACTTGTATTAAGATTGTGTGTTTAATGTGCATTCATAACTACTAAACATGTGTTTTTGTACTTGTGTTATGAATATTTATGAGATAAATGCCATGAGTATGTTATGTGCATGCAATATGTGATGAGAATTATTAGAGTCTCCTCATGCATTCATAGTTGCCCGTAATTTTCATAGAGTTGGAAGCCAATGACATGTAGACATTGCATTAGGATATTTGATACCATGATAAATATATATATACACACGCATATACATACTTGTTTATTATTGTTATCATATCATAATTGTTAAATGTTATTTGTTAATTTCAGTTTTTGACTTTTTTACCTTTTGTGGACCGGGCAGAATGCCCAGATTATTAGTGTCTGTCTATGCATACTGTGAGATGTCGGTGACATAGCAACTGTTATAACTTCGATTTTGAATTCAATGTAAGCAACATTATGTAGCTAATAGATTAGTAGTGACACATTGATGATCCTAATTCATAGTTGATTAGTTAATTATAGTTAGTATGAATATATTTATAAAAAGGTCATGTTGAGAAGTACCTTAAGAAGAATAAAAAAAAAAACTTTTAAGTGAAAATTTTAATTTTTTTTCAATTCCAAAGTATTTAATGCACAATTTCGAGATTTTATTTATACATTTCACTTCTTACCAAATGCAATAAGATATTTATTAGCATTTTCGTTTATAACAAGATGCATTTTCTCGAATTCTATAATTCGATAGTAAGAAAACTCAATCCTATAATGAAAAATGAAATAAATAACATTATTAAAAGCTCTAATTAAGTAATATGTTTTACACATTTTGAGTAGCATTAAAATAAATGAACAATCACATTTGTTAATTGGTCAATTGATGTTTTTCCTCGCACAATTCTCGACTTTTTTTGAATCCCACAATCCAATAAAAAAAAAATCAATTCAATAATAAAAATAGAATTATTGAATGTACCGAAAGCCTCATTCCGATTGTGAAATTCGATTCTTCGTTGTGTTCTGGTTTTTTTTAACTTAAACCGATATGTTCTTATATTCGTGTGGGTCACAGTCCACCCATCATTGAGTTTTACTATATATTATATATAGAATGTGAAATAGGAGTTGCTAGCTAGCCTGGTCGGTTTGGTAAATGTTTGGTATATAACCTGCCGGACTCAGATTCGAATGCTGGCATTGACGATGGTGGGATTAACCGGTGGTGGTGATGATGATGCTTAAGCAATGAGGTATTATATAATACCTCTCTTTTCCTTTCTCTCATGCTATCAAGACACGTGTGTATATATAATCCCAGTCATTTCTTATATTTATAAAGATAAAAACAATTTTACCTATACTTTCCACTACCTCAAAATACTTAAAAATACAATTTTACTTCTTTTACTATATATAAAAAAATTATAAAATAGAAAATTTTGAAAACAAAAATTTCACAAATTTAGATATTTTAAAATAGGAAATTTTAAAAAATTAATATCATTATTTTGAAAGAAAATTTAAATTTCAAAAGTTTGAATAAAATTCTAAATTTTCAAAACTTTCGACAACACTTTCATATTCTTCGAAAGTTTTGAAATGTAAAATTACGTTTCGAAAATTTGGTTTCTGAAACTTCCAAAAGAATCATGTTTTGAATTTTTGTAAGTTCTGAAATTTTTGTTAAAGGTAACTTCGAAAATTTCAAATTAATTCAAACTTTCAAAATTTTTGATTAATTTGAAACATGGGAAATATAATTTTCAGTTTTCAAAAAATATTCGAAAGTTTCAAACAATACGAAATTTCTGAAATAGGAAAGTTAATTAATATTTTCGAAATAGAAATTTTAACATATTAAATTCCAAAATAGAAATAGGAAATTTTTGAAATAGAATAGAAAATTTTCAAAATAGGAAATTGCAAAAAAAAAAAATAATGTGACTATTTTGAAACAAAATTTACATTTCAAAAATTTTGGTTTCCAAATTTTCGAAACTTTCATTTTCAAAAGTTTCGAAATGTAAATTTACGTTTCGAAAAATTCAAGTTTTGAAATCTTGAAAGTTCCGAAACTTTGTATTTAAAATTTTTTTTGTTAAAGGTGAAAGTTTTGAAAATATTTTATAAATACAATAAATTGTATTTTGAAAAATTATAAGTTAATTCAACTTTTGAAAGTAAACTCATTTTATATTTGAATAATTTATAATCAACCAAAGGTTCAAAATTTTAAAAAATTTCTAATAATTTTTGCTAAAGTTTCGATTCTGTGAGTGAAAAGAAAAAAAAATCAATTTTTTATATATAATAAAAAGGATAAAATAGTTTTTTTAAGTGTATTAGGAGGTGAGAGGTATAGGTGAAGGGTGGCAAATAAAAAAGTCAAACTATTTGTACGGTTAAGAAATGGGTAAAGGCTTCAAAATTGGGTTGTGGTATCATAGGCCCATCATCATATATTTTAAATGAAAATCTTTCTTAAAATAAAATTGACTAAAAGTCGGAAAAAATTAGTTATCTACATCGATGTCTACTACTTATATAATTCCTAATTTTATCTTTCTTTTTCTAATTTATTTTCGTTCTTTATTTTTTTATTATAAATGATAAATGCTAGTCTTTTGTCTTGTAACAATTGAACATGACAAAAGTTATAAGTTATGTGGTTGTCATGTCTATGGACAATTTGGAAGGTTAAGAATAATTGTGTTTCATCGATCAAGAGCTCTTGCATTTCACTTACCAGATTGTGTAAAGGTTCAGCTGTAGCCTGTAGGTGGTGGCTATAGTCAAATACTAAAGGGTTTGATTGTGACTTCAACCTATGGTGGCAAAATTCGTCGGTCTTGGATTTGTGTGATCGCTCTCTTTTTATTTTTGTTTGAGGTGGGATTGAGCTTTAGGTGATGTTTTTTCTCGTTGAGGTTTTGACTTGAGTGTGTCCTCGGTACTCTTTTGATGTGTTTTTTTTCAGGATATTTTTTGTAAGTCTTGTGCTTGGATTGTTCCCTATTTTATTTAATATATATTTTTGGCCTTTTAAAAATATTGACATATACTTATTAAAACAATATTAACTTTAAATTAAATTTTATTAGTTATAGTTTTGAAAATATTAAAATATGAGATATTTTTATTAAGTTAATTTTTTTTTTAGAAATCTAAAATAATTATTTTGATGGTCATACCTTTTAACTTATTGTTCAAATACATAATTAAAGTCCATAAGCTTTTCAAATTGTATCCTAGCTTTTGTGGTAATATGCAAAAGTGCAAACTATGCTTCATTTTTTTTTGTCAACACAATGCTTTCATTTTTTTCCAACAATTGAACTACCACATTGCTTCCTTTAGAAATTTTAATATTTGCATGACAATTAACTTAAAATTGGAACTGCGACCAAAAGTAAAAATAAATAACTCACTTAATTAACTTCAAAAGCTTTTTTGTTACATAACAAAAGCTTAATAAACGTTAAAAAACAATAAATTGCAAAGATGAGGTTTACAACCACAACCTTATAGAAATGAAGCATTAGGTTCTAGAATTTTTAAATATCATAATTAGGTCCTAGAATCTAAAGCAATAATGGTACTAAGGTTCATTGGGTGCATGTATTCAGTAGATCCAGTCATAAATTTATCAACGATTAATCTATTTGCTTTTTCTGATGGATGAAAGGGGTCCCAAAATGCATATAGATCCCTATTTGGACACAAGTTAGAAGCTGGAGTACATAGTCCAATTCCATTGTATGCTCCTTGACCACAACATGCTACTTTTGATGTAACAAATCCTGCATTTATAAATAAAAATTGTGATAAATACTTACTTCAAAATTGGAAAATTGCATAGAAATTTTGTTTCACATTGCACTTCTACATTTTTTGTAAAAAAAAATGTGGAAAACAGCTTTAATATTCAATAGGGTGGTGTTAGTGTCAAAAATTGATTTCTTTGATATCCATAAAAAAATGCGGGCACCGATATTTAAAAAATAAAATTAATTTAAATCTTAAAATAATTAAATATAAAAATATATCGTATCATCAAATGATTGAATATTGAGTACTATATCTAATAAAATTTTAGAGTAGTAGAGTTGTTATTTTAGATTAATAAATGTTTTTTAAATTTAGAGCAAGAGATTCCTTATGTCTAATAAAATTTTAGAGTAGTAGAGTTGTTATTTTAGATTAATAAATATTTTTTAAATTTAGAGCAAGAGATTCCTTATACCTTTTTGGGAATGGGATTTATTATCAGCTTGACATAAATATGCATTGTAAGCATGGGGCAATGCAATATTGATTATAATTGAATTGTTATATTAGGAATGGTACCCCTTGGTCCCTTTCTTTTTTTAGGTCAACTGGTACCCCTTGGTCCCTATAAGACAATTTCCCACACCCTTTAAGATGATGGTAACATATCGATCTATTTGAATATTGGCTGTGGAAAATACAATTAGACATTCATAAATATCTTGTTTAGGTTTTTATGTCTTTCGTACATTGTATAATGGACCATACAAGCCAAGCCCAACCCATAGAATTTTCCTAAATTCATTATCCAAACCAATTAAATCGTCTTTTATTGAGTTGGGTAAAATATATCTATAATTTTATTTGTCAAAACCAACACCTTAATATAGGTTTGGGTCAAGTGGCATAAACAATTTTTTAATTTTTAAAAATATTAATTAAACAGTTTAATTTGTATGCATTGACAGCGTAAAATATTTTATACTGTCAGCATATCACAATCATTCTTATCAAGTGATTACGATACAAGTTAAATATTTTTGAATATTGAATGATTGTGATTTACTGTAAATATATACTGACATTGTATAAAATTAAATCTTTAACATTTTATTCAAACATTTATACAAAATTTCACAGTTTAAAATTTTGGCACTTGAACTAAATCAAAATATTTTTTACATTCAACACTTAAATTAAACAGTCAAAAGTCTTAAGCTAGATCCACAAAACAACAAGCCCATAATTTCCATTTCATCAATTTGGGTCGCTAGTTTGATATCATAAACTCCTTATTCAAATCAAAGTATTTTTTTGACAATTAAAAAAAAGCCCATGTGACTAAGTTGATTCTACTTTGAGAAAAATCAAAGCAAACACTTTGAATTGTGTGGGCAGTTGGATTGATTGAGTCGACCCCTATCCATAGATTTGCCTAATCGTACTTGATCTAGTTGACAAAATGTTTTATTAGATACCAAAAGCTACCCTTATGAGAATCACATTTATTATCTCAAAATCTTTAGAGAACCTCGTGAATCATGATTGTCTCTAACGGCCACCAAGGGCTAAACTTCTTAAATAGACCTAAAAAACCAAACTCTAGGTAGGTAACAAATTTTATCAATATGAATCTATGATTCCAACTAACTTAACTAAGATTTCACCTAACAATTTACCTCTAGCGTGAACCTATAATTAGGAAAACAATACATATGCTCAAAACAACATATGCATTAATGCATGACTGTATTTTAAATTTTTTTTTAATTATTATTATTATTATTATTATTATTATTATTATTATTATTATTATTATATAAAATGCTAGAGTAAAGCTACTAGTTTTTATGAATAAATATTTTCGAATGTGCAACTGTGTATTTAACAAGTGTTTTTAGGTAAAATTTACAAATTGTTAAGTAGTCCTTAATTTTAACAAATGAGCAGGTGTATTCTAGAAAATGTCTACAAAAATTGCTAACGTACATTTATTTAATTTATTTTTCAAAAAATGTGTTAGCAAAAATATATATTGTCAGATGTATTTAGTTAATATTTAGGTATAATTTGTTAATATACTCTTTCTAAGAAATAAGTAGGTGTAAGTTACAAAATTCCTACTATTATTGTTAATCTAAGAATTATAGACACTGCTAAAAACAGGTGTGTCGTACAATAGATATTCGACACTGATATAATATCTCAAATAAGTATATCTAAAAAAAAAAAAAAAATTCTTCAATTTACCTTAAACACTTCTTAGATATATCTTCTGAACGCATCTATTAGATTAAAAATGTTTTAAAACAATGATAATGAATGAAGGAGTTAAAGACATTATATTTGGTTACATCATATTTAGTTTTTCGAGAGTAAATGAATGAATGAAAATTAAAACGAGTAGAGCATCAGCACGCGCACACAGAATATATATATATATATATATATATATATATATATATATATATATATATATATATATATATATATATATATAATAGACCATATCAAGAGAAAATGACATGTGATTGACACATGAAGTAACCTTTTAATCAAAGTCATACATTTTAATCTAATAGTTATTAATCATTACTTTAATTCTCACATAAACATATCATTCTAACTTGATATGACCCTTATATATATATATATATTATTCTCAAAATAGATCTTTTAGTAATAACGGTCACATTTTATTTAATTATAATAAATAAATAAATAACTATATATGTATCAATATCAGTGACTTATGTTTTTTTTATTAACAGTGTTGAGATATTCGTGTTGGGTTCATAGTTATTATCTTAATGCTGCAAATAATAATCTAATTATAAAAAATAACAACAAAAATGAAGGTTGAAAAATAGTATACCGTATGCTTGTGGATCATTAACAAAATCCAAATGCATAGTGAAAGCATTTGCAGAAATGAAGACATCAGAACCAAATTGAGAGTTGAGTTGATTAATCAATTGAACAAGTTGAGGATTGAACAAATTAACAGCTCTTTGAAGTTCAGTAGCACACTCTCCATTTCTACTATGCATAGCCAATTCAGCTGGTACACAACCTAATGGTCCCGTTCCTGTCACCAAAACTCTTCTTGCTCCTAATTCATACATATTCTGTTTACATTTAATTCAATGTTAGTACAACAAAAATTATTTATATATAGAGTCTGAAATTATTTATGTACGATGTGAAAAAAACAGAGGATATAATCAGAGCATTAATTTTGTATTTGTACTATATGGTTATAATGCGTGCTGCATTCAACTACCAATTGAATTTTTACCGTAACATGCCTGCCAAACATTAATTATTCCTAAACATTATATTTATATACTAAATTAGTACATTGTCACTTATGATATCAACTGCTTACACCAACATACTTTTTAGTGGAATTCTAATAATAATTGATTGAATATTGGAAAGGAAGTGTTAAAAAAGTGTGTCCATGACAAGCCAAAGTTTAGGCCAATAGAACAATGGCCTTAGATCTCAAATAATATATTTTAGTATTAGTGACTATAATATTTGTTAAACGTTAATTATTTCCTAACGTACAACAATTAATTACATTTAATAATTTTTTTTAATATATATGAAAATAATTTTTTTACCCTGGATAGAGTCTTTAGGAATTTTATATATGCTAATAAAAATATAACACATTCCGATATTCCACAAGACTCTTAAATAATCTTTTTTAGACTTCTCTTTTAGTTTTATATTATAGCTAGAGTGAAATTCATTAGATCCACTATTAAATTGTGAAATTTAAATTAACTCAATAATTAAACGGAATTTATGTCCTTTGTCGGGGCCAATAGAGCAATGTTACTAACAAGAATATATTATTTTTTTCAAAAATAAAAGGCCTTATTTAAAGTCATTTTACTTAAAACAAAAAAAGCTTTTCTTAAAATTTAATTGTTGTCAGTGTAAAAAGTTTTATACTGTTAATACAATATTTATAATGATTTAACGATTGTAATTGATTGATTATATAGAAACTTTTTACGTTAACAATATATATGAATTAAATTCTAAAAGCGTATATGATGACAATAATATTTTTATTTTTGAGATAAATATATGATGACAATAATACAAGGGAAATAATATACCTCAAGGATTTTGCGATACTCAGAAATGAGGAAGACAACATAATCAGGAAGAGCAAATTCACGAGATCTGGCAGAGAATGGAACCAAATAATAGTTGTTCACAAAATCATTCCCACCTAATGTTATTAGAACCAATGCTTCGTTCACTAATTTTTTTGCCTCATTTTCTCCAATTAGTGCACTCACCCTCTGTTGGTACTGCTTAAAATATGCCAATTGCGCTGTAATTCGGATTATGTTTATCTGCAAAATTAAAGTTGGATAGTTAGATACAAAATAGGTCAATGTCATAATATTTATCTCTTTCATTAAACAGATAAATTTATGGTATGTTTGCTTTATGTCTTTGTTACATTGATTTCTATCTTTTTTTTTTTAATTTGTTTTAGTTTTTAATACACTTACTGAAATAACTTCTTTTCATTTTTTTTTATTTATTATTTTTTACGTTTTGGATTAATACTTGGAATAAGATAAAATATAAGTAGAAAATTCTATATAAAAGTTTAAAATAAATAAATAAAAGCAAACAATACAAATAAAATAACCATATAAGTCACCGTGAACTCGAATTCGAATTTTCATTAAGAAAATTACCTACATTTAATACTCAGCACACCTCACACAAAAATAAATTTTCTAACCACTATGGGTGGAGCTTGTTAACATTGACCTATGGTTCACTCTGTTCTTGTCCCTTTATCTATCATTGAATTTTGTTTTATAATGTAACAAAAAATAACAAGTAACTGTTCCCATAAAAAAGTAAGTAATGCATGAGTTAAAATTGTAGTTTTTTTAATGGAAAAAATTGTAATTATTTTGTCTCACAATGAAGGTTACATTTGGAAAAAAAACACTTGTAAAATGAATGTCATTTTATTTTCAGTGTAATATTAAAAAAAATCCAATTCACTATCTAATTAATATTGTATGTGCATCACATTTAATTCTCTTTGTTTTTATGATAATAGTAAACGTACTGATGTTTAAGAAGATGAATTTGATAAAATTAACATTTTTTTTTCTTTCTTTCATGATTTTTTTTACAGTAATTGATATACAAATCGAATACTACTCCCTCCTGTCACAAATAAAAGTAGCATTCAAAATGTATTTGTCTCAAATTTTTAATTAAATACATTATAACTTTTGTGTATATTAATGGTAAGATGGAGTATTTAAAATAAGACCAAGTAACAAATGCATTTATTCTAACCACAACTATTTATGGTGGGAAAACTTTTGTAATCCACAATATTATAGTGTTAATTGTGGTTGTTAAGAACAAATTATAACATGCATGTTAAAGTAATTATATTTAGCAATCATATGGGTTAACCAAGAGTAGATCCTCTCATGTTAAGAAATGATGCGGTCACATTTTTAATCTTTACCAAGAAAGGGAAATGCTACTTTAATTTCGTGTTAATAAATGTTACTTACAAACCAATAGAGTTGGCCTAATGAAAAACAGCATATTAAAAGGTTATAACCTCTTATAAAATTCTCTTATAAAATTCTAATTCAAATAGTATTTATGTCATAAGATATAAGTCCAAATAAGTCATGTATAAGTCATCTCAAACAAAAATAGGGTTGTTGGTTTAAGGTCAAAGTTAGTAAAATTAGGATTTTAGAATTCTGAAAAATAATTAATTTTTTTATGTATATTTAGGTAAAAAGAAAGTAGTACAACAATTAAAATATCTCACAATTAAAATATCTCACAAAAAATGTAGATTTATTGTTAGTATTAAAAAATCTCTATTTTTTTAATCTAAATTTTATTTAGAATTTATTTTAGGTTTGTTTGACCGACCCTAAACAAAGTCTAAAAAAAGAAATGCTACTTACAAACTGAATTCCAGTGTCGTTGAGAATTCCTATCCCAGCAGAAGCAAAGTTGGCACCTACAAGTAACTTCTCACCATCGAGCTCTGGACTCAAATATGGTAATGTGGGTTCTGCCCCTATTTTCTCACCTATGACATGCATATATATACAGCACATAAGATATCTCATAGTCACTCAATCAAAACATGCTTTAAGAAAATATTTAGATGAGAATTATTCAAATTACTATAAAATGTTTACATTAACGACAAAAATTTAGAGACAAAAAAATACAAAATTTGTCTCTTGATTTTGTCGCAAAATGTGAGACACGTCAAATTTTGAGGCTAAAAAAAATTATATATATATATATATTTGGTATTTATATTGAGATGAAACTCGTCAAATTTTTGAAAATGTCTTAAAATAAAATATTGAGACGAAAACTACTCACACTACTAGAAAAATATTGACTAACAATAAAAATTTATGGGCAGAAAAAAGACAAATTAAATTTATCTATTATTGCGTTGTTAAATCTTTGAGATGTAAAATTTAGAGATTAACTATTTTTTCGTCTATAAATTATGTACTTAAAGAACTCATCATGGAAATATGCCATAAAACAAAATATGAAAGCTACTCAAATTAAACTACTAGAAAGTTGTTCACATTAGCGACAAAAAATTAGAGACACAATAATAACAAAATTTGTCTTTAATTCTATCGCTAAATGCAGAGAAATCAAATTTTGAGGCACACTTTTAACTTTTTCTTTTATAAAAAAAGAATTATATGTGTAAAATATATCAACAAAAATATTATAAGCACCCAACTGATAAGGTCAGGCATGTTGAGGCCATTGGAGAAACGACCAGAAGCTCTATGAGCTGGAGAATCAATTCCATAAGGATATGAATCAGCACGAGCAGTTGTAGCTAGATAGTTATTATTTCCATTGTCCACAAGAGAATCACCAAAAACAAAAAATGCTCTTGCTTCAACTTGTTCAACACCAATGCTCAACACACAAAGAAATGTTGTGAATATAGAAAGAATAATATTCCTTTGGTTTTTTCCTTCCATTGGAAATAATGTCTCAATGAAATTAACTATAACCAATGGTGAATGTGCACATTTGAAAGAGGAAGTGTAGTGACTTATATATAGTGCTCAATTATTGTGATGTTTTGAAAGAAAAAAATTATTGTGATATTTTTGAAGTGAATATGTAAATTGGTCATTGAAATTGTAAGTGTCGGTCAAATTAGTCTTTGAATTTTGTGAATTCACAAATACATCATTGAAATTGTAAAATATCAATCAAAATAGTCTCTATGTGAAAAAAATTCTTTAGATATTTTTATGTGATATTATAATTGAACATGTGTCGTATCCATATTTATCTCACATCAATATCATCTTCCTAGAAACAAATTTGTTGATAAAATTTTATTACGTGGGAAATAAATTTGTGAGTAATTATAATTATGCATAAACTAATTATGGACAAATTAGTCCATGAAAGATTTAAATTTCATCGAAAAATTAATTAATGTTGTAATAATATTGATATGAGATCATCGTGAAAAGGTTAAATATTCGATTAACATGTCATATCATAATCTCTAACAATAAAAGTTAAAATATGTATTATTTTAATTACTACTTTACAATTTCGTTAATATATTTACTAATTTACAAAACTCAAAAATTAATTTGACTTATGATTATAATTTGAAAAATCAATTTACCTATTCATTTCATATTTTTATTTTTATTGGGGGGACTTAAATAACTTTTGCTACCACATGTCATGGATTTTAAAAAGGGAGGGATTAGATCTTAGAGCTGGATAGTAATGTAGATGTTTTTATTATAATGGTGCAACATTTAATACTTCTGATAAGTTGCATTTGCCTAAAAAGAAAAGATGTAGTTATGATGCGTGAAAAAGGTTTTTGTTTTTTCATTAATTACTCAACAAGGATCTAAATTTGATCATGTAGTTGCACATTCAATCGTTGTTTGTAACACCAGCCTCAATGATACATACTAAGAATTTTTTACAGTAAAATTAGTTTATAACTTATAGTTGATGTTGTTAAATTAATTGAATGTTTGATAAAATTAATTGTTCAATTAATTTAAAAATAAATTGTATTAATTAATGTTTTAATATTTCATAAATAGTAATTTAAAATATTTTTATTAAAATTTATCAATATAATATATTTATTATTTTATTTTTTGTTATAGATAAAATGATATAATTACAATCAAAAACCTAAACAAAACTATGTGTATCTGACTTTAAATCTGAAATATAATATTTAACTTAACAATATCAAATTTTATCAATTGAATTAATACTTAATAATTATTTTTTATTTTATTTTAAAAGTAGTAATTGGCACCATTTCCGCTATTTTAAAGAAACTTCACTCAGTTTAATTTACTACTTTAGTGACTCTTCTAGCCATGTGCCAATTTATGACATAGTGATAAGGTTATATAGCTAGCATAAAAAACGATATACTTCTTTAGTCAAAATAATAATAAAAATGAACTACTATGTATAGAGATGCAATTACTTTTAACGGTTTATTATTAATTGAACATGTCCTACAGCCAGCTGTTGTGTTCACCTCGTTTACTTGCTTGTCTTTGCTGTCACTGTGTCAACATAGTTATTATTTTGTACTATCTCTGCATTGTCTCCAAAATTTACTTCCATAACCATTGCTGGGTCCACTGCATATGCTTCGAGTTATTAGTTTTTTCATATAACGGGAGATTAAGTACTTGTTTAATATCACGGTATTACTAAGTATTAAGTACCAATATTTGTTTAATGAAAAAAAATTCTAGGATATGAAGCATATGATATCTAATATTAGTCAATTTAATGAATGTTTGTTATTATGGTAGAATTGTTAGAATGCGAACCACTGTTATTTTATTAAAGCTATAATTTGTAGTTTTTGAAAATTATGATGACTCATCGTACTAATTGAATTGGAATAGATTATTTGATTTTCCTATTTTGAAAGAATTAGAAATATTTGTTAGTAGTTACTAAAACTAACTGTTGGAATTTAAGTGAGTAGTTAGTCGACTAAAAATAGATATATAAGATAAGTAACTCATATACATATTATCTTATAGTTGTGGATGGAGATGTTGTGCTAAAATCTCTTGTGATCATAAAGTATTTGACTCATTATTGTTCACGAACTCCCCAACATTGTTCACGAACTCTCCAACAAGTAGTATTAGAGTCATTATTAACATTTACGGCATACTATTACAAAATAATTGGTTTTGTGGTCGGACCACAAGTTCACATTAATAGGCCAGAACATCGCACCATATATAGGCAGGCACATTTGAGCTCTTACCTTAATACTTCTTTTTATTTTTAAGTTTTTTTTTTGACAATTTTCATTTTTAAGTGTTGCTTCTACGGAAGAATTTCTTTTAATTGTCGTTTAATATTAATTATTGATGTGTCAATAATATTTTTAATTATTTATTATAGAGAGATAAATTGATACAATGAGATAATAAATAATTAAAGGTATTTTATATAGTAATGTTTTAAAAACTCACTTGATCATTCACTCGTTAATGGCATTGTTCATTAAGTCAATGGTCAAACTAATTAATCACCGGTTAAACTGCATGATCGAAATTGAACCAAATAACATGGTCATACCAACTAGTCTCAATAAAATGTATAAAAAATCACCTCAAAAATTAACATAAGTGGACAACACACTATGTTGAGCAATGATCAAAGAAAATTTCATATATGAAGTTGACACGTTCAAATAAGACATATCAAACCTAGCCGCCTCTTCTTGTTTTGGTATTCTCTTCTTCATTGAAGAGGGATGATTTATGGTCAATTTTTAGTTTAGAATCACTCCTCTAAATCTTTTTTCTTCATTTTTATCTAAATAATTGATTTTCATACATAATACTTTTATTTTTCGTGTTTGTTTTTTGTGATTTCTTCGTCTTAGTGTGACATTGTTTTGCTTGTAGTCATTGTGTGGCTTTGTTTTGGTTTTTCGTCTAGTTGCAGTGTTCATTTATTCAGATTGATATATCAACTTTGATCTAGTTAGATTTAATCAATAACTTTGACATCGTCAACTTTATAGTTTCAAGAGCATGAGTATTTCAGTCACTTAAGTTGTCATATTTGTAGTTTTTGCTACAATTATATACATTTTGTCATTTTATGCTATTAACTTAAGTGTTGTAAGTTTGCCCATAGTTTTATCAATTTTGTATAGTATTGTTCTCAATCGATGTAACTTCTACCAATTTGAATGATTATATGTATTTTTTTATTCAAAAAATAAGACATTCTTGGTGTCATTTGAAAGGTAATAAGTAGATCTACAACTCTATTAATTATATTTTTCTTTTTACTAAAAACTCTAATATTTATAGGTAAACCAAATTTTACATCTAGCCTAGTAAAAATATCTATTACAAATTAAAGGTGCAAATTGTACTTGTTGATCGCTCAAATTAATAGCTTATGGTGACAATATTTTGAGATAAAATTTGTGACATTTTAAAGTTAAAAATAACGTCTATAATTCTTAAGAATATCATGAAGGCAAATAAAATTGTTTTAAGTGTCATATTATTGTTCAAAGTTGTCCTTTTAATCATGCTCAACACTTACAAAAATTACATTTAAGAAACTCTCTTAAACGTTATTATTCTCACCTTCTTATATAATGAGTTTGCCAAAATAAAAGCGTGTTTGGTTGGAGGGGTTTGGAGGAAAGAAGAAAAAATATTTTAAAAAAATGTGTTTGATTCAAATTATAAGAGGGGCGGCGAGAGGTGCAAAATTCATCTACTCCCTTTAAACCAAACATAAAACTATTAAAAATGTTTCTCATTCTCCATTTGAATCAAATATGTCTCTATTTTCCTTTCATCTGACCGACTCGATGTCCTATTAAAGTGGTATGTCATTAAATCAATGATAACCGGTCTAACTCCGTCAAAACCAATGTAAATTAGTGACTTGGTCAGTTTGGTGTGAATTTATGCGATCTTTATTTATTTTAAAATTAAAAATAAATAAAAATAATAATTAGGCTATATAATTTGCACTAGATCCCATGTTAAATTTTCACTTTTTACAAATTTCTTAGAGTCTATTTGGTGCAATAGATAATTATTTCCTTAAATTTGTTTCTAATTGAAAGGATCCTAATCAAGGTCATAATAGCCACTTCCAATTTCTACTTCGAACTGTTTAATCAATCGGACTGAACCGGATTTTAAAACCCTATAAAATTCTCTAATTTATATTGCCTTGGGTTGTGTCAAAGTATTTTCAACTAAGGATGACAATATAACTCACATTCGTGAGTACTCACCCAACCCCACTTGATTTAGGCGGAAAAAACTCGCTTTAATTATGTACGGGTGCAGATTTTCCTCAAAATTAAAATTTAGAGGCGGGGATTAGTTTGGGGGTGGTGACATCCACTCCGCACCCGTATCCGCCCCGCAAAAATATTTTTATCTCTATAAAAAATTATTTTTTAATTTTATTATTGTCTAATAATGATCATTTTATTATATTAATTATAATAGATGTGATTTTTAAATTTATAATTTTATATATATGAGTAGGTGCGGGTGTGGATGGGGAAACTCGAACCCCATTGTGGAGGGGAATGAATGCCTAAATTTCACACCAACTATAAAATGAAGGCGGGTGCGGATTTTTCCCAATTAGTTTGGAGTGGAGGAGGCAAAATCTACCACTGCCCTACCCCACCCTATTGCCATGCCTATTTTCAACATTACCCCTTTAAAGAGCTAGATTGTTGGATTATTGTACTGCTACTTCTTTAATCAAAGGGTGAAGATTTTATTTATTTACTATATACATGGTATCCCTCCACCTAATCTATATTCCCCCACAAATCCATTTACAAAATAATTTTTCTATTATTTTATAAAAAACTCATTTTCTTTTTCCATTTTTGTTTAATATGATTAAAATTATAATTGTGTTTCGAACATTTAAAAAAATGACGTATTTTTCAAAAGATAAAAATAAAGGATTCATGATTTTTTACATAATAAAAAAAATATTTTTCAATTTAGACAAATAACATTAGTTTCGCTGATACTAATTCTCGATAATAATATTCTTGCTACAACTAGTAAATAGTGCTACAATTAGTAAATAGTAATAGACGTCTTGATCGAAATTCTCATTCTATTAACGTCGACTACTAAGTCGATGCAAAATGATTTTTTAAATAAGACTTAAATATGTACATAGTGGTCTCTTAGATTTTAATTATTGAGGTTAATTAGAACTAGAATTCTATCTTTTTCTCCAAAACCACTCAGATTTAGATCCCATCCCAAATACTCCTCACAACTTTTCTTACCTCCCAAAAACATTGGGATTGAATGCCTACAAGGTTAAATTAATAAAAAAAATTAACCAGATACTAAATTAAAAGTGTTTTAAAATTGTAAAGTTAAATTAAAGTAGAAATGCTTTATAGAGACTAAAATTAAAATAACACTTATTTACAAAGACTTTTTACATATTTAACCTTCAAACAATTATGTGTAAAATTTTCTTTATGTTTTGGTTTTTGAAAATATAGGAAAGTCTTAAATTTTTTACTTTTCAAAATTTAGATAGCCCACAGTATCCCAATTTTTTTTTAATTCTATTTTCAATATACAAAAAATGTAGGGTAAAAGCGGAATTTATGGTAAAATAGGATATGGGGACTAATTGGGTTCTTAATATATTAGTACGGTTTTATACAATATTAAAATTATAGGATAGGCACATATGTGCAGCAAGCCCATTTGAGAGTGTTGAGTGGGCCAAATACAATTAGTCTCTGTTTTTTTGTTTTTTTTTTAAAAAAAAAATTGTGTGGTGTTCTGTTCCAAATATATTAGACTTAACTGCCATTTTCTTATATAAGTTTTTTACTTTTTACCTTCAAATTATACTTCTACCACCCATAAATCCTATGATTCAAATTCCATTTCACCTTAACAATAAAAAACAAATTTCTAAAATCATTTTCTTTTAAGTTTCATTGTATAAGAGAAGTGAGTGAAATTTTTTATCATTTATAACAAACTTAAACTTAAGTATGTCTGAATAGAAATAAATTTTGACAACCTTGAGTTTCAATTTATTAGAATTTCGATTAAATTCAATTTTGTCAGAAAAGAAATACATACCGACAAATTTGAAGTTTGGGTTTGCTAGAATTTTGAAAAGCTCAAATTTAACTTTGCCTAAATGTATTGCTTATGACAAAATTGTTTTTATGTTTGTTTGAATTCTGGAAAACTCAAAATTCAAATTTATCAAAAACATATTTTTTCTAAAAGAAAAGTCATATTAAATTTATAATATAATATTTTTTTATTGCAGTTGCTAAAAGTATATGGCGAAACGATATGGTGATACCTCCACTAACTGAAAGAAAATATCATTCCCCATATGTTATCACCAATATGAGTCAACTTTAGTGGCTCAGCTCCATTCCAATTTATATTTTACTTCCCCAAAAAACCATACTTATTTTGGGTCTAACCTAACAGGTTTAAAATAATACCCACGACACTAATTAACAATTTTCGTCCCTTTATCCTTCATCTCCATCATAAATTATTCTATCGTGTTTTCTTGCGAGTTTGTTAATTATGTCCTTACGTTTGCTAGCAACTAATCATTATACAGGTACAATGATTCTAGCAATGGTGGCGGTATGTCCCGACGATGCGTTACCTGGATGGCTTGCACTTTTTCTTCCCTTTATAGCATAATTGGGTTTCCTGATGCGTGCTCTCATGGCCTTCGCAAGGCTCTAAAAATGAAGATACGACTAGATCTAGTGGTTTCAACACCTTTGTTGAAAATGAAAGAGCCATAGTTCTTAGACCACCGTCTGGTGGTACAAGTGGTGATGGGTACGTGGCCAAACCTCTTGTGACTTGAGTCTTAGTTGCTGTCGTGTGTAACTTCAAATTTTTCGGTGCCATTACAAGGTTGGTCAAAATCTTCAAGCTCCTTTAATCGACTTCGTCATCACCACTCTTCACCCTTTCAACTTGATGATCAACAAAATCAATGGATGATTTTACCGCTTTCTCTTTTTGTTCAAAGGTGTCTAGATTTGCAAATATCCCACAACCATAGTTGATCTCAAAGGCTGAATCATTAGTGGAAGTTGAAGATTTACATCCATCTAAATTGTGATGATCCTAAAATTTGGCAAACTCAGCATCATCAAGTGACCAAACTTATCCACATTTTGTACTAAAGAATCATATTTGCAATTCACACCTCCAACGAATCCAATCTCTCAATCATTTTCAATGCCATGGACGACGATATTTCACGCTAGCTCTCTCTTAAGATCCGATAGATTGGACCAATGATAGAACTCAATAGTTATGAATAAGAATTGGTGTATTATTTATGGAATGGAAATCACCCAAAGAGTTATAATAGCAAGATAAACTAGGGGCAAATGAATCCTACCAAAGAGAATAATATCTCTTAACAGACTTGACAATTAGAAAAATAATGTCTAATCCATCACTTAGCCCTTCCCCTTCAAATAATCACAACTCCTAATATAATCTCCAACAATATAGGGACACCTCACTAACTAACTCTCATTCTCCCCCCGGACACACTATCTTTTTCCTAGTATAAATCTTTCAACTATTGTGCCTTTTTCCTAGGATAAATCTTTCAACTATTGTGCCATTTTTGTAGTTTATATCATTGGGTCATAATTGACACTAATCTCAAGCGTCCTATCACCAACAATTACAAATACCATCGGGTCTAATGTTAACTGTTGGTGTATAGAGTGCATGAATATTGTAAACTCCATAAAAGACCAACAATTACAATTGAATATGATACAAAACACTCTAGATCAACCTAACTCTTTTTACCATTCTAACACAACCAAGGCTTACAAGCCATAAAAAACACTCTCAACCTAAGGTTAGGGCTTCCTATTCCCATTCAATTATAATTACGTCAAAGTTTAAAGGCACTAGCATAGTTGAACCCACCTCACATTAGTTAGCAACATAACAAAGATTGGATTGTTACAATAAGGTGGTAAAGTTTTATATACCAGGGGAACAACCTTTCATGTTTTGAGGTGACCCAAATTTGTCAACATGCAACTTAGTTACAGCAAAAAATCTCATCGGTTGTTGCAGAAAAGTTGTTTTCATACCTAGCAATGATAAGAGATATGTTAGTTACACATCTAAATAGCTTAAGCATGTTCCCATAGTATATGAATACCTTGATATCTTTCCTAAAGAATTGACTAGTTTACCACCAGATAGGGAGATAGAGTTTGGCATTGAGTTGCTCCCAGACACCTAACTAATATCAATACCCTCATATTAGATGCCTCTAGCTGAACTTAAGGAGTTAAAAGATCAATTACAAGATTTTCTTGAAAAAAGGTTTTATTCGCCCTAGTTGCTTTCCTTAGGGTGCACCAATTTTGTTTGATAAGAAGAAAGATGGTTCACTTTAATTGTGCATTGAATATCAACAATTGAATAATGTGATAGTGAAGAATAAATACCATTTACCTCATAGATGACTTATTTGATCATCTCCAAGGATCTTAATGCTTTTTAAAGATTGATTTGCGATTAAGGTACCATCAATTAAAAATTTAGGGTGAAGACATTTCTAAAACAGTATTTCGCACTCGTTATGGTCATTATGTGTTTTTGGTTATGTCCTTTGCCTCACTAATGCTCTTGCATTTTTTATGGATATGACTAATCGAGTTTTCAAATTGTTCTTGGACCGATTTGTGTGGTCTTTATCGATTACACACTACAAAAAAATTGATTTATCGTGACACACAAAGTTTGTCACTAAAAGTCAAAAACTGTAGGTAAAGGTCAATAATACTTTGAGTGACACCTAGATCGACTGTCAATTTTAAGGGTGCGTCCTGCTACACTTTTAGGAGTGTCACTCCATGTTCTGAGGATTGTCACTACATGTTTTTGATTTCTACCTACAATAATGACTGTCACTAAAAGCTAAATAAATATAAGTACGAATTGATCTATTTCTACGGTGTTGTCTGTCACTAAAACCTAGAAAAATATAAATAAAGATTTAATCTATTCCTATGGTATTGTCTGTCACTAAAACTTATTATTATTTATTAAATTAAATTAAATTTATTTTATCTCCCTACTAATTGTAATTCTAAATTATTAATACCAATAAATTAAATTTAAATTTTTAATTTATTTTTATTAACTAATGCCATGGAAAACTTAGACTTGGAACTTAAAGCATTCTACTACCAGTAAAAAAACTCAGCCTTGGAACTTAAAGCATTCTACTAGATGATATGACACAAGTGTGGAAATAAATTTATCTACATTATGATTTCTCTTTGCATTGGCATCACTAATTGTCATTCTCATGCAGCTAATAATTGTTAGTGCACTTATAAATCACTTTAGAGAAAGAAGTCAATGATGTTACTCAACTATGGAACTTATTGCATCCCAAAGTGATGGATGAAAGGTTTAAAGGGCTTTAATAAATTATTGACAGCAAAACTTATCAACAAAAGCCATAAATTATGGTTCACTATATTTCAACACTGTGATGATTAGTTAGATCTAAATTAGCAACAAATAAAACATAGTGAGTAGTAAGTACAAATATCCATGCAAACCATGTGAAATCCAGGGAAATGTTACTTTCATAGACTATATGCAAAAAACTGAATACCTCCACTAGTATTTTTGGGTCCAGCCCAACTTTCTCAGTGAGAAGCAAACCTTCAGAAAAGGATGCGCCATCATACTATAAACCAATGAAAAAGAGAGAATAAATCATGTCGCCTTAATCATCAACACAAACTCAAATAGAAGCAAAATAGGAGGAACCAAATTTTAAAAGACCTGCCCATGATCATATTCACAACAAGTTTCATTGCAGCTCCATGTCCAACATCACCAAGGTAAAATTTGGACTGCGTTGAAGCATAAAGCATACATGTTATATGAATTAATTGTTTGCTTTGGAAGCAAGATCATATATTTTTTAATGAAGGACTAAATATATATATACTTTCCCCATGATGTCAAAGAAAGGAGCAACCGTTTCATGAAGACTCTTGTCCCCTGAAACATTATATAATATACATTATCTCAGTTTTGAATATAGTTGTTATTTTTATAAGTTCCATCAGCTGAGATGCAATATGATATCTCATTCCATGAATTATTCTGCCAACATAACAATAGCTATAAAGAATGGGAGAGAAGATCAGTGAAGACAGTGGGAAGGTTGTCTAGTAATAGGAGCTCACCTGGGTATCCACCACATTGTTTAACTTGATGCCGAACTGAAAGTACAATGCCTAGAAACCAACAATATGTTTATAAGTGAAATTAGGAATTGCTGAGATGACAAGTTAAGTCAAACTTTTTTTTTTATTTCCATGAAATGTTTCTTTATTTTATATAATGTTCATGAAATGTTTCTTAAATGTAAGTCTTCAACAAAATACAAAAAAGAGGCGGGAAAAAAGAAATCAAATAAATCAGGAACCTCACTGTCGCGTTTGCAATCATGAATCACTTTTGTGACATAATCAGACTCAAGTGCGTGCTTACAGGCTTTCATTAGCACATCCCCCCCTTCAATTACATCAACCAGGTATATAGCATCAGGAAATGCAAGCTGCAGAAACATAAAACGTAATCCTATGTCAAGAGAAAACTTAATTCTCGTAGTATAGAATCATTATCCATTAAAAAATAACACAACATAGTACTAATTGGTTGCTATATACTCCCTCCGTCCCCGATCTTTGGTCCTTTAAGCATTTTACTTTTGTCCCACAACTTTGATTCTTTTAGAAAATCAAGATGTAACTAATGATATTTTTCCTTTTATACTCTTAAAATCCCAAAAAACATGCATTAAATGAATTTTGTTTTAACTTAATAAATGAAGGGTAAAAAGGACTAAACCAATCTAAATTTATTATTTCTTAATATGTGTGTCCAAGTCTAATAGAACCAAAGTTCAGGAACTTAGGGAGTAGTATCTACCATATTTGTTGCTCTTAATTAATATAGGGACGCATTTAGATAAACAGTTTAATTAAGCGTTTATGCGATAAGCACTTATCATATAATATAAGAATTTATGTAAAAGTTATTTCTCTAACAAAAGATAAAGTAAAGTCAAATTGTTTTCATATAAGCTATACATTTTTCTCATAAACTTTCCTGAGGTGCTTATGAAAATAAGCTGAAAACAACTTATAGACATATCATAAGTTGTTTTCATAAGCTATATGTTTGTGTCTCACAAGTCACTATGCCAATAGATAAACTTAAATAAGTCAATCCAAACAGATAAACTACTTTAGAGAAATCAATTAAGATCTTATTCACAAGCTATTCTGGAAACTTTGAGAGCTTATTGAAACCAATAAACTGAATACAAATTATATGATTTATGAGCACATCATTACTTTTACACTTACATGAGAATACCAAATAAGCCACAAGTAAACACATTAAAAACACTCCATACTATAACATCTAACTTTAACATCCAAATTCAGTGCGTTTTCTGTGCCTGCACCGTATAAAATTATCATCGTCATATTGCAAATTTGTGATCATAGAAATTTCGAACAATTACTGAATAATAAGAACCACAGTTTCAAATAACGTTAGAACAAAAGCACAAAAAAGAAGAAGAGAGAAAGAGAAATTGAAATTGAAATTAACCTACATTATGCAAAGAGTTCCATAGCGACACAAGTCAACAGCCTCACAGTCAAAACCGATGACGATCTTGGATTGAGGAGAAGGTTCCAAAAACTCAACAGGAAGTTGAGACGCTTTCGTCACAACATGAATTTGAACGCGAGGTTCGTCTCCTTCATGAATCTTCTCACCTGATTCAAAATTTCAATCATCAAAAACATAAATATATATAATAATATTAATAAAAACGATCAAATCATTAAACAGTTGAGAAATCGTTGAATCGTCGCGTGAATTATCTCGAAGTAGCGAATTGAGAAAAAAATAATCCCTAAATAGATCGAAAAAGAGGAAACTACGTGAAACAAGAAATGAAGAGAAGATAACGGAAAAAGAAATGGAGAGGAGGGATTTGAGGTCGTCGACGGCGAGGATGAAGTCTTGGTAGTGTGCTTTGCAGACTTTTTCGATCTCGGATTCTTTGGAGCGAGCGAAGTGCTTGAGGTGGTGTTGGAGGCTCTCTGGTTTGCCAGAAGCAAAAGCTTTGCGGATGAAGGAAATCGCGGATGAAGGAAATTGAATTGTTACTAGAGAAGCAAAGCGATTTATGAGAGGGAAAATGAAAAAAGGATTTCACCCTAACTGGAATTGTGGAAAAATTTCTGAGAGGGAAGAAGGGAAATGGGTTTAACAAAACACTAGAGAAATCAGAAGAAAAAGAAAACCATATTCTACTTTTTGAAGATTTTTGTGCATTTAATTTTTTTACAAAAGATTATAATATTTTAAGAAACAGTGACACCTTAACTGTAGCTAAAAGTAGTTTTAATGACAAATAAAAAAACATCACAAAATTTGAGTGTCACAATAGATACTTTTTTTTGTAGTGACATCTTAGTCTATTCCAAGGGTAAAGAGGGACATGAGCAACACTTGAGTTTAACTTTGCAGACCTTGAGAAAACATAAATTATATGAAAAGTTTTCTAAATGTGAGTTTTGGCTAGATAGTATGGTTTTCTTAGGTCATGTCATGTCTAACGATGAGGTAAGTGTGGATCCACAAAAAGTGGAAGAAATTCAAAATTGGTCTAGACCTACATCTGTAACAGAGGTTCGTAGTTTCCTCGGTCTTACCAGATATTACTGTTGGTTCATCAAGGATATTTTCAATCTTGCAGCTCCTTTAACTAGGTTGACATAAATGCTTATTTATTTTCAATAGGATGATTCGTGTGAACATAGTTTCTAACAACTAAAGGATTGTTTGACATCTGCTCCAGTTTACGCTTTACCCTTAAGTGGTGGATGTTATGTAGTTTATTGTGATGCTTCTAGAGTTGGTCTTGAATTTGTATTATGCAACATGGAAAATGATTATTTGTGCTTTGAGACAACTTAAGAAGCATGAACAAAATTATTCTACACATGATCTGGAAAATGGCAGTAGTGATTTTGCTCTTAAAATTTGGAGGTATTACTTATACAGAGAGAATTTTGAGATGTACATTGATCATAAGAGCCTTAGGTATATTTTTTAGCCGAAGGATTTGAATTTGAAACAAAGGCAGTGGATGGAGCTTTTGAAAGATTATGATTAAACAATCATGTATCATCTTACAAAGGAAAATGTGGTTGCTGATGCCTTGAGTAGAAAATCAATGGGTAGCCTTGCACACATAGCAGAAATCAGGAGGCCAATAGAGAAGGAATTTCGTAATCTTGTCGCTAATCGAATATAGTTTGGGACCACAAATACTGAGTCACTTTTAGCTCATGTTCATGTTCGTTCATTTTTGTAGGAAACATTAAAACTACTCAAGATACAGATCGTCATTTGGAAAAGATTATTGACTATGTCAAAATAAGCAAAGCTTCTAAACTTAAAATTGATTTTGAGGGCATTTTATGTTTTTGCACTCATTTGTGCTTACCTAATATTGAAAAATTGAAGAAGAAAATTTTAGAGGAAGCCCACCAATCCTCTTATACCATCCACCCAAGTTTTACTATGATGTACTAAGATTTAAAATAAATTTATTGGTGGGAAGGAATAAAGAAAGATGTAGTTGAATTTGTATCTAAGTGTTTGTCGCGGCCTAAAATTTCGAGGGTTTCTCGAATTCAATGGGTTTCTCGAATTCAATAAGTTTATTTTAAAATAGGGAAATATTGGAAAACCCTTAAAATAAAAAAATAAAAAAATGGTCTTTGAAATCAAATTTTGAGTTCGGGAGTCGATTATGTGTAGGGAAGGTATTAGCACCATACGACATCCGTTAAAAAAACGGTTACCTATAATTAATTGTGCAAAACTAATATTAACTTAAATAAATTTATTTCTCCTTTTTAAAATGCAAATATAATATTTTTATGAAAATAATCTAATGATAAATATACGTTTAAAATATAGAGAGAAAAAAAATGTTTTGTTATTATGCTTGACAAGAGTGCGATCTTGCTCCTACGTATCTCCCGGTGCAATGGAGAAATCAAAGCTACGTAGTTCTTGGGTAGAAAATGCGAATGTGTTGATTATTTTTAAAGAAGATTTGTTTTGTTGTTGACAAAAAAGGTTGTTTTGAAAAAGAAATTGTTTGATTTGAATAATAGTTTAAAATGCAAGTTTTAAGACTATCAAGTCGTACAACTCGTGTCTCGAAAAATTTAAGGAGTAAAAAGATGTCACATCTAATTTAATCCTTTTAAGAATATTTTATCATTTTTGATTTTTGAATATTAAATTTTAAAATTGTCAAATAGTATAACTGGTATCTCAAAAAATTTAAGTAGTAAAAAGATGTCACATCTAATTTAATCCTTTTAAAAATATTTTATTAATTTTGGTTTAGATATAAATTTATAAAAAAAACACCAAATTGTACAATATGTGTTTTAACAACTCAAAGATTAAAAGATGTCACATCGAATTAATCTTTAATAAGAATAAAAAAATAAAATATGTTTATTCTTATAAGAATTGATATTTATTTGATTAAAATTAGGATATAGCTTGTTAAAATAAAAGGATTGAATAAAATAAAAAAATGGACCTAACAAAAGAAAAGGAAACTAAAAAAACAAACAATTGGGCTAGAAAACTAATAGGCTTAAGGCCCAAATCCTTTTTTACCAAAACCTAATGTGTAAACATCCAAAAAAGGAGAACCCAGGAAACAAAAGAAAACCCTGGAAAAAGAGGGGCGCACGACTGGAAAAAAAAACCCTAGAAAGGCAAAGAGGGACGGCCGCTTTCAGCATGGTTCTGGGAAAAAAAAGTTCACACGGTTCTGAAAAAAAAAGAAAGCGTTACACGTTTCTGCTCATTCCCAATCTCAACTCATTCCCTGTTTTCCTCTCTTATGCCCAGTCATATTCACACAATTTTAAAAAAGAGTGGCTGACCAGCAAGTGTCACAAGGTTTACAGATACGACAATAGCGGATATGAAGAGGAACAAGGAAACGGTGACGACGGACAAGGGAACAATGCCGACGGCTATGACGGTCACGTCGGCGATATCAACACAGGTGATTTGGATTTTTAGTTTTTATTATTATATTTTCGTTCACAAAAATAAATAATCTACATCTTTATAACAAAATAAATAATTATACGGTTAAGATAGGGAATAAACAGATTTAATGTATGAAAAAATACCTTTGCGTTTTTTGTTTGATATTTGTTACTGATCTGATTTCTTTCTCTCTGGTTGTTTGGATAATGATTATGAAGTAAAATAAAAATTTCCTCTGTTTGCTCCCAAGTTGTTATTAAGATAAATTTCTGTTTTAGTGTTTTTTGTAACAAATCTCTCACCCAAAAAAATCCTCCCCTTTCTGATTTCCGAAATCAAAATTTATAGGCTAAAGTGGTAAAACATTTCGTTCATTAGATAAAATTAAGCTCTGGACATTACATTGTTTTATAAATTTTAACTGGATTTTGAATTGTTTTTGAAACAAATTTGAAGCAATGTACAATTAAGGAAAATGTATTTTTCACCTTTTCAAGTATTACACAGATTTTACTAGTTTGTAGCATGTTTGTGATTTTGTGATTTTGCTGAGATGTGTGTTATTATTCTGCAGGAAATGGTTTGATGTGTGTTGTTGAATTGTGCTCATACCAGAACAGTTGGCATTAGTTGTCATTTGCAGGGATTTTGAAAGAAATTTGCAAGGATTTGAAAGAAATTTGGCAGACCATACAAATAAAAAATGAAATAAAATTTGGCTAATAAAATAAAAATGGCGGTGGCTAAAATAAAAATAAAAATAAAAATAAAATAAAAAATAATAATAATAAAATAAAAATAAAAAATAAAATTTATGATGATTTTTAGATTTTTTATAATAATTATTATTTTTAGTTAATCGGACAAAATTGAGGGCTGCCCCTATTTAATTATATTTTACTAGTAAAAAAATAATTAAATATAAGGACCTAAATTTTGTATTAACTTCAAAACTGGCGAAATGAAAATAGTTTCCGGTGGTTACCGATGCGTAATCGTAATCAAAGAGAGAGAAATTTGTGTTTTTTTGTTTCATATATATATATAGATAAATAAATAAATTAAATAAAAATAAATAAATAAATAAATTAAATAAAAAAATAAAAGAGAAACATGTTATGGTAATTGCAAACGCAAACGTATAATGAACAATGTGACACAAAAGTTGTTGAGTATAAATAAAGTATAAATAAAGTATAAATGTAAGATATGCATGACTCATTAATTATGCATTGCACAATTGTTGAGTATATTTAAAATATGAATGAAGATGCATAGATCATGTGTGACTACATGAAAAATGTAAGATGCATGCGATGTAAAATTTTTTGTTGTTGTTGTTATTATTATTATTATTATTATTATTATTATTATTATTTTATTTTTTTTTTATTTTTTTTTATTTTATTTTTTTTTGGTTCCCCGATCCTTATGCGACTTTATACGCCTACAAGATTCAATATATCAATGAAGATAACAATTATTCTTTGCATGATGACTCTAGTATATCTCGTATGACTTCTCCTTTTTTCGAGGCGAATGCATTGTTTAAAAATAATTACCCATATACTTTGAGAATCCATTGAGTTCCCGTGTATCTATTTTCAAGTGTCAAAATAATTAAAATACATTTTTTATTTTATATATTTACACATATTTCAGATTTCAGAAATTTATTATCATAAAATAACATTTTTTTTAAAAATACTAGAACCACAAAAAACATGAGGCTGAATCAACTTAGAAAGAGGATAATGTATAACATCGAATGACAAGATTGAAAAATGTACATTCATTAATTTGAGAATAATACAATTGAACTAAAGGTTATAATGTAGGGATGAATGAGTTTAGCTTTAGTTGGAGAGATAACAACGCTAGTCATTCCTGTAATTTAGGACTTCTAAGAATAATAAAATGCCCCAGTTTGAACCACTTGATCTGTTTGTTATCCCTAACATTTGCATGGACCGCTCTTTAAGGTTTTCATTCCATCGGGATGCTCTAATTTTTGCCTAGGTCGCCTTTTCAGGTTTTCAACCTAGCGAGCCCTTTTTTTTTTAAGCATAATACTTTTTGACTGCATCTGAGTTTACTGGAAGTGGAAGCTCATCTCCATCCATTTATGCAAGTATTAGGGCTCCCCCAGAGAAAGCTTTTTTCACAACATATGGTCCCTCGTAGTTCGGGGTCCATTTTCCACGAGAATCTCTTTTGATGGGCAATACTTTCTTTAACACTAAGTCTCCTTCTTGAAACTCTCGAGAACGAAATTTTTTCTCATATGCTTTTTTAAGTCTTCTTTGATATTGCTGCCCATGGCACAGAGCTATCATTCTTTTCTCTTCTATGAGATTCAATTGGTCATATCGTGATTGAACCCACTCTGCCTCTTCTAGCTTTGTTTCCATCAGGACTCTGATCGATGGAATTTCAACTTCAATGGGAAGTACCGCTTCCATTCCATACACTAATGAGAAAGGAGTTGCCCTTGTTGAGGTTCGAATAGAAGTTCTATAACCATGTAATGCAAAAGGAAGCATTTCATGCCAATCTTTGTATGTCTCCACCATCTTTTGTATGATCTTTTTGATATTTTTATTTGCTGCTTCTACAGCCCCATTCATTTTTGGACGATATGGTGAAGAATTATGGTGCTGAATTTTGAAATTATCACATAACTCCTTCATCATTTTATTGTTCAGGTTGGTCGCATTGTCAATGATTATCTTATTTGGCAAGCCATATCGACAAATCAATTCTCTTTTGATGAATCTGATAACCACACTTCTCGTCACATTGACATATGAAGCGGCTTCAACCCATTTTGTGAAGTAATCAATAGCTACCAGGATAAATCCGTGTCCATTCGAAGCTTTAGGCTCGATGAGTCCAATGACATCTATCCCCCACATTGAAAATGGTCATGGTGATGTTAAAACGTTCAGAGAGGTGGGCGGTACATGTACTTTGTCAGTATAGATTTGACATTTATGGCATTTCTTTACGTAACGACAGCAATCGGACTCCATGGTCAACCAATAGTAGCCAACCCTTAAGATTTTTCTCGCCATAGCGTGCCCATTTGCATGAGTTCCGAAAGAACCTTCGTGAACCTCTTGAATGATTTTCTCTACTTCCGCTTGATCCACGCATCTGAGGAGAACCATATCATGATTTCTCTTGTAAAGCACCTCACCATTTAAGAAGAAGTTCATTGACAACCTCCTTAAAACCGTTTTGTCGCTCTCTGAAATACCCAATGGATATTCCTTATTCTTGACATAGGATTTGATATCATAAAACCATGGCTTGCCGTCTGACTCTTCTTCTATTGATAAACAATATGCAGGTTTATCCTTTTGTTGAATTTTTATGACTGGCATGTCCTGACCGGTGCTTATTTTGAACATTGACGACAATGTGGCCAGGGCATCAGCTAATTGGTTTTCTTCTCGAGGGATATGGTGAAAAGTAATCTTCTCGAATTGTTCTGTCAATTCTTTGATATGGGTTTGATACGGAATCAATTTGGAGTCTCGTGTTTCCCACTCTCCTTTCGTTTGATGGATGACTAACAATGAGTCTCCATATACCTCGAGAATTTTTGCTTTTGATTCAATAGCAGCTTTAATGCCCATAACACATGCCTCGTATTCTGCAATATTGTTTGTGCAGTCAAAACACAACCTATCAGTGAATGGAGTTAACTGGTTCTCTGGGGAAATCAAAATGGCTCCAATTCCATGTCCTAATGCGTTAGAAGCACCATCAAACACCAATGTCCATTTTTCTCTATCAGATGATTCAGTCTCTTCAAATAAAGTCGTTATGCCTTCAGGTTGTTGGGCCAAGTACTCATCCAGGGCGCTTCCCTTGATAGCTTTTTGTGTAACGTATACCAAATTGTATTCTGATAACAACATCTGCCAACGGGCAATCCTTCCAGTAAGAGAAGGTTTCTCAAAGATGTACTTAATTGGGTCCATTTTGGATACCAACCAAGTTGTATGACATAACATGTATTGCCTCAATCGACGAGCAGCCCATGCTAATGCGCAACATGTTCGTTCAAGGAGTGAATACCTTGTTTCACAGCTGGTGAACTTTTTGCTCAAATAATAGATAGCATGTTCTTTCTTACCGGATTCGTCATGCTGCCCCAATACACAACCCATTGACTCGTCAAGCACAGTTAAGTACATAATAAGTGGTTTCCCAAGAACAGGAGGCACTAAGATTGGAGGTTTTGACAAGTACTGTTTAATCTTTTCAAAAGCTCTTTGACAATTCTCATTCCATTCAACCTTTTGGTCTTTGCGCAACAACTTGAAAATTGGCTCGCATGTAGCAGTGAGATGAGATATGAACCTAGCAATGTAATTCAATCTACCCAAAAAGTCACGAACTTCTTTTTCCGTGCGTGGAGCGGGCATTTCTTATATTGCTCTTACTTTATATGGGTCCACTTCTATCCCTTTTTGACTAACGATAAAACCAAGTAACTTGTCTGATCTTACACCAAAAGTGCATTTAACAGGGTTTAAACGAGGTCTGAACTTCCTTAGTCGCACAAATAACTTTTGAAGGTTAACAACATGGTCTTCTTCGGTCCGAGATTTGGCAATCATATCGTCCACGTAAACCTCTATTTCCTTATGCATCATGTCATGAAACAAAGTCACCATTGCTCTTTGATAGGTTGCCCCAGCATTCTTTAATCCAAATGGCATCACTTTATAACAGAAAGTTCCCCATTGTGTGATGAATGTGATTTTTTCCATATCCTCGGGAGCCATCTTAATTTGATTGTAACTTGAGAAACCATCCATGAAGGAGAAAAGAGAATATTGAGCAGTGCTATCCACTAGGACATCAATATGAGGCAAAGGAAAATCGTCTTTAGGACTAGCTTTATTTAAATCCCGATAATCAACGCACATTCAAACCTTTCCATCCTTTTTTGGAACTGGGACAATATTAGCAACCCATTGAGGATATTTCGCTACTGCTAAGAAACCAGCATCAAATTGTTTCTTGACCTCTTCTCTAATTTTAAGTGACATATCAGGCCTCATCCTCCTCATTTTTTGTTTAATTGCAGCACATTCAGGCTTGAGTGGTAGCTTGTGTTCAACTATGTTAGTATCTAGCCCAGGCATATCTTGGTACGACCATGCAAAGACATCCACATAATCAAATAAAAGTTTAAGCAACTTTTCTCGTTCAGTTGCTTTCATAGACATTCCAATTTTAATTTCTTTCTTATCATGCTCAGTCCCTAAATTGATCACCTCAACAGGTTCTTGATAGTGTTGGATTATCTTAGCTTCCTATTCAATTAACCTTTCTAGTTCTGGGGGAGGCTCACAATCGTCTTCACAATCCTCATCAGTGTGATTAATTGGGCGTTCAAAATTACAAGAATGGGTTCTAGCGCTGCTATTTTCAACATATTCGTTTTCGACTCTGCATTGTTTGAATTAAGAAAAAGAAAAAAAGAAAATATGAATAAAGATTCCCAAAAAGAGAAAAACAAAAGCAGATGAAGAATTCAAAAATGCATTGTTTAAATTAAGAAGAAAAAGGAAAAAGAAAATATGAATAAAGATTGCCAAAAAAGAAAAGAGAAAAACAAAAGCAGTTGAAGAATTCAAAAATGCATTTATTGATAATAAGTACGGAATTGAAATACATGTGCCCTAATTAGTTATCTTTATAGCCTTGGGCAGAGCAAAAGGAGTTAAAGTACACAATTACTTTGAACATGAATTAACAAACACGGGAAACTCGATGATCTTCCACTTGTTGAGACTGGTGTTTAGAGGACAAGGGTACACCAATTTGAGGGTATCATCATCAACATGGTCCTCTTCTTCCGCAGCAGCCACATGGTCAGCATATATTATTCCCGCACTCTGAAATGTTTGGCGAATGTCACAAATAGAAATCTTATGTGAATTCAGTGTCTGATTTTCCAAACGAGCCATCCTGCTTTCCCTTTTTTCTTTTACAGCCTTCTCTTTGTCAGCTTTAGTAGGTACATATCCCAAACCGTACCTATCGTTCTTTTCGGATATCTCTAACAATTTTCCCAATTTAGCAAAAACTCCTCCTTCCAACATCGATTTGGTAGACTTTAAGGATGTGGTAGGCAACTTTGGTTCTTTTAAAGGAGATCCTTCACCCATGAAGACAACATTGGCCATTTCTAATGCTTGAAAGGAAGTCTCTATGGCTTCCTCCGTGTCCTCAATGTAGCCCGTAGAAGAAAGATGACTAACTATCATATCTTCTTCCCCAGATATTATCACCAGCTTATTGCTCACTATAAACTTTAGTTTTTGATGGAGAGTAGATGTTACTGCTCCAGCAGCGTGTATCCACTGTCTCCCTAAAAGGCAATTGTATGCTGGTTTAATATCCCTCACTTGGAAGGTTATTCCAAAGTTATGGGGTCCGATTTGAATTGGCAGCTCAATCTCACCAACAACTTGTCTTTTGGATCCATCAAACGCTTTCACCACCAAAGCACTCAGCTTTAAACAAGCTCCATCAACAAATAGTTTTGATAGTGTTGATTTCGGCATGACATTCAACAATGAACCATTTTCAACAAGCACTCGTGCAAGAATATAATTATGACACTTCACAGATATGTGTAGTGCTTTATTATGCTCTATCCCTTCAGCTGGTAATTCGACATCGCTAAAACTCAGACAGCTACTAGCAGTGATGTTACCGACAACCCCATCAAACTGGTCGACAGTGATATCATGATTAACATGGGCCTCATTTAAAACCTTCATCAGTGCCCCTCTATGTGCTTCAGAATTCAATAACAAGGAGAGAACAGATATCTTGGAAAGAGTTTGATTTAGTTGGTCCACCACTTTATATTCACTTTGCTTGATGAATTTCAAAAATTCGTTAGCTTCTTCTTCAGACACCGTCCTCTTGCTAGTCTATGGTCCTTTTATAGCATGACCTTCTTTTTTCTTGAATTGTTCAGGAGCATATACTCGACCACTCCGAGTCACCCCACCAATCCCTGAAATGTTAGTGACATCAATTCCTTTAGGTTCACAGTTACCACTTAATTGATGATCGGCTAAATGGGACGTGGCTTCATAATTCTATGGTACCGCCTTGGTACTTTTATAAGGAAAAGGAGTAGGTGCTTGGACAATTATTGCATTGGGCCTGTGAAGAGTTGGGTTGAGATTCTCTTTTCTATAGAGGATTTCCAATGGTCTTTGGAAAGATATACTATTTTCCATGCACAACTTTATGGTCAACACACGATCATCTTTTGACATAGGTATCCCCATGGGCTGGCAAAGGGTTACTCCCTACGTTGGGACCGTCTTCCTTGAAGGTAAGCCATTTTGCATTGATCAGTTCTTGCACTTTAGATTTTAGGGCTTGACAATCTTCGATGGAATGCCCTACAACTCCTGCATGGTATTCACATTTGGCATTTGGGTTGTACCATTTTGGGAATGGTGGTTCCAGAGGTTTCATTGGCCTTAGAACTACCATTGAATTCTGGAGTAGGTGAGACAACAATTGGCTATATGTGATGGGAATCGGGTCGAAACGGGTTATCTTTTTCTCTCGATTAACTGGTGGTCTGTAGTGATTCGGGGTTGGATTTGGGTTCCATTGGTTTTGTTGCGAAAACGCAGCAGGTGGTGGTTGATAATAAGGTGGCCTTGAAGGGTGATATTGCGGGTATGGAGTTTGTGAGGTAGCAGCCACATATGGATAAGAAATGTAGGGAATTTGGGGTATCGGAGGCTGAAAATTCGGAGGTCGATAAGAATTCATGGCTGGAGAATAAGAAACCCTTGGGTTTTCCATTACAACGTTAGCATCCCCCTCTTTCTTCTTTGTGAATCCCATCTGGGGTTTCTTCACACCACTCGTTGCACATGCGATCTTACCACTTCTCATGCCACTTTCAACTCTTTCTCCTATCATGACCATGTCAGAAAAGTTTGATGACATACTCCCAATCATCTTATCATAAAAGGGAGACTGAAGAGTATCCATAAACATACCAACCATTTCCCTTTCAGATAAAGAGGGATCTACTTGCGATGCCAATTCTCTCCACCGTTGTGCATATTCTTTGAATGTTTCATTGTCCTTTTTCGACGAATTTTGCAATTGCATCCTGTCAGGGGCTATGTCAATGTTATACTTGTATTGTTTCAGGAAGGCATCAACCAAATCTTTCCATGAACGGATTCGATTTCGCTCGAGATGCATATACCAATTTAATGATGCCCCACTTAAACTGTCTTGAAAGAAATGGATGAGAAGTTTGTCATTATGAGCATGAGAAGCCATTTTTCTACAATACATGGTCAGATGGTTTTTAGGGCATGTGACACCTTTGTATTTTTCAAACTCAGGTGTCTTAAATTTTGAAGGGATCACCACATCGGGAACCAAGCACACATCAAAAGCTTCGAGACCATATACATTACTTCCTTCAATTGCTTTTATTCATTCTTCTAAAACATGGAATTTTTCTTTCGACTGTGTATTGTCACCAACCTGAGGTTGTTGCCAATTTCCATTAGCATCAAAATGGGGTACTTGGGGTGCACTAAATGGAATATTTTCTGAAGGTATAGTGTTTTGGGGTGGCACGTAGCCCTGAGGAGATGGGATTTGCGGTTGGTTTAGGCTTTGAGAGTTGATATTTGAATGGTTTGGATTATTGTCCATGGGATTGATGACTAAGGGTGGACTATAACCATGTGGGAGACCATACATAGCAAATTGCATGGCTGGCGCGCAAAATTGTTGGGTAGTTGGGGTAAAGCCTGGTGGGTGAGACAGGGTAGCTTGGTGTTCTTCATTTGTAGTTGGAGGATTCCCATCTATATTATCCTTCGTTGTTAAAGCTTGTATAGCCTCTAAGATTCTATCAACCTTGTCCTTCAATTGGCTAACATCTGTTCTCATCACTTCTTGGTTTTGCTCAAGTTCGTCCATGATCTTGGAGTTAGTGCGAGTCCGATAAGGGTGTCGGGAAAACAGCTTTATTATTTTTTTTTCTGAAAGATCATATGATGCTAGTTAAAAAAATGAAGATTTATATGCATGCATGTGGGTATTAGAGAACCATTGATTTCGCAACCTAGACACAAACATCTTTTTAGAAAACATAAAACAAGCTCGTTCATTGATAATTAAAAAGGGTACAAGTGCAACATTTCTCTTTGTATCTGAAATACATTGTTTCTATCGCTCTCGGCGAATTAAACTATTCATTGCTTATATCAAACTATTACAATGTTGAATGAAAGTAATAATCTCAGCAGGTGTGACAGATGGAACTATGCTTGCTTCTGCTTTCCTTAAGAGTACGGGAACCCTTTCGATGGCTTGGTTGGCTATGGAAGTGAGTTTTTCACAACGATCCATCCACATTATCCCTTCTTGCCCAAGCATCTCTATTGCCTCCACTTGTTCCATCATTCGGTTTCTTAACATATTTGCTCCCTCTTGTTCCTTCAACCACGCATCTTGCTACATAGCAACAACTTCTTGTTTCTCAATTTTTTCTTCTTCTATCCTTGTCTTATATTCTACTACCACTCTCTCCAACTGTTGTTTCAAATCTTCCAATTGTCTCTTCGCATTTCTTTCACTGCTTTATGAATCTGTCAGCCATTTTCTCAACTTTTCAACCTCCTCTCGCGCCTGGTCTCTTTCTTGTCTTCTCAAACATAAAGACTCGTTTGAAGCCCTTAAATTGCATTGAAGCTTGAGCTTATAATCCTCCTCTACCTTTGCCCTCTTATTTGATCTTTCAAGAGAAATCGTCTTCTGCTCATTTTCCAATAGGACGAACTCATATGCTCCACGGACTACCATCAACTATTCTCGCATATTCTTCTTTTCCTCTTCCGCCTCTAGAATTGATGCTTGCAACTTCTCAATTTCTTCACTAACGATAATGGGTTGCATTGGTGTTTCATCAACCACCTCAGATGTACGACGAAAAAGCAGCTTGATCTTTTGGACCCTATTCTTGACCCACTGTCGGTAGCAATCATCTGCACCACAACTTCTACTTCCAAGTTCCTTCCCTTTTTTGATTATCATCTTACAAGATTGACGTACTCTCCTCAAATTTTCAATGTTTTCTAAACCCATGTCATAAAGAATAAAAGGGGTTATTAGTTTTTGCATTGGTTCTCCTATGATAGGATACCCAAGTTGCCTCAAGGCCAATACTGGATTATAATTCACACAACCTCTAGTCCCCATAAGTGGCACATTAGGGAATGTTCCACATTGGTATATTACTTCTTTTACCTCTCGCCATCTCGCATACCATCGAACTGTTTTTTCATTAAGATCTACCAACCTCTGAGCCCATTCTCGATCATCCTTTATGTCAACACAACAGTTCTTGAAATCATTGATAGGACAACGTTTTTGGCACCCACTATCAAACATATGATTCACCAACCAGACGTATAAAACCGGTAAACAACACAAAATTCGTTTGCCTTTTTTTCATGACAGTAGTTAAGTGTATAGTACACGTCAGCAAGGACGACTGTTGTAGGATTTTCTCCTCTATTCTTCAAGGCTAGGAAGACATCGATTGCTGGTAAATCTATAATTTCTTCATCACTCGGGAATAGAACAACTCCATAGATGGTGAGAGCTAGCACCTCCATAAAAGCACTCCAATCTTGGGCTTTAGCTAAATGATGTGCTCTTTTCTCAAAAAAACTTCTTAGGAAACCAGAAGTCCCTTTCTTCTTTTGGCTAATCAATATTTCCTCTTCAACCCTTAGTATCTCAGCTATTTTGGTAGTGGATGGATAATTCCCCATGTAACGATAAGGTTTCCCTTTTCTAGGGAGTAGCCTAAAATTGGTCCAAACTCTTCCAAAGTAGGCGCAAGCTGGAAATCTTGAAAAGTGAAGCATCTAAAAGGAGAGTCGTAGAATTGAGACAAAGCAGTAATAGCCCCTATTTGTACATCCACATCCAATAAATCAAGAATCTTTCCATATTTCCTAGTAAATGTTGACCGGTGATTAAGTTCCAACAAGCTACGAAGTTCTTTTAAACTGTCAACCTGAGGCTTTTTGGCTTTCACATTCATAGTTTTTCTTAACATTGGGGTTGCAGTTTCATTGTTGGATCCCATTTTTAATCAAAGATATCCACACCCTAGCTTTGAATTCAATGGTTCTCTAATGGACCTACATAAAAATGAATGATTATGAATAATGTATGGTATGGTGTTTAAAATAATTTTTTATGCATGAAAGGAATGCATGATACTAAAAAAATATTAACTTTAACATTAACGATGAAAAACTACTTGAATTGATGCAATAAAGAAAAAAAATTGAGAGGTATACTAACGTCGGATGGTGGAGAAAAAAACAAAAAATAAAAATAAAAATAATAAATAAAATAAAATAAATAATAAAAATAAAATAAAACATAAAAAATAAAAATAAAAATCTGCCATTTAAAAGCAAGAAAGCTAGGATATGACTTAGATGCATTCTAACCAAAATTAGAGAAATTTTAAAGTCTATAAGCGTCTAAATTCGTGAATTCTTTCCTGGGCGGGTTCTATAGTCCTAAAATCATTGGTCTCTAGAGCCAAGTACTCGTATTGAAACATCACTACAAATAGGAAGTACATCCAAAATGTAGGTATTTTCAATAGAGTCACACTCTAGACGAGATTTTCGCAATAACCAAATAGGATGTACATCCATTATGATTACCACTAAACGCCTAACTAAACTTAAGCTTCACTCAGGCCCGGGTATAGGGTCTCACTCATAAGTGTGTGTGTAAGTGAATGTGTAGTGTGTGACGAGAATCACAATCCAATAAAAGATGTAAAATACTCAACACACATATATAAATATATATATATATATATATAAAGATAATGACTACAAGAAAATAACTAATAAACAATAAAGGCATAAAATAAAGAAAATGAAAGGAGAAATAAATATTAAAGAAGTCAAAAAAAAAAATTGCACAATTAATTATGTTAGGCTTGACTCTCTAATAGTCCCCAGTGGAGTCGCCAGCTGTCGCGGCCTAAAATTTCGAGGGTTTCTCGAATTCAATGGAGTCGCCACCAAAGTTTATTTTAAAATAGGGAAAATATTGGAAAACCCTTAAAATAAAAAAATAAAAAAAAATGGTCTTTGAAACCAAATTTTGAGTTCGGGAGTCGATTATGTGTAGGGAAGGTATTAGCACCCTACGGCATCCGTTAAAAAAACGGTTACCTATAATTAATTGTGGAAAAATTAATATTAACTTAAATATATTTATTTCTCCTTTTTAAAATGCAAATATAATATTTTTATGAAAATAATCTAATGATAAATATACGTTTAAAATATAGAGAGAAAAAAAGGTTTTGTTATTATGCTTGACAAGAGTGCGATCTTGCTCCTACGTATCTCCTGGTGCGATTGAGAAATCAAAGTTACGTAGTTCTTGGGTAGAAAATGCGAATGTGTTGATTATTTTTAAAGAAGATTTGTTTTGTTGTTGACAAAAAAGGTTGTTTTGAAAAAGAAATTGTTTGATTTGAATGATAGTTTAAAATGCAAGTTTTAAGACTATCTAGTCGTACAACTCGTGTCTCGAAAAATTTAAGGAGTAAAAAGATGTCACATCTAATTTAATCATTTTAAGAATATTTTATCATTTTTTATTTTTGAATATTAAATTTTAAAATTGTCAAATAGTATAACTGGTATCTCAAAAAATTTAAGGAGTAAAAAGATGTCACATCTAATTTAATAATTTTAAAAATATTTTATTATTTTTGGTTTAGATATAAATTAAAAAAGAAAAACACCAAATTGTACAATATGTGTTTTAACAACTCAAAGATTAAAAGATGTCACATCGAATTAATCTTTAATAAGAATAAAAAAATAAAACATATTTATTTTTTATAAGGATTGATATTTATTTGATTAAAATTAGGATATAACTTGTTAAAATAAAAGGATTGAATAAAATAAAATAAATAAATGGACCTAACAAAAGAAAAGGAAACTAAAAAAACAAACAATTGAGCTAGAAAACTAATAGGCTTAAGGCCCAAATCATTTTTTACCAAAACCTAATGTGTAAACATCCAAAAAAGGAGAACCCAGGAAACAAAAGAAAACTCTGGAAAAAGAGGGGCGCACGGCTGGAAAAAAAAAACCCTAGAAAGGCAAAGAGGGGTGGCCGCTTTCAGCATGGTTCTGGGAAAAAAAAGTTCACACGGTTCTGAAAAAAAAAAAAAAAAGCTTTACACGTTTCTGCTCATTCCCAATCTCAACTCGTTCCCTGTTTTCCTCTCTTATACCAAGTCATATTCACATGATTTTAAAAAAGAGTGGCTGGCCAGCAAGTGTCACAAGGTTTACAGATACGACAATGGCGGATATGAAGAGGAACAAGGAAACGGTGACGGCGGACAAGGGAACAATGCCGACGGCTATGACGGTCACGTCGGCGATATCAACACAGGTTATTCGGATTTTTAGTTTTTATTATTATATTTTCGTTCACAAAAATAAATAATCTACATCTTTATAACAAAATAAATAATTATACGATTAAGATAGGGAATAAACAGATTTAATGTATGAAAAAATACCTTTGCGTTTTTTGTTTGATGTTTGTTACTGATCTGATTTCTTTCTCTCTGGTTGTTTGGATAATGATTATGAAGTAAAATAAAAAATTTCTCTGTTTGCTCCCAAGTTGTTGTTAAGATAAATTTCTGTTTTAGTGTTTTTTGTAACAAATCTCTCACCCAAAAAAATCCTCCCCTTTCTGATTTTCGAAATCAAAATTTCTAGGCTAAAGTGGTAAAACCTTTCGTTCATTAGATAAAATTAAGCTCTGGACATTACATTGTTTTATAAATTTTAACTGGATTTTGAATTGTTTTTTAAACAAATTTGAAGCAATGTACAATTAAGGAAAAAAGTATTTTTCACCTTTTCAAGGAGTACACAGATTTTACTAGTTTGTAGCATGTTTGTGATTTTGTGATTTTGCTGAGATGTGTGTTATTATTCTGCATGAAATGGCTTGATGCATGAAATGGCTTGATGTGTGTTGTGTGTTGAGTGTAATGAGGAAGCGTGAATAGGTTGCTCTTTTGCCAGGGTTGAGCTCATGCCTCAGATCACGCCTCAGATCAGTTGGCATTAGTTGTCATTTGCAGGGATTTGAAAGAAATTTGCAAGGATTTGAAAGAAATTTTGCAGACCATACAAATAAAAAATGAAATAAAATTTGCCTAATAAAATAAAAATGGCAGTGGCTAAAATAAAAAAAAAAATAAATAAATAATAATAATAATAATAATAATAAAATAAAAATAAAAATAAAAAATAAAATTTATGATGATTTTTAGATTTTTTATAATAATTATTATTTTTAGTTAATCGGACAAAATTGAGGTACTACAGTGTTTGATATGCCAACAATTTAAGACAGAGCATAAAAAACCTACAAGTTTATTTCACAGTATTGAGATACCAAAGTGGAAATGGGAAAGGATCACTATGGACTTTTGACTTGGTTACCTAAAACCTTAGGAGATTTTGACTCAACTTTGGTGATGGTGAATCGGTGTTACCTAAAACCTTAGGAGATTTTGACTCAACTTTGGTGATTGTGAATTGGTTTACAAGGTCTGCACACTTCTTGCTTGTGAAAACTACCTATTCAACAACTTAATATGCTAAGCTTTATATTAAAAAAAATGTGTCTTTGCATGGTGTACAATTATCTATAATATCTGATCGTGGACCTCAATTCACAGCTCATGTTTTTGAGATCCTTCCAAACAACTTTAGGAACTCGATTGGATTTGAGCACTACTTTTCACCTATAAACAGATAGTCGGTATGAAAGAACAATTTAAATTTTGGAAGATATACTTCATGCTTGTGTGTTAAATCTTAGAGGAAATTGGGATCAATATTTACCACTAATGGAGTTTGCTTATGATAATAGTTATCAATTTAGTATTCATTTGGCACCATTTGAAACCTTGTATAATGACGTTGTAGATCACCAATTGGTTGATTTGAACTAGGAGAGTATAAACTTTAGGGTTCATATTTGATTTAGGAGGCCATTGAAAAAGTCAAATCAATTAAAGATCGTTTAGTGACTACTCAAAGTAGACAAAAATCTTACGTTGATCAAAGGCGTTAACCTCTTGAGTTTGGTATTGGAGATATGTGTTTCTACGTGTTTCTCCGATGAAGGGTATTCTAAGGTTTGACATAAAAGGTAAGCTAAGTTTCATCATGGGAGGTAATCACTTTTACTGCTAAACAACTCAACCCCTCTTTTTAGTTTTTATAAAACACAACTCCCCCTCCTACTTTCTCTCCATCTCTCACATAACCTTCTTTGTTTTTCTTTTTCAAATTCCCTTTATTTACCTCACTTCTTCTCTTTTTATTCAACCTTTTCTCATTCCTCTTTCTACCTTATTTCTTCAAAATTTTATCATATTGTCTATACCCATTGCATGTGAACACAAGTTTGAGAATGGTTGATTGAGAAGAAAAATACTCACTAGTGGAGAGTTTGCTCCTTGATGTTCTTAGATTTAAAACTCTATGATTCATGAAATTTATAGATGATATTTAGCTTGGAAAATAATATATATGGGTCTCTTAAATGATATATATATAGCTTGGAAAATAATATATAGATGATATTTAGCTTGGAAAATAATATATAGTGGAAAATAATATAGAGTAGTATAATATTAAATTTATATGGGTCTCTTAAAATCCCTAAATCTAAAAAATTGGGAATTATGTTTAATTCTCTTGCATGTTGTTAGTATGACCTTTAATAGATCATAAGGTCTAAAATTATTGTTTGATATTCGGATTCAGTGGAAATTGTTCAAGTGGCCCCTTCTGAAAGCATTGATAGACGCCAAGTTGATCTCTCATAGTAGGGAGTAGATAATTTTCCTTGTGGCAAGTTTTCTAAGATAATTATTCTTCTATCGTATTTGAAAGCTTATTATCTTATTTTAAAGATTTGATTTGAATGATTATGAAGGATAGTGAATTAGTAATTTTTCTATGCATTTGTAGAATAGTGATGATACTAAAGTTGTTGAAAGTATGAATCAATTTTAGTAATGTTAATTATTGTCAAACTATGTTTAGATTTTTTATTATGGTTTCTATAGTTTCCGTTTGCTGCAATGAAGAGATAATGTAGCCTACATGCGAAGTTCTCCTAGTTCTATGGTTAACCTTACGAAAAGACCAAGTACATAACCCGTAAAAAGAGCGAGGAGGAACGGTGTACAATACTTATGAGTAATATGCCTTAGTACAAAACTCGTAGAAAGAGCGGGGGAGTAACAACATACTGTTCGCCACAACGAAGAGATAACATAGTGTAATATAGATTTGGTGATGCAAGAATCTAACTTATAAGATGTGAGGTATTTTAGTTCATATTACTTTCAAGTTGCATGAGTTTTAAGAGAAAACATTTGCTTAGTTTATGAAGTTAGTTTTTTTTTCCTCATATGATTTACTTCGATTCCTTTTACAATATCCGTGCCATTATTATTTCTCCTTCCTGTTCACTTGGTATATTATGCTCTCACTGAGTCTATGTGACTCACCGCTTCTCATTCTTTTTTTTTCTTCTTCAGATCCACAAGTTGCAGGATAGGCATTTTCTGATACTTGTAGATTTTCCAAAGAGTTCTTTCATTTTGGTAGGCCCTAGGTTCAGTGGTGGCCTTTATTTTATGACTTTAGTGTGGTACAAATATTTTGATTAGAAGTTGTTTGGTAGTTTGAATTGAATATAAGAGTATGTGTGTTAAGTTTTACTTTTGTAGCAATAATCCTTTTGAATGTATTAAAAAATTTGGCACCTAAGTAGTGTGACCCCGTGGATAATATTTTTGTGGTCCATTGATACTATTATATGGTTTAGAATTTTGTTGGGATTTTTAGTGAAAACAAATGAGACTATTTCGAATTTTCGGTAACTCTTTAATTTGAAAATATATGTGTACTTCCAATAAGCTTCTTAATGTTAAATGAATGTTAGCCATTGCCCTGATCATGAACTTATAGAGGATCGTGACAATAAGTTTTCCAATAAGCTTTCTTTATGATGCTGGGTTTGGAAGAAGGTACCTTGCATCCTTTAATAATTTGTTGGTTTTCTACATATGAATAGAATAAGGTTTAGAAGATACAAGATTTACATTACCAAGAATTCTTGAAGTATATTTTCTTTGACAACATGAATGTTAGCTTTTGGAAGAAGCCCAAAGACTTTTGTTCAAAATGAAGAAGTCTAAATATTTTATAACCTTTTGATAGAGACAAGTAAACCTTTATTTGATGTTTCCTAACTCCAAGTTATCCATGTATGTTTACTAGTGTGTCGTCGTGGGCCTTTCATTGTTAAGTTAGTCCAACCTTGTTAATAGTTATTTTTAGGTATACATACTTTTGTTGTAGTTTATTTGAGGAATGTTTTAATAAAAGTAGAATTTCAATCATTAATTGAAACATTTTACTATCCACTCTCTTGGTTATGTATGGCTTTACCCAGTCTTTTTTTCGGTATGACTGAGTTCTTTTCCATGGGACCATGTGAAGGAAACATGTCTGGCTGGAATGTGAATTAGGCTATTGGTATCAGTCCAAGCTTGGAATTCTTCAATAGGGATCCAAGGGAGCTTGCGTTGACGTTGTTGCTGAATTGAGGTTAAGGACAACCAAAGATCTCTTCTTTTAATGTAATTAGTAGATGCACAAATTACAAAGATGCCAAAAGCTTTATCCCTTTCTTTGGTAAAAAATAAGACTCGTTGTTCATTAGTTGAAACCACATTAGGATCCAAATAAGTAGAGCAAAGAAACCATATATTGGGTATCAAACTGCCTCTATGATTAACATAAAAGACTTTTAAATTCGGTTGAACTATTAAACAAAAAATTAGTTTATGTTTCAAGACAAACATTTAAGTGTCAGTTTTCCTAGTTTATTTTCCTATTTTTTGATGTGATGGTGACATGCAAAGGTTCTATCGAACTATCATAGGCTTCTCCAGTGCGATGGTTAATGATTCATTTCCATTTCACTTCTTTCACTTGAGTGGTGGTGGACTGGTGGATTTGACGAAGTCTAATTCAAATGGTGGACTAATGGATTTGATGAAGTCTAATTCAATTTCTTTCTTTACCTTTCAGGTCATCATGGTGAAGGAACCATAAAATTGTCTCAACATCAATTTGCCCTCGATTAAATCTAGTTTCAAAGGGTTGTCAAAGAGCCACTTGGAATACTATCGGACTTTACTTTAGAGGAACCATCAGGATTTGTCGAGGTTAGCGAAGACCTAGTGGATCAGGAAGTGGTCGATTGTAGAGATAATTGTAAGATTTATTCCGAGTATCCCATGGTGTCTATTCCCATATATGAAGTTGTTTTCAAGGAGATGGGGTTATGCATGCCTTTCTCCAATTTTGAGAAAGAAGTCTTTCAACACCTCGATTTGTGTCATTCTGAGTTGCATTTGCATTCTTTGGTATACGTCGAAACCTTACAAATGGTATGTTTGTTTTTGGGGGGCCACCCTCATATTCCCTTGGTTCTTTTCTATTTCCAGACTTTTCTGGAATTCAGATACCATAGGGCAAAATTGGGTGTTTTTCAAGAAACCAAAAATATTTTTTTTCTTCATTTATAAATTTTCTTCAGGGTTTCAAAGATAGGTACTACATTCTTCGACCTCAAATGGTTGTAGTGACAATGAGCATTGTTATGAGGAGTGAAGTCATAGATGCTGATGGGAACCCAATGATCGATGATAATGGTGAGGTCATGGAAAACATAATTCGTCATTTTCCCTTCTTTTAGTCGAATCACCACTTCTTGATGAATGAGAAGGATATTACTTTTAAGGTGTCTCAATTTCATTAATGAATCATCTTATAAGAGAGCCATCAAGAGGTTTGTTGACAAACTTGCAAAGTGGCGAAATACTAAAAAGGATGACACAGTCATAAAGATATATAGGTTTATCGAGACTAAACACTTTATCGTGAGTTAGTCTCAAGAGTAAGCTAACGATGTCCTTAGTGGGTCTTTTTTCCTTTTTCTTTGTAAGTGCTTATCTGTGTTGGTATGCTTATGTTATGTTGTGTTGTTTTTTTTTTTTTTTTTTTTTTTTTTT
>JBBPBP010009779.1:65809378-65830233 GCA_037974735.1 Cicer chorassanicum | reverse complement strand
TTGTTTCTCTTATTAGTTATCAATGCATATATTTACCATGAGCATTATTTCGAATTTTTTTTAATATGTGTAGGAAAAAATGTTAAAATTTTAAAAATTGCTACATAACTTATATACTTTAATAAAAATAGAGTTTACGATTATCAATTATATAATTTATTTTTTAAATCATGGTTAATATTTTATGTCTATAGACCATCAAAAATCAGCTAAATGGTACAAATTTGATATTGTAAATAAAGTTCAAATCTAACTTGAAATGGTTATAAAATTGTTAATTTTTTTTATGATTAAACTTTTACAAGACATTGTTCTTTTATCACTTTTTTTTATAACTTTAAAAATTTACAAGATTAATATTATATATATATATATATATATATATATATATATATATATATATCACCTTATAAAAAATTTAAAATTAAACTCGCGCAAAGCGTGGGTCGTATTCTAGTTCTCAATTATGACTTAATTCAACAAAACTTTATGAGTGTCTTTGTTAGTAACATCATAAGCTGAAATATATAAAGAAAAAGATCATTCAACACGATTTTATTTTGTCCAATTCAACTATAACATCACTCTCAAGTCATTAATGAACATACCTAATCATTAAAAATGGAGTGCAACCAAAAATGTCCCAGAAATTGTAAAATAGAGGGAGCAAAAATCCGATTTTAGACGTAGAAGGACTATAAATTAATTTTGATAAAAATAGAGATTAAAAGTACATTTAAGTATTTAGAATTTAAGATCATATATATTGTTACGATCAAATGACTCATTTTGATACTTATTTTAAAGTTGATAATGTGAAGTCATAATATGAGTCTTTTGATACTTTATTTGACTGCATGATTATGTTTTTTTTAACAATACGAAACCTAGATTCCTAACACACACAAGAAAAATCCCGCGTAAATCACTTTTTTCTTCCACTCCATTTTAGGATTTTGGAGAGGTTGGGACCAAAATCACTCTAAACCATATAAAATTTCTCTCTTCTATTTAAATCAAACATATATTTAAATAAAGTTTATCTCCTCCATATAGAGAAAAATCTTTCATCTTATTTGAGAGAGTGATTTTGTATAAAAGAATGCTAATAATTAATATATTTTTAATATTTAGAGTATTATAACAGCCTGAAAAGGATTTGATTAATTTATTTAAACTCTCTAATACATTTTTTGAATTCTCCTAAATTATAAATTTTGTATTACAAAGAAATATAAAGTCTCTTTAAGTCCACAGTCTTTCCTTCTTTCCAAAGTCTTCTCTATTAACAATGGTGAACACACATAGAGAAGCGGGGGGAAAAGATAAAAAATGCCCTTTGTGATAGGGTTTCAATAGAATGAACAAAAGCTAGAGAGTGTTAACGTTACAATGGTTTATATAATAGATAATATAAAAGACTAAACTACCTTTAATATTAAATAATAATAATAATAATAATAATAATAATAATAATAATAATAATAATAATAATATCTAATATCTCTCTTCAAACTCACGATACATTAACAATGAGCATCGAAAGTATGTCAACCAAGAAGCCAAAATATTTAATGGAATGTGTCTTTGTGAATAAATCAATGATTTAAAAGGAAGATGAGATAAACTTCAGAGTGATTGTTCCATGCTAAAAATGATGATAAGTAAGATGACAATCGATCTCAATATTCTTTGAGTGTTCATTAAAATATCTGAGTTATGAACAATTTGAATAGCACTCATGTTATCGCAATGCATCAGAGTTGGCACAAAAAGAGAGATACTCATATCAGACAATAGCCAACACAAACAAATTATTTCAGTAGTCAACGCAACCAAATTATTTTAGTAGCAGTGGATATCATAGCACGATACTTAACTTCTGTAGAGGAGAGAGATAATATCATGTTTCTTACTCTTCCAAGAAACAAGAGATTCTCCAAGAAAAATAAAAAACTATATGGTGGACTTACGGTTTGTGGGTTCACCATCCCAATCAGCATTAGAATAAGAACATAACTCCAATGAGGACGATGAGGGAAATAGAAGACTCTGAAATGGAGTGCTCTGAAGATAACGAACAATACGAAGAACAACTTCCAAATGTATTGTATTGGGAGATACAACAAACTAACTAACAATATAAACAATATTAGGTCTGGTACTTGTAAGGTATACTAGGCTACCAACAAAGGTACAATACAAAAGTGGGATCTGGTAAAGGAACACCATCAAAAAAAGCATATTTCACATTCAACTCAAGAGAACTATTTGTTACTCTAGTATTAGAAAGATGAGCTTTTTCAAGAATATTGGCAATGTGTGTAAATTGAGATAGAAGGTAGCCTCTAGGAGAATAGGCAACTTCAATCCCACAAGAAGTAGCGAAGGGTGCCTAAGTCCTTCATCTCAAACTACTTAGCTAACTGTAATTTCAACTCATTAATTCCACTAACATAATCACTTGTAATAATCATATCATCAACATACAAGGAAAGTATAATGCGGTCATGAGTAGTAGACCTGATAAACAATACATAATCATATTCATTAGAACATAAACCAATAGATGTGATCACAATAGAGAATTTATCAAACCAAGCTCGAGGAATCTGTTTAAACACTTCCCCCTAATTATGAGAAACACCTTTTGGAGGGATCATGTAGACTTCTTCATGAAGTTCACCATTAAGAAAGACATTTTTGACATCCAATTGAAAAATATGCTACTGCAAATAGATGCAACAACAATAAGAGTACGAATAGTGGTCATCTTGCCCACAAAAATAAAGTTTTATACATAATCCATACCATACTGTTGAGAGAATCCCTTAGCAACAAGATGTGTTTTGTAGCGCTCAATTGATTCATTAGACTTAGTTTTGATCTTGTATATCCAACGAGACCCAATAGCACGTTTTCCAAGAGGAAGAGGTATTAATTCTCAAGTATTTATCTTGTGCAATGGAGGTTATGAATAGCCTCTTTATAGTAAGATGACTTAGACAAAATGTGAATAAAAGTTAAGAAAAAAGTGAACGAAGCAGAGTAAATGAAATAGACAAAATCAGACAATTGAGTAGACTTATGATGATGAGAGGGATAATGAGGTGACGAAGGAGGAGGTAGAGATGGAGACAGAGACAGAAGATCAACAATCATAGGAGGTGGTTGGGCAGTAGAGGGGACAAGAAAGATGTCATCATTTGTAGTAGTAGTAGTATTTATCTTGCAAATCTCAATATTACAATCACTAGAAGCATTATCATTAGAACCAAATTGGTTGATATGGGTGAGTTTCTTATTGCAATATTACAATTCAAAATGGTTGTGATGTACTGTTTATTCTGCAAGTTTAATGGTGCTTGCATTATTTTTGATTTTGGGAATAATAAGGTTTTATTTATTGTCTTTTGGAACTTACTTTTTCATTTTGTTGGATGATTCTCTATACTTTGTTCTCCTGTGTTACATATCATTGGTGGAGAAACTTGGTGGAGCTATGAAATTTGCTTGATTCAATAAAATAAAAAAAATTATTAGTGAGATTACAATTGGAAGATGCAATTAAAAGTATAACATATTGATATTTGATTCTATAACGAGAGATTTAAAATGTGTAAAACTACTACTGGATCGGAGATTTCGGTAAATTATTAATTTCAAATTTTCACTACTAAATTGAGTTTTTCTACTATCGAATCATAGAATATGATAAAATGTCAAAAATTATTGGGACGAGAAGAGCATCCACCTATGCTCAATATTATATATGATGTCACGTGTCAACAGCATAACACAGAAAGATAAATAAGATTAGTCAAAGACATTATTGAAAATGGACAAGGAAACTAGTTATTTTGCAGCAAACTATCATTGTACCACATAAATCCTAATTAAGAACATATATGTTAGGTGGTTTCTTCTCCCTACTACTATGTTATCAAAAGCTCCCAATTAACACGTACGAAATGATCATTTCGGAGGTGTATTTTGACCCAAAAAACATATACGTTAACCAATCCAGAGAGCAATAAGGGGTGAGAGAAGAAGTCTCCTATATGTTTTGCCTCAGGCTAAAGGCTTTTCATCATGAATCCAATAATCCACATGTCAAAACTTATAAGTTCACCTGTGTTGTCAAGATGTAACATACAGAGAAATTTTGGAGGTTAATGAAGATTCAATACACAACAAAATTGGAAAATGTGGTCAGAAGAAAGGGAAGACAGAGTAAAACTACTATGTATCTATTCATAAGTCCACTGGTGAAGCATGATGATTACAGATAAACCACTCGCCGTCAATCCTCTCGAACACATTCGTTACGAATTGTCCTCCCCATCTTCCTCCTTTCGTTTTTACAAATTCCATGCAAGTAACATACCCCATGTCCCCTCTAGCATGCACTTTAATGTCTTCTATTTTAATTTCTAGTGGAAATTCATAGTTAGCCCATACAAAATTCCAGCTCTCAACAACATCGTCGTAACCGGATATTCCTTTCAAACCGGGATGTACACAGCATACCTCGTCTCTTTTTGACCACATGGATTGCATGGTTGCAAGGTCGCCGTTCCGGAACGAATCGTAAAATCTGACGTTCGCTCCAAACACTGCTGTCTTGCTATCTTTCTGAAGATTTTTTAGAGTATCTCTTATTTCTGCTGCTTTCGCGTAATTCTCTTCGGCAATGGCGTCCTGCAGCTCCTCTTGCAAAGTGCTTTCATCTAATGCAATGTTCTCACTACTCAACATGCTCTCTGAGTCTTCACTTTTTACTCTGTGTCGTGCCCCTGACCGAAGCCAAAGACATTTTTATAAGGATTTAATTCATATACTCCATCAGTATAAATATTTTACATTGTCATTCAATTACAACTGTCAAATAATAAAAATTGTTCGACTTTAATCATAACTATTTCTAAAGTCACTCATATGAATGATTTTGATTTGTTGATAGTGTATCAAAATTAAACTCTTTTCAAAAGGATTGAATTCATATATACTATCAATGTAAATATTTTTATCCCGTTAATCAATCATAATTGTTAGATCATAAAAATTATTTGACTTTAATCATAACTACTAAAATCACACATATAATTGATTGTGAATTGTTGACACACATATGAATGATTGTGAATTGTTAACAGTGTATCAAAATTAAACTCTTTTCATAAAATGAAACACTAAATTTAGTAAAATAATTAGTACAGAAAACTTGCGGCACTAGATGCAAACATAATAGACGACAACAAAATCAAGACAATAGAAAGAACTGGCCAACAATTTTTATGTTCATCATAATAGTATCGAAAAAGCAGTTCCAATATGAATCAAAAGGGTTCAAGCAAAAGATACTTACTCAATCTTCTCATTTGCAACTTGAGGCATTGATTAGGCAACAGGCACAGTTGGTCTCCTCTTTCAAAACTTTTGCCAAAAACTAACCTATTTGGATTCAAGGTTGCCAGACAGACATGATGCTGTTTTTGAAAGCTTTTGACGTACGAACTCGGCAAGAAATTAAACTCCCTGAGAGTAGAAGAAAGTCCCTTCATGGAAAACTCAAAATTAATCACCATGAACCATGTGAGCAAATTTTAAAACTAAAACTACTTAATCATTGAAAAGGAAAACATAACTCAATCCTTATTTCCAACCATTCAATAAAATTCTAGGTAAAAAATAATACCAGCTTCCAACAGAGTCATAAATCATTCAAAATTTTCATTTCAAGTTATTGAATTGAATCTATGTTAATTCCTAGAATTCTTAATTCAATAGATAATTGATCAACACACAAATGCTCTTAAGTGATAATTTTTCAGCAAAACTTATGAAATGATAGAGACTTCAAAATTTCACTAAAAAATCAATAAGAAAAGATGTGAACTTCTGAGGTTTAAAACAATGAGAAGCTCACACACATTGAAGGATAAGGCAGTTCCGGAAAGCGCCATAGTTGAAAATGCTAATGCCAAATTTGCAGCAACCAGTAGCTGCCAAAAGGACTTGAATCAGCTGAGCACAGACACCTTATTCTGAAAATCACAAAAAAAAAAAAAAAAAAAAAAAAAAAAAAACTAGTGACAACCCTTCATCTAAAATTGTTGTGTACAAATACAAGAATCAATTATATTTGTATTTCATAACATAAAAATAACATGAAGTTTACAAATAAACAAGAATTATCTAGAATAAACAATATCAAGAACATATACACATACAAATGCAAGAATGATGTACATTTGGTTTTCATATATTATAACAAAAGAAGCCCTCAAATTATCTAGAACAAAGAAGATCAACTTCAAGAACATAACTAAAATTAATTACGAAAAGCAAAGGTAACGAATTTTACTTCACATAATTTGGGGGGAAAAGAGTAAAAATGAACACTGTAAGTAATAATTTGGGGACAAGAAAATTGAACAATAAAAATGAATATTAAAGAGTGAAAATGAACACTTTAAGCAATTGGGTAAATAAAAAAGAACATGAACGAATCCACGGCAACTTAACTTTTCATCAAATTCATGAAAAAGAAAAAAAAAATTGATAGCAGAAAGCGAGTGTAGAAGAAGGAACAAGGAAAAGGAAGAGTAAGTAAAAGAATACAGAAGAACATTAACAGTATAGAAGAAATAATTGAGAAAAAACCTTGGAAGTGAAGAGAGAAAATCCGAAAAAGCTGTTGAAGGGAGAGCGGAAAGAAAGAACACAAGCAGGTGCCAATGTCTTCGTAGATAATTTTTTTTACAAAGTGGCCTTCGTTGATTTTTTTTTTATTGAGCAGTGTTTTTTGATACAAATAATTTGTGCTTTTTAAATTAATGATTTGCGTAAGAAATAGGATGGATAAATAATTGATTGACCTGATGATTGAATAGGTATAATTTGCAAGTGTTAGATATTTTCATGTATTTGAAAAATAGATTTGGTAACTAGCATTTTGACCTCTATCCTGCATTTTCTTAAAACCTTAATTTTATCTCTATCAATTTTACTTTATGTCATTAAAAAAAAAATTGGATCATTTTTTTCGTTTTTTGAAATCAACATTTTTCTTTTTTATTCAATTTTGCTACTTACACCCTTGATTTGCTATCCACACTCCATCAAATTTTCATAAAATTAAAATACCTAAACTCACTTTATAATATCTCACTCGATATGACATACTATTAATTCATACCTCATGCCTCATACTCATTAATAACTTACACCTCTCACGCATAATTTAAACTTCATAACGCTCATCTTTTTATTGTAGTTAAAGCCACCAACAATGTGTGTTTACTGATCTACGTTTGAGTTCATATTTTTTTTTAAATATGAAAATTTTACATGATCTGAGTTCACATATATTGTAAATAATAAATTGTACGCAAATTTAAATCATGAACCCTTACATATTATGTGTTAATGTACATCCTATAATTTAAGAATTTATAAGCGCTACCGAAAGACAATTCAAGTAAACCTATGTGAATTGAGTTTGCGTATGACTTTTAATTTAAGGAATTATAAGTGTTATGCAAATATAGTTCACGTAAATGTAAGTAAATTGAGTTCACGTACATGTAAAATTTATTAGTGATTAGGGGAAGTACATATGCGTGAACTCATATCACATTGTTTGCGTGAATTCAGTTCACGTATGGTACCTAAACTCAGTTAATGTAAGCAATATTTCTGAAGTTTTGATATATTTTTATTGGATGCAAATAAATGGACCAAGGGAAGACAATAGTGACGAAATATATGAAAATTTGGAACCTAGTTTTGACACAATGTATTGGAGGTGTTGAACTCGAAATTGACGATGCAATGAATGATGTTGTATTTACCACCGACATGATGTTTGATACACAATGATTTATTGAGATGGACTGGAAATGTTGGAAGGGAAAATAGAATTGTCGTTGTCATCTTTAGATTTGAAACCACCATAACATGACCAAGAACAAAGACAAAATTAATTCTTGATTGTGAAAGAAACGACAAATATAGACCTTGGAAAAATCCTAAATATGTGAGGAGTACCTGAACTAAAAAATGTGAATGTCCAGTTAGATTGAGAGGAATGTCCATCAAGTGTTGGTGAAGGTGGTATTTGTATGGTCCATGTGGTCTCCATAACCTCAAGTTGACCAAAATATTGATTGGTCATTCTTTCTTAGGCTGATTGTCTCATGAAGAACAAAAAAATGTACTTGGTGATATGCTATGAACATGGTCAAACCAAGAAACATATTGATGACGATAAAGGATCATAATATTTAAAGTTTAATGACAATCAAACAGGTTTGCAATGCACTTCAAGCATATTGTTCTTCACTTAGAGGTAACATAATTGAAATGAAACATCTAATGACATTGATGGAACGCGATAAATACGTGTATCGATATATAAAGGTAGATGGTTCAGAAGAGTTGAGGGACATATTATGGCCCATCCAGATGATATCACTTTTGTAAATAATTTCCACATAGTACTGATTATGGATAACACATACAAGACTTAAAGGTATCAAATGTCATTACTTGAGATTATTAGTGTTACTTCTATTGAAATGAAATTTTGTGTGCTGATAACTTTGTATGGACACTACAAATGTTGAAGGAGCATATTACATTTGGTGAAGTTCAAGTCATTGTTACTAATAAGACATTGCTTTGATGAACTCAATTCAATATATTTTTTCAAAAGCGGTCAATTTGTTGTGCTTGTTTCATGTATGCAAGAATGTCAAAGTCAAGTGCAAGATGAATGTGTTTCCAAAAAAGAAGCAGGTACTCGTAATGGAGGCATGGGAAAGTATTATTTACAATTTTGATGAGGCTTAATATTATATGAAGTTGACTATGTTTAGTAGAATTTGTAGTGATTGTTCTATTTTTTATGATTATGTACACGAGCAGTGGTTAAATGCTCACAAGGAAAGATTTGTTATGGCATTGACAAATACAGTTATGCACTTTGGGAACAATATAACGCAAAGGGCCGAACATGTGCCTTGGAGTTTGAAAAGAATATTACAAGACAATATGGAGGATATATGCAGTGTTTGAGAAACTATTTTTAACATGATTGTATTACAATACATTGAGATAATAACATCATTTGAAAAGAATATCATTCAAAAATTGCATTTACATAGTAACAAATTGTACGCTCATTCATGTGGTGTTGTGTCTAAAAATGCAATAGATCACATTGCTGCTGAGTATGATCGCGTGAAGTATGTGGGTATTGATAAGTTTGAATGTCATTGCACTATTAAGACAATGCATGGTATATCTTATGCATGTGAAATATCCAGGTCTAGTATGATCTTATGTCCTATTTCGTTAGACGTTATTTATGTTTGGTGGAGTAAATTAAATTTTTATGACGATGGATCGGGTAAACCTTCAAAGTTATTTGTGAAACATGAAATAAATGTCATAGTTAAAAAAGTTTGATGAGATTGATGTACCTGGAAAAATTTCACTTATGGGTAAATTATGCGTGATCGCTTACCTATCCACTACGTCAATATGCCCACCGGTTGATAAGGTTAAAACAAAGATGCACCCAAAAAAAACAAGGTATCAAAAAATGCATTATTTTTTTTTGTGGAAGCATATGGATGCAACTGTTCGATGTAGTGGCGCAAATGCATAAAACACTATTGCATTAGTCACTAAGGTTCAACAACCTAGATCATCAATCAAAAAGCTTACACCTTGACCATTAGTCATCAAGGTTCAACAACCTAATTTTTTTCCTTTCAAGGATTGGTTGTCGCTCATAGATGACATTATGGACTCGATGATGATGGTAATTGTGAATATCGTACAATTGCAGCTTTACTTGGAAATTAGTGAAGACTTTTGGGCATTCTTCCATCAAGAGTGTTTGAAAGAGCTTCAAAATTCAAGCCTCATTATGAGAGAATATTTGGTGAAGTTTCTATTCAAAAACTTATACAAAGTGTATGTTGAATAAGTTGCAACTATGGATAATATGTCATAAATTTTAATGCATTTATTGTTATATCAAGTACAAATGGACCAACATCGAAAGGTTTTGCAATTGATTGACCGACATGAACTGGTTCTCACTAGCATCAACTACTTGTACGACATATTGTGTGAATATTATCTCCATTTCCAATGGAGTGGTCATATGACCTACTATCTCTAATGGTGAACCATGAATGATTTGAACATGACCATATTTATGCAAAACCATATCTAGTAGATGTGTAGACATCTACGGACCCCACTATATCCACCCTTGAAATAAAGAAGCCTTTTGAAATGGGTGCGTCGCTATATGCTCTTCATACGATGTCTAGCATACCTGATCAATATGGAGCTCACCAGAGGCTTTCCTAAATGGAAGAACCAAACCCTTATCCCTCTTTGGCTTCTATCAAAGTGATTTGAGTTTCTCCTCGACATATTTAGGAGAAGGTCTTCAACAATCTACGCATAAAGTAGGGAAATACTCATACACCCAACCCTGCACGTATATAATAACTTATTATTAGTTTATAACTAATAATATAATTTATCAACATAATAAGCAACACTTGGGTTTACCTGCAAAAGTGTTAGATATCCATAAATTGTTTTGATGTAATGTATATTGGCTTCGCGGAGATTATAATATAAGTAAACAAGAACAATAGTACCCCATGTGTATTCTCCACACGATTCAAAGTCTCAGAAGCACTATAGGTAAGAAACACTGACAATAAATGTACTTTTGTCTTTTAAAATTGTGTAACCAACCAAAAAGAGTAGAAACACCCTCGCAACCATCTCCCATAGTTGGTCATGACAATGCTAAATACTTCAAGTAGCCAACTATATTGAATCGTGGATGTGTGCGTGAAATTAAATTCATCATGAGCAAAGGCTTCAGTAACTCCAAGCAGTTTAGCTAATACCTTTGCACCCTCATCTTTGTTAAATACATTGGCCTTAAAAAATGTTCTAGTGATGGGTAAATGCATAAGAGAGGAAACATCATCAAGTGTAATTGTCATCTCTCCAATCAGAAGATGGAAGTTGTTGGTTTTAATGCCACCTCTCTATGAAAGCAAATATGACAAATTGTTTCAAATTTTTTCATCGCTAAACACCCTTAGCTCCCCACGATCCTGAAATAAATGAAGGAAAAAAATGTAATTTAAAACACATTAAAATGTAATTGAAAATGAAATGTCATTATTACATGTTTAAATTTTGTTTATTCATCAAAGTACATTTTTTAATTTGTTCAAAATAACCTTATAATATGTGTGTACAAGAATAGCTTGAATTTTGTACCTTAAAAAAAATATAGCAGGAGTTTTATTGTATAATTTTGTTTTCTTATGAGTTGACAAAAAATGTATTTCTTCAATCTCAATCTATATATATTGCTTGAAATCCTTGTTATTTTACTCAAAATATTAAAAAAAAAATGAAATATTAAAAAATTCAAATACAAAAACTATTTTAGAACATTTACATATAAACACTATATGAAAAATTGTTGTTAGAGTTGATAAAAAAGCACGCTAAGGGACAAAAAACCGGCATTAATGTTGATTTAGCGTCAGATTAGTGTCGTTGTCAAGCCAAAGCCAAGGTTACATTGCTCGAAGCTAAATGTAAGACCCTTAGTTTTAAATTATAATTTATGCAATTTTAGTATTTTTTGGTGTTGAATTCTGAGGCTTTTAGCCAATTTCAATGGTATTTTGTGTGTTAAATGCCAATGATATTTTTATGAGACCCGTTTAAAATTATTTGGCGAGAATAATTTAATTACGTTGCGGAAAATTTATTATCGGACTATTTTGTTAAAAATATCTATAGTTGCTAAAAAATTTACCTGTCAATTGAGTTGCAATGAGAATAGATATTTTTATTAAAGTAGTTTGAGATGTGAGTGAAGCGATGTGTGTATAAATATTTAGATATTTGTTGGTTTGGTTTAATTAATATATATATATATATATATATATATATATATATATATATATATATATATATATATATATATATATATATATATATATATATATATATATATATATATATATATATATATATATAGTAACGTGTGAAGGGTGTGAAAGGCAAACAGAAGGAACAAAGTGAGAGAAAGTAAGATTCAAGCCTGCCTGCGTTCTTCTTCTTCTTTCACTTTTCAAAAAATAAACATAACCCACAAACACAAATCCTTATTTATTTACTAGATCTAAGCTTCATCTCGCGAAGTGGCAGAAGGGAAAGTTGCTCACCTCCACGCTGCAGTGCTAGTGAGCTAGTTTTCGAAGTGACGTGCGAACAAAATATTTTACCGAAATTTATCGTGGTACCGTAATCGGTTGTTTAAGCTATCGTTAATGTAATGGCTCCTTCCAAACTTTTAGTTTGCATTTAGGACATTATATGTGATTTTATGGAAAAGAAATTTGGTGTATTTGATGTGTAAAATGGTGAAAATGAATTTAATTCGTTTATGCGGGAATTAGCGAAATTTAAAATTAACGCGATTGAGATGTAGTTTGATGTGAATTGTGTGCGATTTGCTGAGATTGAATTAATGTGATTAATGTGGTCGATTTTGTTATTAATGGTTAACAAAAAAAAATTGATTTTGAAGTGTTTGAGTCACGAAATGAGTTATTTTCAAATAAATGAGTTTGAACTAAAGTTGAAATTTTAAAAAGAAAAAGTTAGAGTATTTTATTAACTCAAAATTTTGGTGCTTTAATAGTCGAGTGTGCGTACGTGTGATTTGGACAATATTTGTTTTATTTAATTTTAACTAAATAACGTAGATTATTTGGTTGTAAAAGTTTAGTGTGTGAAAAATATATAATTTTAGAATTTTGTTGTGGTTGGATAAACTTTAGTTGTGAACAAATTGTTACAAATATTTATGTTTATGTAGTTAGCTCCTTGAGTCTCGAAAAGGAATCGAGGTTGTTGGCACCGAGTTAGCGGTGGGGAGAACTTTGAGATATTAATGTTGTTGCGGTGATTCATGTTTGGTGTGATTGATGTGTTCATAATTAATATTATGAATTTTGAGATGTATTTTATGTGTAGATTGGAGGAAAATGAATTTATTGTATTTATGGGTGAAATTGTGGAAGTTGAATTTAATGTGTTTGAAATGTGGAGTTGTGAACACGGATGAGTCACGATTAAATTTGGCGTGAAATTTTGGAAGTCGAATTGATTGAATTTGTCGTGTTTGATGTTTAGATTTGCAGAAAATGAATTTAAGGTGTTTTATGTGAAATTGTTTTGATGTGTTGAGGAGTGATTTGAGGAAATAAATTTGGTGCAAATGCGTGTTTGCAATTATGGAAATTAATGGGTGTATTGTGGTTGAAATATGACGAGTTTTGAAAATGAGTAATTTGTAGTGATTTGGTGTGGATTTGTGGAATTTGGATTGTTGTATTTAATGTGGTTTGTAGATTGAATTTGATGTGGATTTGTTGGATTATGAATTAATATGTCTGAGTATGCTCTGTGAAAAGTTTTGAAAAATCATTAGTGTTAAATGAGTATTAAAAAAGGGGAATCTTTTAATAGTTGCATTTACTTAATGGTTGTGGTGAAAAGAGTTAGAGTATGCTCATGCATTTCATAGTACATGGTGACCACGATGGGCCATAGTGATAGTGGTAACCGTGATGGGCCACGAGATGAGGCCATGTGAATAGTTGGTTCATCTTATCCTTGCGGGGATTTTCGTGTCGTGCTGATCTGTGAGAGATTGCACTCTTGTAAGTCGTGCTGATCTGTGAGCGATTGCACGCATAGAAAATTAGTACTGGTCTGTGAGAGGCTGTACGATAGTAAATTGTGCTGATCCGTGAGAGATTGCACCTTGATAATTAGTACTGGTCTATGAGAGACTGTACAATTATGATTTACGCCCTTTCGAGGAGGGTGTTGGTTTGGAATTCCGGAATCATGTGCATTGGCATATACGCATTTCATTAGGGTGTTTGGCACGCGAATCATGTTTGATATATTGTGATGGTAGTATATACATACTTGATTGTGGTTTGTAATTGTGTCGTATTTGATGAGGGTTATTGATTGACCTTATGTGGTAAGCGTTGAATGATATCGAAACATTTTAAAAATTGAAAATTATGCTATTTTCACAGTTGTATTTGGATACAAGGATGCTTTATTCGAATACGACAGTGCAGTTTGTTAAAAATTCCATTTTTCAACTTTGATTATGCATGTTTGGCATATGAAAATCCTTTCTAGATGTATGCTAAGTTGAAAGGTTATTTTGTGCATTTAAAATTTAAATGTTATGTGATATTTGTTAATTTCGATTGGTGACCTTTACAATTATTGTGGAAATCTGGGCTTTGCCCTCAGATGAGAATCAGGATCGTCCTACCAGTTAGTACTCTGGAGATGGGAACGGAGTTAGACTTACCTGACCACTGCTGTGTCAGAAGGATTTCTGTGGGGCGCGTGGAGATCACTTGGGTTATAGTTTTTTGTAGCATGATCAGATTAAATGGCTGTATAAGGGCTAGATGTCTATCTATTGTGGTTGTATTTATTTCATTCTGGAAGATTGTACCTATACCATATATTGTCAGCCTAACTTTTATTTTGATGAGTCCTTATACCACTTTTTGACGTGACGTGGGGAAGTTAAAATTCTAGTGGCAGTGCTTTTGTACAGATGTCTGCCGAGGATACCCCAGGGGTATGAGCTACGTTGGATAGGTCTCATAGCCCCGGTGTATTTTTCTGTTTTAAATATTTTGGATTTTCCTTTCAAAACCGTTTCCGCTGTTTGTAATTATTGTTGACTTTTGTCGTTGTGATACGACTTAAATATTTTATCCAAAGGTATTTATCTCTTTATTATGAATTTGAATTTGTTTAAAATAAAAAAAAAAAAAATGGGCTGTTACACTAAGCACTAGTGTTAGTTAAATGATATCTGACGCTACGTTAGCGTCGCGTAAACTGACTCTTAGTCGACGCAACTGTTATTACTCCATTGCCTAGTCAATTGAAAAAATTCTATATAGCGTCAATAAGTCGGCGCTAAAGTCAACAATTTTTAGTCAAAGCAACAAGTAGTGTTAGTTATGCCGACCCTAAAGTAAACTAACATAAATTATAAATAAAAGGAAAGTCCACTCTATAAAATAACATAGTGTCAGTCTCTCCGACACTACGATCAACACTTGAAAAGTCAACAAAACATATTTTGACAAAACATGAGTTGTTGGTGTGGCCGCATTATACTACGACAACTTGTCTTTTTTTTTTTGTGCACCTACACAATTATATTTTTACGCCTAGTAAAATACTTATACTTAAGAGACATTAAAAAACTTACTATTTTCACAAAAAGTCATATTGCATTAATAACATAACAAACACACTATAAAGTATCATTTGTGTTAAAACTACAAAATTATGACATAGTATGAAATTACAAAATAACAAAGTCACACAAAATACATATTTTTCATCCAACGACTACAAAAAAGTAAGCATAACTACAAGATCAAGCTTCGTTCAGTGATTGGTCGTCCAAATCAACATCATAATGAGGAAGCGAAGGAGGATGGCTTGCACTACATGATCCACTAATTAATTGGCGATATAAAGTGTCAATTTGATCTACAAAAAATTACTTTAATGCAACAAATTTTTCTCAAACTTCTTTGAATTCTCCCTGGCCTCTTCGCAACCTTGGTAGCCACTTGAGCTTAGGTCACTACATCCTGAGCAATTTGTACAACTCTAATTCTAGTTGCTCTCTTCGCTTCAAAAGACATCACAGACATGAAATTAGAAGGATTTTGGGATTTTTGTGTTAGCGATGTGCACCCACGCCAAAGGTTGACATACAAATCTATCGTACCATAAATTTGACCATGGGTACGACCCCCTACAGACTCCGTCCATAACTTAAGTATTATCGCTCCATCTACCTCTTCGACACCATCTCCCCTTGTTTCGTCAAGTTGTGTTTGTACTTCCTTCAAAAAAAAATTGAAATGTTCCTTGACCAATGCATGGAGACTGTTAATTTTTTTATTATTAATATACAATCCAATTTCTAAAATGAATTAAACAAATAGTTCAACAGATAGATAACATACTAACTTACACGAATACATGTACAAGGTACATGCAAAATGGCCAAAAAATACTAAAGTACAACTTTAGCATGATAAACTAAATAGAAGTGTAAACATATATAATAAAGTAATTAAAATCATAAGAAAAGTATAAAGAAAACACAAGTTTTGAAGATAATGAAGTAGCAATTGATTTCATTTAATAGTAAGCAAAATCACGCAGTAACAAACCAAAACCAAACTATGACAGAACAAAAATCTAAGACAATAATAATATGCAATGCAAATAATAGCCCAACCCCCCTTAGTATAAACTAGTCACAGAGAAAAATTCAAGACAATAATATGCCTTGAACTCCAAATAAACAACCAATAACTTACATAGGTAGATTTTGATCGACTATCAACCCAAGCTCTATTTTTCCACTTGCGGGTTGTAAAAAATGACTCATTGGAGAGTAAATCTCTTTGAAGATTATTTCTCTACAAATAAAATCAAGATTAGTGATCCACAAATAAAATCAACATCATATGAAAATGAAACGACAATTCATAATCCGTCAAATTAACTTAAGATCACAAATAGATATCATAACATTCAACTATATTAATCTTAGGTGAATATTAAGTAATACACTCTAGAAATGCAAGTATAAAAATACCAAGACAATAGGTGTGAGAATTTAATACATACGAGCTCAAGTGCAACATCAATATGAGCCTTTCCACCTGAGGTGTAGACAACTTCGTCTCTTGTTGAAGTTCGATTGATCTTATTTTGGTTGGAGATGTTTTGGAATCATATATTTTCTCAATATGCTTGAAAACCAATCCAAGCTTCCTCACCTATCCAACTAGGTTGGGTCCCTTTCTTCCTCTCCTTAGTAAGCATATATGATAGTCTTTTAGCAACCTTTTTTCTCAAGCACACGTTTGACGATATCATTATCACGAGGGTTTCCACGATAACTTCTTCTACAAACAATAAAAAGCATATAGGTACTAACTACTATCAACAAAACAGATAATGAAATTCTCCCTACTTCTCTGTTGCAGTAAGCATCAATTCTCCCTAAATATGTTAGAAACAATGAAGTGAACATATAATTAGATTCAAAGGTTTACCTCAAATTTTTTAAACCAATATTTTCTAATGGCATTTGCAACCACGTTGCTAGGACCAAGTTTGCAAAGTAGTGAAAGAAATAAAGTATTGAGTAAATAAAATGTGTATGCAATTATGCTTCTAGTATAACTAATGGCCTTTTGATGATTGAGGATGAAGAAAATAAGTGAGTGTTGTAACTTACCCTTTACAGAAGGTCGTATAATGACTTTCCCATTTGTATCTCTCACTGACATGAGAGGAGGAATGTTACTTTAACCCATTTCCTCATCTTCTTGGTTATGGTCCCTTTTTTCCTCCAAATCCTCATCGTGGGAAGTTTGTTGCACATCTTTCTCTGCCAAAGCCTCACATGGGGCATGTTGGGAAGAGGCACCCATGGTCTGAAGACTTGTACCTGGAGTTAGCATAAACACAAAAACTTTAGGGGTTGAGGCATGGATAGGAGATGGTATCAGGTGGGAAGATGGTGTTAGAGTATAGATTGGCTACAATTTGGTCAGTGCAGAAGGCTGAGATAGGGTTGGAGACAATTGATCAAGTGGCCTAGTGGTTGACAACTTGTGATAGATTACATCATGTTGCATCATGTTGCTCATTAAGTTTGTTCGGTCGTAATATCTTTGGCTTATCCCTAGTAGGATGGGTATTTCCTTCATAACTGCCACATTTGTTAGTCATCTATTGTCTTAAAGTAAAAAGGGTAAATAAAAAATGTCACTTAAGAAACAACAATGTTACGATTGAGCAACTTGTAAACTATCCATAGAACAACTATAAAAAAATTTTAAAACAAAAATATAAGAACTTAAGAAAAGAACAATTCATACATGATAAAAGTTAATCAACTAATCAGAAGCCATCAAGTTGCTTAAGTACAACATTGACAGTAAAATACAAAATACATATAATAAACTCTAATATTATGCAATACAAAGTACTATGATAATATCTAATAATAAAACACATTTCTAATCATTATCCTTTCTCCCTTCACTGCAATCAAAAATCTCTACAAACACATCTACTTGTGATTCGTCACGTAAAAAAGACATTGATTCAATTTCTGCAATGAATAAAACAGGTGACATCCCATCAAATTGATAAGGCATTTCATCCCCTGTGTTGTCAATCTCCACATGACCATCTTGTTTTTTGGTGATTGTCACGTATATCTCTACACATTTATGGATTGAGGACATAATACACTTGTCTTGATTTTTGTGCAAAGATGAAGGGTTCATAAGACGATAATGTATATCCATCTTAATATCCATAATTTGATATTGTGGATGAACCTTTGTACCCCTATATTTTGTTGGGTCAAACCACACAACAAAATAGTGCAACCTTGTCCTTAAGACCAAACAATCTAGTTCTCACATATGGTTCATGTGCCAATAATCATTTTCTCCTCCATCAGTAAGACCCTTTACATGCACCCCACAATTGATTGTCTTTCTACTATTGTTGTAGGCCTCAGTATGAACATGTACCTATTGACAAAGTAAATGTTCCAAGATATTGACATTGATGAAGGACCACGAGATAATGCTACTATGTCTTGGTTTGTCACTCCATTCGCCGCCTCATTTACATATGCCTTCAGCCATATGAGAAACTCTGCATGTATACGTCCAGATGTATCTTCTTCATTGATTGAGTGATTCTCCAAGAATATGTTGACAACAATCACATAATTCATAAGTAAATACATATTATAGTATGCAACAATATCACGATTGATGTGTTATGATGGACACTTATTCAAGATATGTTTTAATCTCATCACAATTAACCACGATTGATCTGTTAGATAATGTGCTCCAGATTTCCCACTAGGTCAACCACCTTTGAGCAGGACAAACAGTGAAGGTTGGATATCATCACATTTTAAACAATGATTATTACTTAAACTTGTGGTTGGAAAAAAATAGAACGAGTTTAAATAATAAGAACATAAATAAGTTGTCTTGCGTTATATATAGTCTATGAGAGGTTGGTAAAAAAGTTAAATAAAGACAGAACCATACCACTAAAAGGAAGAAAACATATTCCTTTCTCAACCAAAGCACAATGTCTGATCCTCTGAATAGTACAAAGTACTAGATACAACATGTAAAGTTACATGATGATGTGTACAAATTCAAATGGCTATTTGTACAATTGCAACAACTTCTCTTTGTGGTACAATGACTCTTTTCTCAACCTCTATATCTTTAGTACTATATAAGCAACATCACTCAAACTTAAGAACTTGATGATGATCACATGGTTATGTCCATTATGAATTAGTTCGTAATGGCAATTCATTCAATAAGAAAGATATGACTACATCTACAATATTCAATATCATATGACGAAATTCTCCATGAGATAGTTCGCATTGAACATCCATGGTATAAGAGAAAAAGAAAAGAAAAATGTATGTTCAAAATCAAAAGAATACATATAAGAAAAGTCTTGAACAAGTTAGATGAATTTGAAATATCTTCTTTATTGAGAGTCATTAGAATTTGTTGTAAATCAACAAAGTACACACAAATTATGATCAACTCTTAATGAGTTATTATATGTGGATTGATATAGGATTCATATTGTAATATCCTATGTGTGAGAGATAAGATCCTAGAAAGACTTTGTGTTCATGTTTGAAAAACTCACACATTTATAATCTCGTTCAGTAGCGGCAAAAACTTTGTTTAAAGGTTAGTTCGGAGGGACGGATAACCACTCAGTTCCTTAACAACACAATTTCCCATAATTATTGAGAAGACTAGAGGTTGTCTAGTGGGTAGTCAAAAGAGGCGATTGGAACAAAACTCGAGGTAGAGTAAAAAATCATGTGTAGCTTGAAGAGGCAGTTAGAACAATTTTTGTAATTTGGAGAGGCTGAGTAAATAATATTTAGTTTAGTGGTTTTGGTCTAAGTTCTTTAAGTGAAGAAGGCAAAATATATTTGTAAGGGATGACTGGATATAACAAAAGGTTATTGTGAACTAGTATAAAAATAATGGGTAAACCCTTTTTCTCTTTACTCTTCATTTTTATAAAGTTCTTTGTGTCTTATCTTCAAACATATTTTATTATTAATTTGAACAAAATCACTTTGACAAAGAAGTTAACTAAATTGTATTTTAATAACTTTGCTTTAACTCAAATGTTTTCAAAATGATTTTAATAAATATGTTTTGTGTGAAACATTGACTTATAGCTTTAGACAAAATAATTTAATTTTCAAATAGTCAACACAATTCAAACCTCTATTTCTTGTGTTTGTTATATTTTCACGTATTCTGCAAAAAAAATAATGTAAAAATTCAATCAATCTAAACCGTTTATTTTTAATTGGATTTTTTTTCTTTAAAAATTGAACTAAACAGATTCATTACACTCGTCTATCAAAATTGATCGATGAATAATTTTAAAATTTTAATCAATAAAAATTAGTTAATTGGTTAAATATATTATAAATTCAAATTTAGTTATTTGAGTTTACGTTAATCATACACAACAATATATATTATTAAAGTAATTACATATTAGAAATAAAGTGAAATATACCGATAATATATATATAT
>JBBPBP010009779.1:65796665-65806861 GCA_037974735.1 Cicer chorassanicum | reverse complement strand
ATGCAATGAATTAAAGACAAAATACATGCTACTTAATATATACTATAATGATATAATTTGGTAGACGATGATGTTTAAATGCTAAAAAAGAATTAAAAAAATTGAGTGATTTGTTGAAAAGGAAGTTGTTTAGAGACATATTGGGACTTCATAGTTTTTTTTTTATTAACAAGGACCAAATCGTCAGATTCTTTGTTATTCTTAGAGATTTAACTGTCTTTTTTATGGAACTTCATTTAAAGTTGAATTTTCCAAGTTTATTTTTTATAAGTACTAAAAATTGTTTTTGTTTTTTTGCAATCAAATTAAGTTAGGCAGTTTTTCTCATGGACTGAAATGTGTCATTATTTATATTAAAGTTACAAATTGAGGGATTAAACTTGTTTGGAAATATTTAGTAAATAAATATAATTCAATTGATAACTGTAATGACATCGATATGTACGAGTTTATATCTGAACTCAAGATTCTTCAATTCTTCATACTTAAAGTATACGAGGCTAACTATTAGACTACTTGATAAAAAATTATTTGAAAATTCTTTTTTATTTGTTACTTATAGTAAATGAATTAAAACAAGGAAATTTCTATTTTATTAGTAATATTTTTTAGTAGTTTAAAATAAAAACAAGGAAATTCATATATACTAAAATCATTAAGAAACACTACATAGAATGAGCAAGTTAAAAAAATGCATCCGTCTACTGTGTACATGTCAAATGCATTAGTGTGCTATAAGTCAGTATAACGTGTATAACGTGTAATTAGTATTTCTTTTGTTTTTTGTTTTAAAAGCAGAGTTGTAAATTATTACTATATTGCGATTAATGAAAATAATAGCTTTTCCGTGAGATTTTATTTCTAATTTTAAGTATAAAAAACTGAAGAGTGAAAAGAAAGACATATTTTACCTATTTTACTTATTTGCTTTTTAAAACAGTAAAATAGAAAACTGTTTTTCAAATCAATATTACAAAATAATATATTTAGGGGTAGAGTTTATTTACGATGAGAGACTTCAGGTCACTCCAAAATTTTCTTCGATTGTTGTAAGATTTTAACAATAAATTTGTTGATAATGATTGTATTTAGATATTCCAAAGCATGTTATTATACTAATTTTTTGGTTCGATTCACTCCCACATATACAAATGGGATGAACAACAAATCTTGCGGTACTTTGAAAAATATTGATATGATTTGCACTAACATATAGTATCTTTCAATAGTATCTTACAAAAGAATATTTCTTATATTTTGCTAATACATTAGAGAAGAATATAATGACTTAAAATATAAAAAAATAAATGAGAAAAAGTTAATAACATTGACAAAAATTCGTGTTAAGAGTCATGATTGAGTTCAAAAAATAGAAAAATAATTAAAGAAAAAATAAAATTTAAAAATGATTATGTAAAAAATTGTTATACAATTAAAATATGATGCACTTTTATATATGACTCTAATGTAACTAATCTAACAAATTACACCTAACTATAAATATGTTTTAACTACCTCTGATAGTCTCTGCAAGTTGAAAGTATGTAACAATATTTTCAACTTGAGAAGAACAATACAATATACAGGGCCGACCCAAGGGGGAGGCGCCTAAAGCCCTTGTTTTAGGCCTCGCCAAAAAATAATTTTTTTACTTTAATTTTTATACCATATAGAGGTCCAATAATATATTATCAAAACCCTTTAACCATATATAGAAACAATAAAGCCTCCAAAAAAAATTTAATTAGCCAATTAAAATCGATGCAACTATTTATGAGGATGAAATACTATACCGTTAAAAGAATATTTTAATATTAAATGCATTCCTTTTCACTAAAAACCATTTTATATTTTTTACTAAAAATGTCTCTTAGAATTATTCGTCTGAAACTTTCCTGTCAACACGACAAAAAATTTTTTCATCCTTGGCCCTACTTCCTTATTCATTGCTTTGATTTTATTTTTCGTTTTGAATTTTCATTGTGTGGGTAGCTTTTGTCAGTGGCCAAAATATATTAAGGCATATGTTTTTAATTTATTCATCTCTTTTTCATCTGTAATAGGTTAAGTATTAAGTAAATATTTATATTATTAATTATTAGTCTTTTTTTTCAATTGTAGCAGAGATCAACCCTTTCTATATATTTGGCTGAAACTAGAAAAAAATTTAAATGGATTAGCTTTATTATCGATTGAAAAAGAATTGTTAAACGAAATCGATTACAATAATTTGATAAATGATTTTGCATCAAAAAAAAGTACGTAGGATCAATTTTTAATAAAAATATTAATATTTTATTTATTAACTTTGAAAAGACCCCGTATGATAATTTCGCTTTAGGCTTCATAATAGGTTGGGCCGGCCCTGACAATATACAAGAAAAAGAAAATGTAATTAATGAAAGAAAATTATAAGAAAAAGAATACAAGTCGTAATCACATCAACTAAATAACAAAACTCATGTAGAAAGTAGTAGCGGTCGAGTGCATAACTCTTGTCGAAGTCTTCAGTCTACTTTGAAATTTAGACTAACTTGAAAAATCTTCCGAATAAAAATTCTAGTCTTGGATATTCAAACAATGTAATGACAAAAAAGAAATAGAAATTGAAAAAAGAGATGCAATTCTGATTCCAAACCATTATATAGTTATAACATTCATATTATAATAGAAACGTTAGCTGTGGTCGAATTCTGGCACCTTTTCGCACAAAAACCGGATAATACCACCGAATGTTAACATGTTGCTTATCTCTCATATGCAACTCATGTGTCGCCTTGTCATAATCTGCACCTGCCTTCAAAACTAAAAGTCCATGGTTGATTTGGTCTAGTTACGTGTAATTATCAACTCATGTGTCGCCTTTTCACGCTTCACATTCCTAGAAAACAAGTTGCTATTTTCTCCTCACTAACATGCTGACACGTAAGCATGAAAAATTGATCGAAAATGACTCGGAGTCCTGACACAATTAATTCCTTTGGTTTTAATTGCATGCCTTACACAATTGATCAATTTGTAATTAGGGTTGGAAATAAGTTAACTCGTGTGTCACGGATTTATAGTCTGTCCTACTTATCATTTAGTGTTTAATAAAAAAATCAAGCTTATATTTTTTTAAAGACCGTTAAGTTAAACATACCAACTTCAAATTTATAAAAAAACCTATTATATTTGATAGGTCAGTTATATATATATATATATATATTTATATATATATATATTTATATTTGTTATTATTTATTAATATTTGTTATTTTAAATTTGTTAATTATTGGTTCATTTTGTTTATTTGTTTTTTTAGGAAGTTGTTGCATACTTGCTAGTTATAATTTTATTAGTTTTCTTTATGTTTATTATTTTATTAGTTTTTTTTATATATAAAGGTCTAATTTAGCCTATTTAAAAAATATAAAATATATTATTTAAATGCTTTGATGTGAAATAGATTTTCTAGTCAGGTTAGACTTTTAAAAAAGGTCAGGTCAGACTGAAAAGAAGCCTATGATAAGTCGTAGATCAAACTTAAGCCTAAAAAACTAATTGTAAGCCAGGCTCAGACCTTTCAAAGTTTGGTCTGACCTGACCTATTCCTACCCCTACTTGTAAGGAAAGTCCACTTCTTTCGATGTGTTATTAGTGAAACTTCAAATCAGCATATTATAAGCCTTTGTAAGATCAACTGTAATGGCAAAATGACCCATAAGGGAGATCTATTTTAGTTATGAGAAAATATTGTTTTCGAATTCGTAATTATTTATTGAAAAAGTCAAAAATTTCAATTTCCAATGTATTTTAATACAAATTTATACTTTTTATATCTTAAAATAATTGAGTCATTTGATACATAGTAAGAAAAATGTATAAATGAAACAAAAAATATATTACTTCACTACGCGAAAAATAGCATTTTACAACGCTTTTTGAAGCCATTCACAGCGTTTTTTTATAAAAAATAAACGTTGTAGTATCTAGCACTGTAAAAAGATACAACAACGCTCTTTAAAATAAATAAAAAAGCGCTGTTAAATATATGGATATATTGCGCGCTTGTTATACTCGTTTTACATCGTTTTTTTGAAAAACGCTGTAAAAACACGCTGATTGTTATACTCGTTTTACAACACTTTTTCAAAAAAGTGTTGTAATATGTGCATTCTTACTAGTTTTACAGCGCTTTTTCAAAAAAGCGTTGTAATAGGTGCAATCTTATACATGTTTTACAGCGATTTTTCAAAAAAGCGCTGTAATAAGTGCATTCTTACTAGTTTTACAGCGCTTTTTCAAAAAAAACGTTGTAATAGGTGCAGTCTTATACATGTTTTACATCTTTTTTTCAAAAAAGCGTTGTAATAGGTGCAATCTTATACATGTTTTACAACGCTTTTTCAAAAAAGCTTTGTAATAGGTTCATTTTTATACTATCTTTAACAAGACCAAATTGGTGGTCTTCAAGTTCTTCATGAGAATCAATGGTTTAATGTTCCTCCTGTCCATGGAGCTTTTGTTGTCAACATAGGAGATATTCTGCAAGTAAGTATTAGTGAATTTTTATAGACTTTTTTTTTAGTTTATCTTTATCGTTATGATTATTCTAGTTTACATAAGGAATACTTATATCAGAATTGAGAAACTAAAAAATTGAAAGAATATAGTATAAATAGAAATTTTCTCCTGCCTATTCCTAACATTCACAACTGCTCCAAAGATTTCATCTCCATGATCAAGTTGTTCTCCAATCATTACCAACAACTTAATACATCAAGAACACAAACACACAAAAATCAATTTCTTTTTTTGTTTTTATTTATAACAAAGAGAATAATCTAAATTTAATAACCTCATAACAGATTCAAAATCATACCGTATACAACCAAGTAGTATCAAACTTTCCCTTCGGAAGAGTCACAGTCCATTTTCCACCATTAGAACAAATGGGGTCCTCCCATTTAGGGTTTTTTTAATGACAAGAAGTATTCAAAATTAACAAAAATGATTTCAAAAAACAAAAAATTAAGAAAAATGGTTTCAAAATTAACAAAAATGGTTTCCACCACCAGATTCAAAATTAACAAAGAATAAAATTTCACAAACAAGAAATATTCAAGAAACAATAAAAAAAAAACGTTTTTTTTAATGGAACCCTAAAATAAAAAGATTGAAACTTTACCTCCAAAACTCTTCAACAGTGGCGAAAGTGTAGATGGGTCGAATAGAACTACTCCAAGCAGCTTGTTTAGATTTGGCAGAAGGGTTATCGAATCAGAAGGTCCAAGAATTCTCGAGGGGGTGAGGTTGATGGACGATGGCGGTGGTGTGGGGTTTGGAAGTGGCGAAATAATTGTCTTCGTCGTGGCGGAAGAATCTTCTTCAAGGTCGTCGTTGTCGTCTTCAATAATCATATTCATCGTGATGGAAGAATCTTCTTCAAAGTTGTTGTTGTTGTTGGAGATGGAAGAGAAATGAGGGAGGGAGTGATGGAATTGGTGGTGGAGAAGAAGAGGTTGTCAGGTTTAGAAAACCCTAGAGAGAAAGGAAAATTTATGTGTGGAAATAGTGATTTAGAAAATCCTAAGTTTTAAAAGAAAAAAAAAAACGAAGAAAACTACTTACATATGTATATACTTAAAAAATTAGAAATACCCTATGATAGCGCTTTTTTAAAAAGTGCTTTAAAAGGCCCTAAATTTTTTAGACCCTATTATAGCGCTTTTATAAAAAGCGCTTTAAAAGACCCTATGTAATAGTGATTTTACAGCACTTGTATAAAAACCGCTCTAATAGGTCCTTTTATTATGTGAAAGCGCTTGTATTTTACAGCACTTGTATAAAAAGCGCTCTAATAGGTCATTTAATTATGTGAAAGCGCTTGTAATTTACAGCGCTCCAAAAACGCCGTAAACATTATGTGAGAGCGCTTCAATTTACAGCGCTTTTTTCAAAAGCGCTGTAAAAGGGTTGTAAACATTATGTGCAAGCGTTATGTGACCCTATATGACCCTACAACAACGCTTTTTCAACAGCGCTTGTAAAAAAAAACGTTGTTGTATCATCCGTTAATTTTAAAATATTATATAACAACGCTTTTATTTAATAAGCGCTATAAAATGAGCGCTATAAAATGCAATTTTTGACGTAGTGCTTTTACCAAATTATTTTTGTTAAGTATTGGTGTATTATCAATTTCCCATAATTTTTTCTTCAATATATCACTCATTTTTGTTCGTTTTCTTTCTTTAGCACCCAAACAACCACAATTACAAATATATATAATTGTAACTATGAATTAAATAACTTGTATTTTGTTTTTAGTACACCGATAGTACCATTTTTTTGAATATGATATAAAATTTCTTTTATCTTAGAAGAGATGCTAATACCCACTATAATTAACTTATACAGATGCGAAGTTTCAAGTTTAAATTCAGAACAAAACATTCAATATAATAATATCAATATTTGTTAATTGAATTAAGATTTAAGACGATTTTTTAAAAATGTCTTATTTAATTGAATAATAATATTTGTCCTTATATTAGATTATTTTTTTTGTGAATCATACAAATCAAATGAAACCACACACTGGTTTGTCTTTTACACAGATTTATTCTCAAAAGTCAAAATTAATCCAAATCAAACCGCAAATTATCCGCATCACTCTCATACTCAATCTTTTTTTTTTTTTAAGTAAGCACACTCAATCCAATCCTTATAAATAGGTGTACGAATTTCGCCACGCTAGACTTTTTAGGATTCAAGTTTGATGTAGTTTAAAAGTATTAGGCTCAAATCTGACTTATTATTTATTAATGACTCATTTTTGAGATTTGATCGGACCTTTTTTTAAAGTATTAGGAAAGTCTACATCATTTGGATCTTTTTTTTTTTTTAAAGTGATCAACTCATTTTAGAGAATAAAGTGAATAATATCATTATTGAAAATTAAAAGTAAATATTGTAGGTACATTATAATCAAACATGAGTTTGTTATAAAATCCTTAATTTTCTGAGTTTATGTATAATCACATTTGAGGATCTTAATCCGGATCCACATCACTCACCATAAAGACTTTTGTAAATAAACAAAAAAAGTTAACATGTCACTCATAAGTTCTATTTGAATATCAAGAAAATTCATTATATGACATTCTTGTAAAAAACATTATACGACATTCTATTTCAATTATATTTTATATTAATATTTTTAAATATGTCAAATATTGATGTATGTCGGTAGGTTTAAATTAAAAAATGCACAAAGATCAAAACTTAATATTATAATAATAGTAATAATTGTTTAATTAATATTTAACTAAGGAAGTCGATCTGATAGATCTAAAAGACTGGCTTACAATTTGATCTTTTTAACTAAATAGATTTTTTTATAAAAAGTTTGCCTAACTCATCTAAAAAAATCCGACCTAGCATAAATTTGTTGTAGATTATATCATAAACCTCTACTAATCGACATGACCTATTTCTTTCCCTACTTATAAACATCATAAGTCATTTTTCTGATATAAAATATCATAATCCCTAAGAATATTCAATTGATAGAATAACAATGATATGTAAATACCTATATTTTTTTTACACTCATTTAATAGTTCATTTTTTATATTTTTTTTTAATAACATCAATATATCACATTTATCACATTATTCTTATTTCTTTATGTTTCATGATATCAACAAGGTGTATATGTGTCCACCAATAATTTTTTTTATAGGAATGTCATTCCTAAAATCATCAATATATCACATTTATCACATTATTCTTATTTCTTTATGTTTCATGATATCAACAAGGTGTATACGTATCCACCAATAACTTTTTTATAGGAATGTCATTCCTAAAATGTGTTCTGAAAGTTCTTGATATTCCTTGAATAATTTTTTTTATTGAAATCCCTTATATATATATTTTTAAAAAAAAGTTAGTTTAAAAATATAAAATTATAAATAGAATAAATAGATGAAAATATTCTTAAGTTCTAACTCAATTAACAAATGCTGATATTGTTTGATTGAACGTCTTGTTCTGAGTTTGAATCCAAGACCTCACAGTTGTGTAAGTTAATTATGGTAAAATTTACCATTTTTTCTAAAATAAAAATAAAGTAAAAAATAGACGAAAGTGAATAGTTATAGTAGTTGCACTTAGTGGTTAAACTCATATAGCTTAATTGTAGAGAAATAAAGTATATGAGGTTCAAAATCAAGTCTTGTATTTCAATATCTTTACAACAACCAATTCAATTATAATATTGGTATTTGCATTTTTTATTTGGTTTTGTAGACGAGATGATAAATATCATATAAAATTTATACACAAAATTACGAGATTCCATGTTTGAATTTGAATCACGATATTCAACTTAATAAATCAACATTTGCAAATTGAGCTAGAACGTAAAAACAACAATTTTTTTAAAGACGAGATAGTAAAAAAACTTGCATACAACTGCAAAAATCTTGAATTCAAATATGAGACACTGTAGTTAGAGGTGAGAATATGGTATACCAGACCAGACTTCAAAAGACCTGAGTCTGGCTTACGATTAATTTTTTAGGTTTGAGTCTGACCTACGATCTATCATAGGCTTTTTTTTCCTGCCTAACTTGGTCTTTTTTAAAAGTCTGGCCTGAAATGAAAGCTTATTTAAAAGCTTTATTCACATTAAAATATTTAAATAGTATATTTTACATTTTATTAAGGTTTAAATATGTTTTTAGTCCCTGCAAATATGAGTCATTTTGATTTTAGTCTCTGTAATTTATTTTTTTTGATTTATATCTTATAATTTTAATTTTTTTTAAAAAGTCCTTAATAAATATTTTATAATAAAAAATGCTGACATGCTCCATTTTTACTAACGTGGCAGATGCTGAGTGTATCATTCATGATGATTGTACACTTTTTTTATTATTAAAAATTGATAAATATTTAATTAAAATAGAAAACTATTTTTTAAAATAATAAAAAAGAAAGTTCTTCTTTATTTAATTTTTGTTTAAATTTTCTGCAACATCAACTGGTCTGGCACCTTCTTCTTCGTCGGCCAACCCCACTGCGCCTCCACCGTCAAGCCCTGTCACTCCACCATCGGCCGCACCTTCCGCACTATCTCTTGCAACTCCTTTGTAGCCACCTCCGACACCACCTTCCTCCCCACCGCCGGCGACTTCATCACCACCGCCAACAACTCCATCATCACAGTCGTCTACAACTCCCTCATTGCCGCCACCAGCAACTCCTTCAACATTGAAAGCTTTGAAACTTGGTAGACAGGTTCATGGCTTTGCTTATGTTTCTGGGTTTGGTTCTGATTCCATTCTAATGTCTTCTTTGGTTCATATGTACTTGAAATGTAACAGGATTGAAGATGCACAGAAACTGTTTGATAGTATGTCTGAACGAGATATGGTTGTTTGGAGTGCTATGATTTAAGGAGTTGTTGGTGGCGGTGATGAGACGACTGTGCTGATGGAGTTGTTGGCGGTGGTGATGAAGAAGTCGCCGGAGGTGGGGAGGAACAGTTGATGTTGCAGAAAATTTAAACAAAAATTAAATAGAGATGAAGAATTTTCTTCTTTTATTATTTTAAAAAATAATTTTCTATTTTAATTAAATATTTGTCAATTTTTAATAATAAAAAATGTACAATCATCGTGAATGATACACTCAGTATGGGCCACTTTACTGAAAATGAACCATGTCAGCGTTTTTTATTATACAATATTCATTAAGGACCTTTTTTGAAAAAAAATTGAAATTATAAGGATATAGATAAAAAAAATATTACAGGGACTAAAATCAAAATGAATAATATTTGCGAGGACTAAAAATATATTTAAACCTTTTATTAAATAGATTAAACTAGACCTTTATATATAAGGAAAGTTAATAAAATAATAAACATAAGAAAATTAATAAAATTATAACAAAATCTTATAAAATTATAACTAGAGAATCTACAACAACCTTCAAAAAAACAAAGAAACAAAATGAACCTATAATTAATAAACTCCAAAAAGTCCTTCAAAAAATTACAAATAAAACAAAATTAATAATAAACAAAGACATTATCATCCTTTAAGTCGGCTTATCATGCCTAATAGAATTCTTTATAAATATTAATAAATAATAATAAAAAATAACAATATATATATATATATATATATATATATATATAT
>JBBPBP010009779.1:65781457-65796475 GCA_037974735.1 Cicer chorassanicum | reverse complement strand
TAATAGACTTTAAAAAAAAATAACAGTCTATTATCATTCATAACTGTAATAGACTTTACATATCATTGATAGTATTTTATTCTTGGAAAAATAAAAAAAGTTTTCACTCTCTAAAAAGTATATAAGAATATATAGTTAAAAAATCATGCCTAAATTTTATTCCTAAAATTAAATATTATCTAAGAATAATTTTTATAAATTTTCTACCAAACATGAACATAAATGTTCGTGTAAGCTTCAAACAAAAACAGCATTACACATTTTTTTTAAGAAAAAACACAGCGGTGCACTAACCTCAAAATAATTTGTTTTTGGTATAATTTTAAATGATTTTTTTACTTCTCAATTTTATAATTTACCCAAAAGAAAAGCCCAAAAATTAAATAATGTAGAGTAGATTCAATAATAATAATAATAATAATAATAATAATAATAATGTGAAGTAGAATTATACGATGAAATAGTTTCGTTCGGTCTTCATAATTTTCTATACTCCTTTCTCAACTGTCTCGCCGCGTTCATCTCTCGCGTTCATAGCATCACTCACAAAAACAACAATCAATCACACACACCATATATACACACACACACACATATAGAGAGAATAATTGAATATTGATACTATAGAGAGAGAGAGAGAGAAACCCTTTTGAGTTTTTGACTATTAAGCCCCCTTTTCACATTTGACTCTACTGATCGATTCTCTCTGTGTAATCAAAACTCAGATCTTTTTTCATTTTCCGATTCAGATTCGATTACCCAATTGCGTTTTCTCTTTCTGGATCATTTTTTTTTCTCACAAAGTTTCATTTTTTATAACCGGCTTTCTCACAATTTTGCCCCAATTATGTTGACTTCATCACTCTTGTTACTTATGAACTAATATGGAACTGTTCATAACACAACAACAACAACAACATAGACAACAACATCATCAGCAAGAACAATAACATGTCGTTCTACATTCGTCGTGAGGCTTCCAAGGTTTTTTTTTTGTCTCAGTTATTATCTATATAGCACTGACACTGATATCTTGATTAGATTCAATTAATTTATTTTTTCAAATTATTACCAGTGTTTATGTGTTAGTGTTGTGTCTGGTTCTGTGTCAGTAGTGACACAGTCTGTGTGCTTCATAGGTTATTATTCATTTGGGAATTTCTAGTTTTTTGTTGTTGTTGTTGCTTGTTTTAATTTATGTTTGGTGTTTTAATATTTTTTGTGTAGCTATGGAAGAGAATTTGTTCAGAGACAACTATTGAGATCAGTCTTCTTGCTGAGAATTGGAAGTACCTTCTAGCTGGTCTTGTTTGTCAGGTTTTTTTTTTCTCTATGTTTGGTGATGATTGGAGTTTCACTATTCAAGTTTTTGTTTCCCTTTTGTGTAAAGAATCAAAAGGCACTTTGTGTTTTTCTTTTGATGTTGAGTTGAATGTTTCTGAAAAAGGAATTTTGGGGTTGTTGGAACTTAGGGTCTGTTTGGTTAGAGAAAATGTTTTCTGTTTACTTGTAGAGTGAAAACATGGACAGTTTTGAATTGACAGTGAATACAAAAAATAAAAACAAAGAATGTTTTTTGGTTAATGGGTTTCAGTTAACGAATAATCATTCAGGAATACCTGAGCTAAAACCTTGAATGAAATAATCTTTGGTCAGACTTTTCTTACCTCCCGATCGAACTCCAAATTACCAAACCTCTTTCCCCGAGAAACTGGAGAGTTCAGACCAAATAAATAATCAAACAGACGCTTAACATGCTACGAAAATTTAAAATTGTCTTCTTCGAGTTGTTGGGGTGGATACATGATACTATCACTTGATTAAATCACTAAACTTAATTTTGTGAGTGATTATGTCAAGTAACACAGTTGGTTGATTGATTGGAGTTTGTTTTAATGAGAGAATTAAAGGAAGTTGTAACTATAATGAGTTGGCATTAGATGATGCATGGTATTTGAAGATGATCACACGTTTCATTCCCCTTTTTGGGATGGCTTTAACAATATGCAGCTGGTTTTTGAGGGAAAACATTGACGATGTTGTTAAATAGCCGCTATAATGTTGCGGAATTTGAGCAAACCATTCATTGCCAAATAGAGGCTATAATGGTGCTATAGCACTGTTGTGTAGCAGAATTTGAACAAACCGCGATTTTCAGCGATATGCGAAACATTGATAATTAAGGACTAAAGTTTTATTGAGAAAACAGAAAGATGATAGAATGACAAATTTTTGTGCAGTATATCTTTGTGCTTTCTCTATCCTTGTCTTTGTTATGCATAAAGTTTAACCGTGCAGTCGATTAGTTTAATTACTTATTTTAACACCTGATACCTAAATCCAAACCGTTTCCCTATGCAGTACATACATGGTGTGGCGGCCCGAGGAGTTCATTATTTTCATAAGCCTGGCCCTGTTCTGCAAGATGTTGGATTTTTCCTTCTTCCGGTTTGTAATTGTCATTCCCTTCTTTTAATAATCTTTAAATAGGATAGGAATTCCTTTGTAATTTCTAGTCTCGATACTTCCGCAGGAGCTCGGGCAAGACAAAGCTTACATCAGTGAAACACTATTCACAACTATCTTTATATCCTTTGCCTTGGTAAGAATTCTCTGTCTCGGTATGACTGCATTCTGTCAGCATTTAACTACCTACCTCATTGTGATAGGTTATATGCTGGCCAGCTATGGGATTACAATTCATAAAGACAATTGAAGTTCCATTTTACTTTTTGTTGTTTGTGGCTTGGTCATGCATGTTTTGTTGTGTATTCTGACCAGTGTTGTCAAATCTCGGTAGGTTGTTCTACAACCACCATGGCCAATTTGTGAAGAATGGTAACACCATGGTGTTCTAAAAAGGAAATTTTTTACTTTCCGCCATGGTCAACCATTTACAATCAATAACATTGATTCTGATGCTGGTGTTTCCTTGAAGTCAAAGTTCTAAACTGCTAAAGCCTTCTATATAAATATATATATATGTTGTAGTTTTGTCAGGTTTGAAAAGTTACACGTGAAGTTTTTAAGGTGTTTGTACTGACCATTGAGGATGACTTGTCAAAAAGGAAAAAAAAGAATGGAAAATTAAATAAAGGCAAATATGATTTCGTATTTTGTAGTTTGAACTTTGAAGTTCTTTTCCTAAGGTTGAATTCCAATTTTGGAGAATGATTATTTGCTCTCGGCTCTTTTTCTTTATTCCTTTCAATCTTTGCTCGCTACTCTGCTATTGCAAGATTTCAGAATTAAGCTCATACAGTATAACATCCTCTTGATTTCGTTGCCTTATATTTCGTATTTTCTAAATTCCTTTTAGCCAGTATGGCTAATTTTTTGCGACATTCTCTTTTAGACAAATGTCATTATTTCTTTTCCTTCTTTTGAGGTTGCCACAATATATTCTTTGATCTGTGCTTTTGCAGTGGACGTTTCATCCTTTCATATTGAAGAGCAGAAAGATCTACACGGTTCTTATATGGTGCAGAGTTCTAGCATTCTTATTTGTAAGTGTTAATCACATTCACGTCACGTTGTTTTTATACAAGTATTAGTGTTTTCAAAATTGGACTGGACCGACCGGTTGAATAGGGAACTGACCAGTCTGTCAGTTGGTTCAACCACAGTCGGTTTTCAGTCTCTCAAAACTGGGTTGAACCATAATTTGTTCAATTGGTCCGGTTTTTATTTCTTTTTATCAAAACATGTTTTTAAATACTTATTTATTGGTCATCATGTTCAACCAATTGAACCATGACCCAGAGGTCTCACCGTTTCGATCTCCGGTTCAATTTTTTAAAAATTGACAAGTATTGTTTAATCTTTTAGGATTTCTAGTTAAATAGAGGAGTGCTTAGGGTGATAAGTTGATGGTTGGGAGTGAGATTCCCACATGAAATGCAGACTATTATGCTCAAATATGTTGATTGATACGCCATGTCACTATGCTCTGCTTCATTTTTTTCGTCTTGTACGATCAGTGCAATATATTTCTCATTACATCTCGCTATTGTGAATATGTTCACTGCAGGCTTCTCAAATTCTTCGCATAATCACATTTTATTCTACACAGCTTCCTGGTCCAAACTACCATTGCCGTGAGGTATGATTGGTTGATATATATGCTCATAAAACATAATATTGCATGCTGTGTTTCAAGTGTTATTTCTGTGTCCATTTTTTCAGATTCTTCATTCTTATAACGTTACTCTACTAATGTATCATGCAGGGTTCTAGACTTGCCACATTGCCTCGTCCAGATAGTTTCCTCGAAGTCTTCGTGATTAACTGTTAGTATAAATTATGTATTCGAGTTTTAGCTTTGATGCTTTGTTGTGGTTTTGGCACTTATTTTGATTTTAATATGCAGTTCCGCATGGCGTGTTATATGGATGTGGTGATTTAATATTTTCATCACACATGATCTTTACTCTTGTGTTCGTACGTACATATCAGAAATACGGCGCTCGAAGGTAAAATTTGCTTATAAACATCGGTCGAAATATCAAGTTTTTTCAGGAGATAGATTTTATTTACTGCAGTAATTTTTGTTTGGTTTCTTACTTCATTGTTCATTTCAAAACATGCCCTCTGCCAAAACATATTTTGTCATGTTTAAATTTAAATTCTGATTAATTTTGATTCTGGATGCACGACTAGATCCATAAAGCAGCTTGCATGGCTGCTTGCTGTGATTCAGAGTCTTTTGATAGTAGCCTCTCGCAAACATTACACAGTTGACGTAGTTGTTGCCTGGTAAGGACCCTTTTTCTTGTGATCAGTGTTGTCAAATAGCAGCGCTATAGTGGAATTTAAATAAATTCGTTATTATTGTGCAATACGCTATTTAATACAAATTGTTGTCAAATAGTGGTTATTGTGACACTACAGAGCTGTAGCGTAGCAGAATTTGAACAAACTGCTATTTTCCACAATCTGCAATTGACAGCACTGAATGTGATGAAAAACCGCTGTCTGTGACCCTTTTGAATAATCTTTTCATCTTTTGGTCCCTGGCTTGGCAGGTACACTGTTAATTTGGTGGTATTTTTTGTTGACAAGAAATTGCCAGGTTTGCTCAGTTTTACATACATATTACTATTAAATATCAGTTATTTTTCCTTATTTGAATGTGCCATTTGCTGATGTTCTTTATTTGCAGAATTGCCAGACCGGTCGATTGCCGCTGCAGCAACCCTGCTACCATTAAGCACCAAAGACAGAGACAGTAGGACCAAAGAGGAGAACTACAAGCTATTGAATGGGAATTCCGGTGACCCTGCGGATCGGGTATAGCAAATACACTTACCCTTTCCCTTGTTCCTTTTACCAATGTTTTAAAAATCGGCCTAGTGATAATTGATAAACCGGTGAGACTTCGAGGTCATGGTTCAATCACAGTTGAATCAGATGACAAATAAATAAGTAAAAAGTATTAAAAATGTAAAAAAGAAAAAAAGAAAATTAAAAAAAGAAAATGGGTTGAACCAACCGTTGTTGAACTGGTTCAACCCTATTCAACCAGACTGCAATGTAATCGGGACCAAACCAACCACCAAACTAGCCGGTTCCCGGTTGAACCAACCGATTCGGTCTGATTTTTAAAACATTGCCTTTTACATTATGCTTGTCTTAGATCTCGAAATAACATGGTTATTTTGCACTTGCTCAGAGGCAAAGAAGTCAAATAAACGGCAAGATTACGGAAGACGGCAATACACACCATACCGACTTAGCCATGAACGGTGCATAGATAAAGGAGTTGGCTCCATTGTACAAATTGGATCAGCTGCATTTGTTGGAAAGCTTCAACCTTCAATTAGAAGATCTTGTTGCTTAAACATAAACTTCTCAAATGAGAAGTCAAAACTAGCACCAAGATTTGTGTTGTGCTTCTTCAACACTTTGCAGCCTTGATCCATTAAATTATCCACCATCAGCAATGTGCCCTTTCAATGTTGAAATCATGTGCATAGGCCTTTTCTTTTTGCTAGTTCTATATTTCTCCTTGCATTACGTAGTAACCTAATGTTCAGCACTATGTAATATAAGCATATATAATGTAAAAGAAGAGGTTAAAGCTAAATACAGCACTTTTTTTTTTCTTTCCAAGAGGAGTTTTAAGGTTGAGCTGATTACTGTAAAGAATAGCGATTCAATTAGTTTGTTAGAGTTAGTTAGCTTTGAATCAGTATTCTTAACACCGATTATTGGAGGTTCATTTTCTTTGAAATGATGAGGTTGGTGCTATTCAAATGCACAAAACCACCACTTCTATTCTATTTTAAATCTATTTAATTTTAAATAATGATTGTGAACGTCTCTGAGTAGTTCAATTGGAGCTGATTCACTTGAAAAAGTTTGAGTAAGAGGTTTAGGGTTCAAACACTCAATTGTAAATGATTGTGGATGTCTCAAGTGTAGCTTAATTAGTTGAGGTGAAACACTCAGAGTTTGAGTAGGTTGTTTTAGGGCTTAAATTCTACTCTCTCCGTAGTAGCTTTTTCTTTGTCTCAAAATTTTGATGCTTTTAAGAAAATTAAGGTATAATTAATGATATTTTTCCTTTTATATCTTTACAAAAACTAAAAGTATACAATAAATGCATTTTATTTTTGTTAAATGAATTAAGGGTAAAAGGGTTTAGACTCATCTAACTTTATTGTTTTTTAATATTCGTGTCCATCTCTAAAAAGACTAAAGATTAGGGATAGAGTGAGTAATTGCTAACGTAACGTAATATTATATTTGATTCTTTTTATAAAAGATATTCGGTTAATAAAAGTTGATGTATTCAATTTATAATAAGAGTTAAATATATCGACTTTTATTCAACTCTTTTTTATAAAAAATGATATCAGAGAGTAATAGTTAATATTTGGTAATAAGAAAATAATGATTATGGATAATATATCATCACTACTAGTATTCCTTAAAATTGGGATGGTGACAATGTGACATGAGCTAGCACATGATGTTTTTGACCATGCATGTGGTTTCTTACACATGACAATGCTATGTCGATTGTCCTAGGCCTTTTTCTTCTTCTTTCTATTCATAATATGAAATGATATGATTTTTGTAGTTGATAGTAGTAAGCACATCACATGCATTATTATCTTCTTTACACATGGGTTACTCATCATTTTCTTCACGTGGTTTGTGGCCCTTTTAATTGCTCAAGGACTTTTCCAGCAACTATGAACGTTTTGTATCGAAGCTTGTGGCCATGCAAATCTTAGTAGCCTATCTTATAACAATCAACATTTATTCTAAGGAGCTTCCAAGAATGGCATCATCATTAATACATTGTGAGTACAAATATTTAACTTATCCATGTTGGAAAATGTGGCCATAAATATAATAAAATACCCCTGGACACAATTAGAAACAAAAGAGTGACCATATTTTTTGAACTCAAATATAAGTTAATATTATTACTCTAATCTTAATTTCTTAATATTGTGGGGAGATTATTATTATAATTAGGGGTATGTTGGTAAATGTATTTTATTTTTTTTATTTGAAATCAATAAAATTAAGTGCATTTAATTATTATTCTTAATAAGTGTGAAATTAATTATTTTTGCTTATAAATAAGCCCAAAGAGTAATATACAAATATATATATAGAAAAGTGGTTGAAGATTCTCTTTCTCCCTTCATCTCATTTTAATTGTCTTATTTGAGTTGTGCGCGATTTTTAAGAAAATGATTAAGTTTGTTGATTTTAATGATAAAAGAAATTTTATTTACTCAAATACCCTTATTAATTGTAGTTAGTTGAGAAGTTTGATAGCTTGAGATACAATAAATAAGACTATATTAGTAGAGAAAAAGTAATTAATATTGTATTGATAGTGTAAAATGACAAATAATTTGAGACAGAAAATTGACAATTGAGACATTTAAAATGAAACTGAGAAAGTTATTTGTTAATAATTTTTGTAATAATTACTCCAATTATTTCATATTAATTAAATGTCATATTTAAAATATTTGTTTCGGATTCGACCACAAAACTACTGATGGCTATGATAGAGAGCATTTTGATAGTAGACCTATCGTAGACGTGGATATATAGTATCTCATTATAGTTATCTTTTAACATAAGTATGCGGATCTATTAAAGACAAACGTAATAACAAGTCTTATAATTTATTAGAGATGTAGAAAATTATAGATTAAAAGTTAGTTAGTTACAAATTAGTTAATCTACATAAATACCTTATACAATACTTTTTCATTTGTAATATTTTAACTTTCATCAATACTAAAGAGTTTTAAGCTTTTCTCTATTCTTCTTCACTGGACCATGTTTCATAACAAAAATTTTAAAGACAAATCATCTACATAGATAAATTCAAGGACTGAAATACAAGTACATATTTTTCTTAAGGTAAAAAAATTGTTTAATTTTTCTATATAAAAACAGTTGCAAAAACATATTAAAAAAGGAGACGTGTGCCCTTTTCAAAGATATATTTCTGCTTACCATGAGGCCTAGCCTATGCAAATAAGATAAGGTTTTCAATTTCATTATTAAAAGCTAGCTGAAAGCGACATTGAAAAACCTAACAACATTGGTGTCTATTCAAAATTTTGCAATTACAACTAAGTTGGCCTCGTCATGCAGGTGGATGTGGCCTATCTATGTATCACTAAAACAATTTAGGTGCATGTGATCAAGTAAATACTCAAATTCATTATCAAAATTGTAGTTAGGAATGTATTAATTTAGTCTAATACATCGATTTTTTAAAATTATCTCTGAAATTGCACCATTTTAATTAACTTTGTCATTGTTTTATTAATATATGCATAGACTAAAATAACATTAAGAATGAATTTGAAATTAAGCGAATAATGTAGAGATAGATTTGATAACAAATTTGAACATAGGAATAAAACTTGACTAATATCATTTTGCTATTTCAAAGACAATTTTGAAGTATTGATAATGTGGGGACAAGTTGATACAACTTAAAAATTTCAATGACCAACTTAAGTGTTCATGTATTGAAAAATATTTGTTGGTAATACTAAATTCTTTAATTAGATCTAGTGATATATAAATATTGTTTTGGTAAAAAAAAAATTTCACATTACTTAAGAATCGAGATTAAAAATAGTTTGTAAAAATTCATATTTTTTAACTTACTAATGTGTAAAGATAAAATGGTGAAAGTTTACACAAGATTAAAAACAAATAATATACAAGAAAAGTGGTTTTCATAGCAAAATATGTTTCTCTACTATAAAGATATCTCAATTGAATTTAATATATATACACTGTAAATATAAAAGATTTTATTTTATTAATAAATCATTTTTGATTTTATCCATTATTAAATTTAAACTTATAATAAATTTTAATTTGTCCACAAAAATATATATGATTTTCTTGTGGCCCACTTAAATACCAACGGTGTTACCCAACAAAAAGGTGTTGCTTGCGCAATTTAAGCTGGAAAAGTTAGTCAATGAAGGAAAGGGGTTTGTTTTAGGAGACAAAAGATATCACACTCACATAGAGAGACATAGTGCAATTATAAGGTTGATATATACAACGTGAGTGATATTGCAAAAACATCATTAAGGCATGTCTTCAAATCCAACTAACGACCACTTTTCTATATTACATGTTACTCCTTTCAATGTAAAAGGGTCCCTTTTGATCCCTATATGGGTGGTATAAATCATCACGTCCCCTCTTACTTTATGGATTGATTCATTTTTTGTATTGTAATTTTGTTTTCAATCTAGACAATTATCATGTCTTAATTCCTATCTTGCATTTTGTGATTTTAATGAAGACCCTTATTTTTTCTTTTCCCTTTTGATGAGTTTAATGTTTGATTTTTAAATGAAGATGTTTCATGGGGCATTATTGAATAATAAAGTGGAAACTATACTACGATAATATTTCTTATATACAAAAGTTGAATTCACTCACATTTCACTTATGGTAGCAAAGAAAAGGGCATTCTTGCAAGCTCTAACTTCTAAAGCATGGCTACTTATCATTGGATGTCAACACTTGTTAAACATGAAACAAACAATTTAATAAGTGTTTGACACTTCTTAAAATTCTTAGGAAGAGTTTCTCTTCTATTTAAGATCGAGTGATTAACTTTTGCAGTTGTACGTAAAAGATATCTGATTTACACAAAAAATATAAAAAGATGTTTGTTTTTCAAGTTATAAAATATCTTTATATATGCTTGTTAAAAAATTATTTAGTGTAAAATATAACAAATTCTTATGGGAATAAAAAATTTCTACCCTCTAACATGAGAGTTCAAGTGTAAATTTTATTCTTAGGAATAAATAGTTAATGAGAATAATTTTTAAAAACTTGTACTAATCACATAAATGTTATATTTATGATAATCTTGAACGAAATACACTATAATAAAGTGTGTTTTGTTTCTGTCTTTTTTCTTTTCAATCATACCGTAATTACAATTAAAAAATAGCATGCAACAATCAAATAAATTATTAGACTCAAGTAATTAATTAGTTTCAATTAAAAATGAATCAGTTGGATTAGCTCACATTTTTCTTATAGTTGAAAACAAGTGTCATTTGAATTTATTTGTTATAAAAATATACATTTAAGAGTTTGGCTTGTTTTAAGATTTAAAATGTTTTTTAATAATTAAAAAGATAATTATGCAATAGCATGTTTGTCATGTACCCCTTCTGCTAAAGCATGGATATATATCATTGTATGTCAACAGTCAAATTTCTGATATGGAAACAAACTAATTTGAGTTAGACTTTATCAAGTTAGATTTGTCAAAAAAAATTTAAAGTTTAAGTACGGTATGTGATTTGTCATAAATTTATTTTAGGTCTTAAACAAATTTTATGAAAGTTTAGTACGACGTGGTCTATGCATTTGTGCATAAAAGCTTTTTCAGTCTAAAATTAATTTTTTTAGTATGTTTCTAATTTTTGGGTAATAATTGAGTTTTAATATAATTATTTGATTTATTTTTAAAATTATTTGCATATTGATATTTGTTCGCTATACAGACAATAACTTGAACTATGAAAATCGGATTGACGTGTGTGAGTTGACGTTGGAAAGCTAAGAGACATATATACAAATTTTATGTTGACGCCGAAGTCCAATTCACAATTCTGCTTGGCCACAACTACTAATTACGTGACAAGAATCTCAGTTAATTATAATCTCAGTTAATTTTTTGTAATGCTTGATTCTTAATTATAATCTATGATTCACTGTGATGTTTAATCCAGTTAAAGAAACAAAATTCACATAAGGTTAATTTACGCTAATTTGATCAATCATATAGTCAAATAGTAATAGAATCTCAGTTTGAAATTCTCAAAACAGTGGATTAGCCGTTTCAATATACGTGATTCTAAATTTGCTTTCTCAAATTGTCTGAACCTAAATTTGAAACCTTTTTTTTTCTTCTATTTTTGTTGATTCTAAATTAGTTGAGTCAGAAGACTTTGCAAGACACTTTAATTAAGTTGTTGCCCTACGCTACATTTTTATTAACTCATATTTGACTTGTGTGAGACAATGAATTAACAAGTTAGCCTATTTAAAAGTCTATTTCATATTAACATTTTTAAATAAGTAATAAGAAATATTTTTTTTAATAGATCAACAAGCTAATAGATCAATTAAATTAAGTAATTGTTTTGAGATTTAACATGTCATTTTAAAAAATTTGACTTTTTATTATATCATATTTCAATTCTATTTTATTATAACATATTAAAATATGTCAAAAACTTATGTATAATAATATGATTAAATTAAAAGGTTAGTAAATTTATATTTTAACACAAAAGTCGAAATCTAATATATAATAATAATAATAGTAATAAAAAATATTATTCATATTTAATTAAATAGACCGGTATAATAATAGGCTTTACAAGCTTTTTCTATGGTATGTGGAATGACATTTTTAGTCAAATAGACTTCTAAAAAAGTATTGGCTTTGTTTATTTAAAAAAAAAATTGGTTTGATTTGGGTCTATCGTAAATTAAGCTGGAGACTTTTGTCAGATGCTCTAGGCTATTACCACGCATACCTAAAATATTATAAGCAAAAGTTAATTAATGTATCCAGTAATTTTTTACAAAACATTATTTAAAGACATTATTCCAAACATATTATTTCCAATAATTTTTTAATGTGGTGATAAATGTCTATATTTTTTTTATTTAAAATCAAAAAAGTTAAATGTATTTAACTCATCTTTTTTTTTTATTTACAAAACTACTATTTTTAATAAGTGTGAAAGTTGATATTTTTACTTAAAATTAAATCAGAGCCCGAAGGAAGTACTAATTTTATTTTATTTCTCCGAACCCTTTTCTTTTTGTGGTCATATATGACAAATGAAAATACATTAGATGTAGTCGTCGAGTTTTCATATTTGTTAAGAATATAAACTCTCCTATAGAAGAAGTGAACGTGAATGTTAGAGTTGTGATTACTTGGACTTTGTTAAAGCTTTTAAAAAACTTTGATTTGTTAAAAATTGCATTGAATTGTATGCCAAGTTTGGTGTGAGTGCTCCAAAATGAGTGTTTTATCTAAAGATAAATTATACATTTTCTGTACCTTTCTAATTTTCAAAAGTATTATAAAGAATTAGAGTAAATTTTAGACCATAAAAATATAAAAATATAAGATATTATCATTTTAGTATATCAATCTTTTAACGTTATAGCGACCATTAATTAATTTGATAATAAATTATATTTTTAGATATTCTAATAATAGTAAATTGTATCTTACGATGATTATTTTGACATTTAAGTATTAATTTGAATTTTTTACTAAATCGAAGATCAAAATTACATAATCTTATAGTTTTAAATACTAAAATGATGATTGAACAAAGAATTATATTTCTATTATATAAAAAATGACTTTTTTTTTTAATGTACTACATCATTGACTAAGGCAATGTTTTTCAAATTTGTATTATTTAATTGGTCAAAAGTCACGCAGCTGACATGATTATCAATTATATAAAGCCCTAATGTCCTATAATATTGGTATATAGTAAAATCATACTACCTACTTCTAGCATGATTTGAATCACTTACTTTTTTACGCACAAATAGGGTTCCACAAAATAATCAATTTTTAATCAAATCACATTTATATCTATAACTAATTTTAAAAAATTAAATATTTAGAATATGATTTTAATCAATTAAATATTTTGGACATAGTTATTTATTTTTTAACCAATTATTAATTTGGATGTCTATATTTATATATCTTTAGCAAACTTTTTTTTTAATATTTTTCTACATTTTTGGAAGAAAAATTTTATTTCTAATTTTTTTAGGTCAAAATTTCCAAAAACAATTGGAATTTTTCCCAAAAGAATTTTGATAGAAACGAATCTTGATTTTTTTTATAAAAAATTGAATTTTTTTCCAAACAATTTTATAAAAAATCTCGAGAAAAATCAATTTCCAAAATCGGTTATATCTGTAATCAATTTTACAATCAATTTTTGTATTTTTTTCAAGAAAAATTTTAAAAAACATATTAGTTGTAAAATTGATTATAGATATAACCGATTTTTAACTGATTTTATAAAATCAAATTCAATTATATAAATTGACTATAGAAATTAGTTATGATAAATGATTTTAACATAGAAGAAAATTGATTATTTGAATATGATAGTGTCCATTAATAACCCCACGCACAACACAAACTTGCTGATATGCTGAAATGAGGAGGGGATACGTTAACACATTATAAAGTTGAAATTCTTTGAACAATGAATCTAACCTTTTTCTTTTTAATTAGATGTCATCAAATTTTTATATTGTTAACATATAACAAATATTTCAAATGATGCATATATTTACCATACTCTCTTGGGTTTTGTATCATATCTTATTTTCTTATTAATGAAATATTATTATTTTTCTCTAAAAAAAATTCAATGAACGTTGCTCAGTTGATTGTCTAGGTTAAGCTTGTGGAATAGAATTGTTGTTCAATACCCGCATTAGACATTTTAAGAGAATGATGAAAAATTTAAAATTGTGACTAATTATTCAAAGAAAAATTAGCCTAGCTTGATGTGTTGGGACATGGTTCGAATACGCAATACTTTTTCTCCTTACATTAATGTGTATACGTGGTTCAAATATGTAATTTTTTTTTCTACATTAGTTTGATCATTAGACTCTTGAAAAAAGAAAAATAATGTAAAGTTTATGGGGCAAATTTAAGTGATTAATATTAATTTTTTTTAATTTATTTAATCATTTGCAATTAATTTTCATTAGATTGAAATGAGTGAATAATTAATTTGATTCTCGAAATTATAAATATAGGTAAAAATAATTCTTGAATTTTTTAAATTTGTAAATATATTTATAAAATTGTAACAAACCCGTCAAAATGATTAATATGTTAACTTCTATCTTTAAAAAAGATAATGTGACATATTAAATAAACATGTGATTTTTTATATGAATCTCAAATCAATATCAAAGTGCTGGATACTAAATTGCATATCAACTTATTAAGTAAATTTTTTAACAAGTTTTGGAATATGAGGTAATGGTCATAGAGTTGACATCAACTCATTGACATGAGATCCACAAAGAAGACGACATTTTTATTTGACATGCTATATCATGATTTTAATGATATAAGAAAACAAATAAATCATTTTGACTAACGCTTTACAATTTCAGTTATATATCTATCAATTCATAACACTTTATAATTTCAATTATATATTTATCAATTCATAAAATTAAGCGACTTTTAACTAATGTTTGAAATTTCGAGAACTAATTCATCTTTTTGATCATTGAAAATGGGATTCCTTTATATTAAAAATAATCATTTATAATAATAGTAGTAATAATAATAAATTTGAAATTTCCTTTTATTAAAAGTTAAGCAAAATGATGAGAAAAAGCATAAAGCTGAAACCAGAAAATTTAGAACAGAAAAGGTCCTTTACAAATTGAACAACA
>JBBPBP010009779.1:65768171-65781303 GCA_037974735.1 Cicer chorassanicum | reverse complement strand
AAAAAAAAAAAAAGAAAAAACTTTAACAGCTTGTATTTATGTATGTATATCATCACCTCAGTAACCTTTTGAAATTCCAACTTTTTTCCATTTATGTTGAAACAAACATAAGAATCATAGATAGACCAAATGGGCTCACAACAATGAACACTGTCTGATCATTCTTCATTAGCCATTCAATTCAACCTTCAATTGATTCTTCTTTCACACATGGGGGCTCGTTGCTCTAAATTCTCTTTCTGTTGGTTTCACTCTCACCTCAAACCTTCTGTTCTTGAATCCTCTGACCAAGGTTTGTTTTCTCTTTTGTTTTTGTTTTACTTTTTTTTTTGTCTTAACCCTCTTATTTCCAAGAGAATGATTTGTTCTTAACTGAAACTCATAACCACTTTTGTTTTTGGTTTTTAGTACACACATGACACACATTTTTGTGGTTTAACTTTAAAAATGTTAACTTTATTGTAGAAAATGGTGGCAAGAGTGAAAAAAACTTGTGGCCTAGTTTTTGTGAGTATAGTTTGGATGAATTGAAGGCTGCTACAGATGGGTTCTCCTCAGAAAACATAGTCTCTGAGCATGGTGAGAAAGCTCCAAATGTTGTTTACAAAGGGAAACTTGAGAATGGAAAGTTGATCGCCGTCAAACGTTTCAACAAGTTCGCTTGGCCCGATTCTCGACAATTCATCGTTTGTTTACTTTTCACTCTCACTTCATTATTATTCTACCATTTCATTTCATGCAAAGTTTTAAATTGTAGTTGTGATCGTAGTTACAGTTATAGGTTGTTGTTTGCAACCACAAACTATAGCCGCAGTATAAATGTTTTAGAGGTCTATAATGACGTCGCAGTCACAATTACGGATGCATCAGCTACATTTGTCTGTATTTTACAACAGTGTCAAAGTTCACAGTGTAACCACAATTGTGACCATAACTGCAATTTAGAACTAAGATCTCAGTTGTAGTTATATAGCAATTCTCGATAATGTGCGAAATTGCATGCAAATGAAGACTGTTATGCAGTTTCCATTGTGGTTGTAGAGACCTCCAAGATCTTTATACTGGAGCCGCAATTGTAATTGCAGACTGCAATTTAAAACTACTATTTCACATATTTGATTTCTAGTTCTAAAAATGACAAAATGTGTTGTGTTTTTTAAGGAAGAAGCTAAACAAGTGGGGAACCTTAGAAGTGAACGTTTAGCAAATTTGATTGGTTGTTGCTATGAAGGGGATGAGAGGCTGCTAGTGGCAGAGTTTATGCCACATGAAACTCTTGCTAAGCATCTCTTTCATTGTGAGTTATTTGTGATTACTATAAACTTTATGTTAGTCTTAGATGGATTTAAATCTTTCATTTAAATTGATTTTGTGAAATTTGAATTCTAAACATGGAAATAAAAAAATAATTATTTTTAACTTTGTGTAGGGGAGGCTCAGCCTATGAAATGGGCAATGAGGTTGAGGGTGGCCTTCTATTTAGCTCAAGCTCTAGAATATTGCACAAGTAAAGGAAGGGGTTTGTATCATGATCTCAATGCCTATAGGATCTTGTTTGATCAGGTATAAGGGGTTTGTTTAATTTGTGAATTATGTGTTACAAGTTCCCTTTTTAATCCATAAGGTGTCGGCTCAAGTCACTGTTAAGAATTTGACCTTGTAATCTTAAGAGACAAAAATTCAAATTCCTTCAAAGACATTTGTAAAATGATCATTAGTGTCACTTTAATATATAGTAATTTTTCCTTCCCTAATTTTTTTGAACTTGAATTGGCTTGTACAGGATGGTAATCCAAGGTTATCTTGCTTTGGGCTTATGAAGAACAGCAGAGATGGCAAGAGTTACAGTACAAACTTGGCTTTCACCCCTCCTGAGTACTTAAGGACTGGTAATGATTTTATTAAGTTTGTTAGGAATCCAGATTTTTGTTGTCAGACTACCACACATTCACGCCATTCAATAAGTCGGAACCATTGAATGAAGATCAGACGATTCACATTTTAAGTTCGATAAATCAAATTTAAAAAGAAAACTAGGAATGTGAGTTGTCAGATATTCATCCAGTAGTTCTGATTGACTGATATCTTGACCGACTGAATTAGTGCATGTAATTCAATCTTTGGCATTACCTCATAAATTGTAGAATAAGAAATCTGAAGAATCTGTCACTGATTCATTCACAAAATATAGATTGGTCTAAATGGTCATAGACCTATTAATAATATTCCTAGATGATGGATATGTGGAGGTGAACTGTATTTATTGCTTTACAAAAGGAGCCTTCCTTTAATTTTATGTCCATTTCTCCAAATAACTTAAAATAAGAATAAATAAAAAATAAGCATTTGGATTTATGTGCAGGTAGAGTGACAGCAGAGAGTGTGGTTTACAGTTTTGGAACTCTGTTGCTTGATCTCTTGAGTGGTAAACATATTCCCCCAAGCCATGTAAGTTTTTCTTTCCATTGTTTACTCCTCAACAAATTCATGATAATTGTTAATACCCAATGTACTCTCCGAAGCACTGTCACAAATACCATATACGACACTAACATTGACTTGTAAGCACCGGTAATAATTTAAAAAAATAGAAGTGATTGATTGTAATTATATATGTTAGTTTAGGACAAAATACGCGTCAAAAACCGAACACGTCTCATTATGAAGTGTCAGTGCAACATAGGATATATGTTCTTAAGAAGAAAAATTCATCATGTAGGACTTATTATTTGTATAGATGTATCACTAGTGTGAAGGCTTCAAAATGGTCACTTCTTATAGTTCCAATCTACAAACCAATTTATTACTCTTTTTACAATACAAGACTTTAAATGATGACCTTGAAGAGTTCATAACCTTTTAGGTTTAGGGTACATTTGGACAAATGGTTTTGAAGGGAAAGGGTTAGACTACCAAATTAAGGGATCAGGATTCCCTGCAGTAGTAAATGCACGCAGTTATACAATATAGACGATATCAATCGTTAATTTTAGATCAGACGGTTCAAATTACAAAATAGTAAAATTAACTTTAAATGATCTCGGCCATTAATGTTAGATCGGACAACTGAGATGCATTACTACGTGACAAAATAAATGCAGGAAATCTAATTCCCAAATTAAGGTATGTTTTTTCTTATATTTGAAACCGAATGTTTTTTCTTATATTTGAAACCGAACAGAGTACAAAGTAATTGAATCCATTACTAACTAACTAAACTGATTAACTAACTAATTATGTAACAACTCTCCTAATACTTTTGTTTGTTCCTTTGCAGGCACTTGATCTGATACGTGGGAAAAACTATTTGATGTTGATGGATTCAGCATTAGAGGGTCACTTTTCAAAGGATGATGGAACTGAGTTAGTTCGTTTGGCTTCACGTTGTTTACAATATGAAGCTCGTGAGAGACCAAATGCAAAGTCTCTTGTTGAATCTCTTATGTCACTTCAGAAAGAAACTGAGGTATATAATTATATACTTCATACATGCATGAAGGGAAAAAGATTGTCTCTGGTTTTTTTCTTCCCATGTTTCTCTAGTGGAATCTCAACAATAGAAAACAAACAAAGAAAATTTAAAAAGAAGAGAGATTTGGTGTTTTAAGGGCTGAGATTAAAATTGGGTAAAAATCCTGTGAGTTTTAACTGGAGGGAATCCATTCCCTACATGAAGATATCATATAACAGATTTTGTTTTGTTAAAGAAGTATTATTCTATATTAATTACTATATTCCGACCGATATCATGTTTATATGCAAATATTTAACTTCTTCCCTGATATTAAGCTTTATTGGGTACTATAAAACACCGACACTTCAAATTGAAAGCTTGTTTGAAGTCCAACATGTATTGTGTCGAACACCTATACAACACTGACACGTGTAGTTGTTACATGCAATCACTTCTATTTTCTCAAATTGTTATTGGTGTCTATGTATTAATGTCAGGGGTTCGTAGGTCTGGCAACCTTGATCTTTTAAATAGTCATGTAGATGAAGCAACTCCACACTTGGTATAAGATTTTGTCAGTTCTAGGGTTCCTTAAGAGTGATGATTAACACTAAGTTGGATTGAAGTTTAAATATGTGATGCTTGTTTGACATATAATTTTGATTATGGAAAGTTTGCATATATTTAATATATTTAATGCTTAATTAATAAAAGAATTTTCCCAAATTTTGTTCTCAAAACATAAGAAGATTGCTTTCGATCATCATTGTATTATTAGTTTTAGTTTTAGTTGAAATTAGTCTTTACTTTAGAAATTAAAATCAACATAGTCCTCATATTACAACATTCAATTGAGGAAGTGTTGTCTTTGTTGTAAAGCAAGACAAGTTCTACCATTCTTTGAAAATTGTTGTAAACACTGACGACAACTTATGTCATTCTCTAGAAGTAAAAGTTCGTAGAGTCACAATCCTCTTCATCCTCACGACTAAGATTGACCAGATTGGTTTCGGTTTGACAAAAATAAAGGAAAACAAATATAAGTTGAGTTTGGAGGCATGCATATTTGTTTTCCTAGTTTTTGCAATAAGGAGGACCATGAACATTTACTTAAGGGGACCAACATCAGCTATCGTTAGAGTTTCGAATGATTTTCATGTATTGGACCACAACGAACCACCCTATAGAACATGCCATTAAAGCAATGTGGGATGTATATAATGTGTTAGCCTAACTTGGGAAAATTATGATTTCTCATTTAATTTGGATAGTATATGAGCAGGTACCCTCACATATTCTAATGGGTCTCCAACAAGAAACAGCATCCTCAACAAAGCCATTATCATTAACACCTTTTGGAGAATCATGTTTGAGATTGGATCTTACTGCCATACATGCAATATTAGAGAAGACTGGTTACAAGGATGATGAAGGAATTGCCAATGAGGTTTTTTCCACACTTGAAATTATATACAATATATGAAAGAGAGGAATATGAACTTTGTTTACACACTTTTCCTTCTAACTTTGTGTTTACTAATTCCAATGTTGATAACTTCTTAATGTTGAAACAACTGCAGCTTTCCTTTCAATTGTGGACAAGTCAAATGCAAGAGACCTTGAATTTGAAGAAGCATGGAGATGCTGCTTTTAGAGCTAAGGACTTTGTTACTGCCATTGACTGCTACACACAAGTAAGAGGATTTTAAGGACTATAGCTTAAATTGGATGTTACGCATAATGTTAATTAATGCTGTGATGACTATGATGTTGCATAACATCTCAAAGGGAGTTTTAGTCTCCTCAAGCCATATTCATTGGTGTATCATGTATGTATGTATTGCTAATTATAAAGTATGAATTTAATAATGATACGCATTACACATACATCTAATCATATTTTGTCATCTCACCACACCGGTAGAAACACAATTATTGAAATATAGAAATATGACGTGGTGAAATAATAACATATGATTGGACGTCATATCATAAGTGTCTGTAAAATACCGTACATGTAGGATGTGCCACAATATTTACCCCCAATATTCAATGTGTCGGTATACATCATCGGTGGACTTGGATCCTCTTTAACCCCTCTACAGCAAAATGTTAGTCGTTAGATTAATCTAATAGTTAAGAGTGTTGATCTTTCATGTGTTGGATTAACCTAATAGATGAGATTTCTTTGGAGAGACAAGAGGAATTGTGTGGATATAGACAGTTAGAAAGTGGATTATGAACAGAGTATGTAGCTCAATTGGTTAGCTAAAGGACGCAAAAGGTCTAGAGTTTAAAACCCTAAAAACTAACAAAAATAATGACTGGCTAACTAACATTTCCCTACAAAAGAATAGAGTAAGTCTTTTGCCTTAAGTAGATAGCTCGGTTGGTGAACTAAGAGATATTGAAGAAATCTTAAGAAGTAGGTCTAGGGTTCGAACCCTAGAAACTAACATAATTACTAACTTATTAGTCCTTCCGTCCCTGAACTTTGGTTCTTTTAATCCCAGACTATACATATTAATAAATTTAGGTAAGTTTAATCTTTTTTACTCTTCATTCATTAAGTAAAAACAAAATTCATTTAATGGATGTTTTAGAGTTTTTAAGTTTTTGGACAAAAGTAAAATGCTTAAAGAACCAAAGATCGGGAACGGAGGGAGAAATACTTGTCTATAAAAAGAAGAGTAAGTTTTGAATATTTTGGTTTTTGTTTGATCAGTTCATTGATGGAGGAACCATGGTGTCACCTACAGTATATGCAAGGAGATGCTTGTCATATTTGATGAATGACATGCCACAAGAAGCTCTAGGGGATGCAATGCAAGCTCAAGTGGTATCTCCTGAGTGGCCTACATCTTTGTATCTTCAAGCAACTTGTCTTTTCAGCCTTGGAATGGAAAATGATGCACAAGAGACTCTCAAAGATGGAACTAACATGGAAGCCAAAAAACATAAAAATTGAAAACTGTATAGATTTTTCTTTGTTATGATCTCAGGTTTTATTTGATGACTTATTTTGTAGCTTTTTATTAGGTCTTGCTTCCAATTCTGTCTTACGATTTTGTTTTGGCTTTCTGCAATTCAAAAAGATAATGACTGGCTTGAAATTTCACATGTGTGCAGCCTCTTTTTTTTTTCTTTTTTTTCTTTTTTTTTCTTTTTTGCCTGCATATCTTGTTTTGATGAATATACTGTGATCTAGATGAGTTTTAATCCACAATGAACCATCTTCTATTATCTGATATTTTTTTATAAAATAAGATATTAAGGGATATATACTCTCAGTATAAAGTTATTTTACCTTGATAAACAATCATTACTCACCAAAGTAACAAACACTTGCATAACTTTCTTTAGTGTTATTTATTTATAAAATGCATAATATGATGGAGTAAATTGATGTGGTGTGATTGATTGTCAATGTGAAATTATTTTACTTTGCATATTTTTTAATCTTATAAAATAATATACATTGATTATTTTTCCCAAGTAGAGTCTAATTTCAACTAAATCTCCACACAAACAAATAACATTTAAGTTGCAATTTAAAGTTAACTAGATGCTGACTTGCGCGTTGAGCATGTGTATTTTCATTTTTTTAATTTAAATTCATTCAAAATAAAGAATATTAGGTTTTATGTATCAGTTATTCAATGATTCACAATTTAGTAGTTATACTAAAAATATATATACAATTATACCAATGTAATTTATAGAAGAGAAGTACAATTTTTAGACGAATAACTTGAATAAATGAAGTAACGTAGTAATATTGAGATTATTGAAAATGCCAAATGTTGAAGTAATGTATTTAATAATTGAAGTTAAGAGATAGATTTAATTGGTATACAATTGAGATACAAAATGTACAACTTTATTGCTGAAACTATAAATGAGTAAAGTGAAATATTTGTAAATACATTCATCTTCTATTCCCGATTTTTTAGTTTGTCAAATATTTTTTGGATTTTTTTGAATTGGTCAATTTCATTACACCACCCGATTGTTTTACTTTTGGTTTGTTCTTTTCGGTTCTCCTAGGTATGTAGAAGGACTAACTCTTCGTTAGAGGTTGTAATATGTTCAACCACAATTTTTTTTTGTAACAGTTGTCTTGACCGTCTCCTCATTAGAAGATGATATGTGAACGTTTTTATTGCTATGTTGTACCTTGATTTTTCGTTTGGATAATTAGTTGTCATCTTTCTTCTCATCATTATCCTCATCTCCAAATTTCACTTCTTCATGTATTTTACATTTTTGTTTAAATCTCCTTTGTCATTTGAGCTGGACTTTGTCAGTTGTAGTGACTTGGGTTCCTAGTAATTTTGGGTTCCTAGTAATTGGAAGAGAATAAAATGCCATTAGTTGTCTATAAAAATGTATTTTTTTAAATTGTGTAAAAGTTATACCTATTTGACGTGGGTACTGTTTGTCGGATCGAGGAAAATGTTAGTCAGGTCAAAGTTCTTGTGTTCATTTATGTTTGGGAGCCTTCTTTCAAGTTCTTATCCGACAACCTTATTTCAAAGATGAGCTCGCGGTTACCCAGATTTTGTAGAGTGGATGATCTGGCTATGTTGTCCCATTTCTCCAAATGTTGAGTTGATGTTGTGTTGAGGAGTTTTTGAGCTTCTTTATTAAACATATATGTAGTTGTTGTCGTTTTATCTGACACTCTCAATTGAATCTTGAACCTATAAAAATTCAATTTATGTCATAGCTATGAGTAAAACTAAATGAAGGCGAAGAAGTTAAAAATTCTATGTGGTACCTTGGTGTAAGGTACTTTGATGTCAGGTCACATGAAGGACAATTGTATTGTTGGTCTTGTTGAGTTAATTTTGTGAGACAATTTTCACATCCAATGGAATTCCATCTAAATTTGTAATCAATGTCGTTAATGATTGCACATATTGTGAATACTCTTTCCTGTATTTTTAATAAATTATATGTAAATTGTTGAAATTATATAAACTAGATGTTAACCCGCACGTTGCGCGTTAGAAAACTTTGCCGATAAACTTTAAGTTGTAAAAATGAAATGTAAAATTTTGAAGAACTAATATTGTGTAAAAGTGTATCTTTGAACTGGTGGTGAATTGGAAAACTTCACCGTAATTTTGTTTAACATTTAAAGAATAACTTTTGTTAAAATCTATGTAGATCCGTAATTTTGTCAATCCAAACATGTATTAAATGATAATGTGTTTCCTAGTGTGTACTATTTCATTCATTCATGAGTAGTAGTTTGTTAAAAATAATGTTTATAACAATATTCAAAATATTGCTACAATTCTTCGCATATGCAATTGTAACTAATAGATATATGGAAGAAACACTACAAAACAAAATAGAAATTTCTTGAAGTTTAAAAGTCTTAAATAATAATCATAATATTTTTTAGATAGTAAAAATGTTATTCACATGAAACTCTCAAGACAAATGAAAATTTGATACAAAACAATAGTTGGTGTGAAATTTGTATTTAAACTTCAAGTTAATACTATAACTACAAACCAATTTTATATCTACTCTTTTGAATATGGAGCAATTTCAATTACATTAACTATTGTTTCATACAAATAATTAGAATATGAAATGAAGTTTTCAAATAATTATTTGCCATGGTCAAGAAATATCAAGAATGGGTTACCAAAAAGTAAAGGCAAGAAGAGTTTGTTGATGTTTAAGACATATGAAATTTCTAGTAGTGAAATGGTTAGAAGTTACTCATTTCCAAACATGCTTAGGAAAATACTCGTCTTCTATATATGATCTTCAACAATAATGACAACAGAGAAACAATATTATTGAAATATTTGTGGATTAAGAATGTGCCACACGTTAAAATGGGTATGACTTTGTTGCATTTTATAATGTCTTTATCCATTGGTAAGTAACTTGAATCAAATGCAATAGGGTGGTTGAAAATCAACGGATGAATCTTTATGTGTGATAAACAATTCATTGAAGATAGTGAGTGAATTGTTCTTTTTTGTATGAGTTATTGAAATGAAAAGTTTGATAAGTGATCAAAACCTTTAAGTGTATTGATTAGAGTTAAAGTTGCTAAATGTATGACATAATTGTATTTAGATGAGAAAGTGAAAGGGTTTGTTTCACTTTACATATTATGAATCAAAATCTAAGGGAAGCAAAACATGAAAGAAGTAGTGTGATTTGGGAGGTACCACATCAAAAAATTTGAGTTGGCAAATTTTGGAATATGTGGCATACATATGGATGAGTTATCGCCGATATAATTCGAGACCCTGTTTTAATATATTATAATAGAAGATTCTATATTCTATACATGTAAACATTTGACACATGTAAAATGTTTGGAATTTGAAGAGGTAGAAAAAAAAACTATGAAAATAGATATATAAAAGGTTTTTAGGATGACTATCTCGTTAGTTATGTAGAGTTTAAATTTGATGATGATGATCACAATGATATTACAACAACAACTATAGTGACAATGATTCTAATGATGATGAGTTTGTGACGGTTGATTTGTGTTTGAAATTGATCGTCTTTACCATGACAATTATTAAGGTGTAATTTTTGTATTTATTATTTATTGATTGACAAGTTATGAGGTGCTAGGTAAGTAGATAGGTAGGTAATTACCTTACATACATATTAGTATATGGTCATGAAGTTATGAACTATGTAAAAATTGTAAGTGCACATGAATATTAGATTCCCACTTCATGGACATTATATGTTTCAATGTTGTTCGATTCCTCACAATTCTTTTCTCTGGTGTATTACGGGCAAAATCTTGAGGTGGTGTTTCTATAACTTCATCTTTTTTACTAGATTCCCTTTACGTAGATATGTTTTGAAGATTGGTTTTGTAATTTTTTTATTAATATTAATGAGGTCTTATAGAATGATATTGAAAGTAGTGATTAAGTGAAAAGAAAGAACACGAAAAGATGTAAATGGTACACCTTTGTGAAAGTATATTGAATTTCGGTATGTCTAGGTTAATATAAACTCTTGTTGAAGTTGAGTTGATTGAGTAGTCATATGTAATTACAATAAATAAGTTCATGTGCACTAACGGTATAAAGAATAAAAAATGTATTAGAATTTTGTTGAAATACATGATTTGAGACCTCTAAATTTTTTAACTGTTATTTGTTGATGTTGCTGCAACAATTTTAGGACCATCTAGCTTGTAATGGACAAATACATTTTGAATATTAGCAACTATGTTTCTCCATAAAGTGACTTTGATAATTTCACTCGTAAAAATTAAAGCAAAAAGTAAAAAAAAATTGGGTTAAATGTAATTAAACAATGAAATTATAATAATGTTATTATGTTTTTAATTTAAATTGTTTTGTATTTTATATTAAAATTTGTTACCGTTGCATTTTGATTTCTAGTCTAAGTATTTTTGTAGGCTTGTCAACAACATAAACTTGTTATTCGTGTCCAACAACATGTAGTGTTCCAATGATGTCTGCACTCCAACAAATAGTTAGTACAAAATGATGCTACTTTGAGAGTTTAGAACTTAAAGTTTGTATTGCAAGAGTTATTATCCGTTAGATTTTCTTTATCTCACAATCTTTGTGATAGTGATTTGAATGAAGTAAACTCAAAGTAATGATTTTGAATGATAATTTTTTGGTCTTGAATTTTGGATACAATACTTGTTGTAGAAAACAACGCCTTCTTTGTTCCTACGATAGGTATGTAAGAATCATTTGCCGGTGATATTTTTATATTTGTGATGTTGTATATATCACTTTCCTGTGTGTAAAACTCAAATCATTTTAGAGGTGACCATTTATAATATATTTGCTTTTCATGATTAAAATATATTTGCTTTTCAATAACATGTACAATGTTTTTAGTCATTATAATTTTAAAATGAATATTGTTTATATAAACAACACAATTTGTAAAGGCAAATACACCAAATAAAATGTGCAAACAAAGTTGTGATATATATATATATATATATACACACACACACACACCAATTTGAATGCAAACTTCAATCATTGTGATTGTATACCTTTACATCCAACAAACTAATGTTCAAATAGATTGGTTCATCCTCACTCTGTGTGGTGCAAACGGTATACATGCGAACAATTCGAACTTTGATATTCCAATTATCGTGCTGATCATTAATATGTTCAAGAAAAGCATAGCTCATCTGAATTTGTTTTGCAAAGTTTGTATTTCAGATATGTGGAGTTTTTTGTTCTTTAGAGCTACTGAAAGAAGAAAAATGTTTGTATTTGATTTTCTAATTTGGATATTGGTAAATATTTATAACTGTAGGACAAAGTCATGTCTCTTCGAATTTTGGTCAATTTTATTTTACTGAAATTTAATAAATTTAATTTGTTGTTTTATTGTGTTAATTGACATGAAATTAAAGTAATTCATTTGCAATTATTTGTGTTTGATGTGTACTTGTAATTGTTTGACAATTTATATTTTGTGACTAAATTGTTATGTAACATCCCACTCTTTCGAAATATTAACTAATGAAATTTTAAACATAAAGAGACAAATTCGTTTTTCTTATAAGATTGTCTTAAATGCTTATTTACTTTAAAACTAATTCATAACTTTTTCAACTGTATTTTCAAAAATAATGAATCAGTATTCGCAATTACAAAATGCAAACTTAATGCGCAAGACAAAAAAAACTCTTAAAGCCAAAACTCTTTCTGAATCACACCGTTTGACGAATGTTCTTCAGAGTTTCATGTTCAGTACCCCACCGTTGAGTATTTTTCTGAATCACATTGTCTTTTCAAGGAACTGTCGTCACGTACTTGTGACTAGGTCCAGACCACCAATGCATGCATGAATGTCATCACATTAGTTAGTAGCAAAATAGATCACTCAATCAGAGCGTCCAAAACCATTCAACCTTGTCCTAAACCAACCTAGTTTAGACATAAAGTCATCACTTTGAATAACTAGCGGTTACCAATCAAAATACGCAAATTACTTAATATTTGAATATCACTCATAAACATGTAATTCATATAACACACATATTTTGAAGATAACACACAAATATAACCAATACATAACATCACAGTGCATTTATATCACATATAATTCAAGTAGGAAAACGAATGGAGTGATGTCCTTGCCGTTACCAAAGTTGTTTCTAGAATTATGCACCACAAACTTTTGTTCAACTCGGTTCACATCTTGAAATAAGTAATAAGTAACTTAGTATTTAATTGTCTTTCAACTACTAACTCCTACTCAAATAAAGTTTGGGTATAGTTTAAGATTTAGACAAATTCTCTTAAAACAACCAAATTATTATTATTATTATTATTATTATTATTATTATTATTATTATTATTATTATTATTATCATTATTTTATAAATCAACACAACCTCCACACAATTGTCTCATAAAAATCATAACTTTAACTTTATAAAAGAAATAACTATAAGAACAACTTTCAACATATTTATTATTTATGGAAAAATTATTATTTTTAACATCAATAAGGTTTCAAAAAATTTCTTCAACAATCAAACTATCACAGCATAAAATTTTCCTCTAATCAAAATAGGTTTCTATATCAATATCATAAGAAAATCAAGAACACTTCTAAGAAAATAAATTGCATATCACAATTTTACTTTTAAACTAAAAATGATTT
>JBBPBP010009779.1:65746808-65764432 GCA_037974735.1 Cicer chorassanicum | reverse complement strand
ACATAATTTAGAAAAATATTTCGTCAAAATAAATCGTGTCATACACATATATATTTTTGAAAAATAATAATTGAATAAAGAATAAAATAATAACAACCACATTATAAGTTATTGAAAAAAAATATAAATATATTTCACACACCACTAACAATATATTTCACACACCATTCCAATAAATTCATTCAATGTTAATGATTATGAGTATTCTATTAATATTAATTATAGTTCGAATTTTTGTAAACTAAAATTATAATATATCTTATTTTAAAGAAAAATTTCACAATTACTACAAAGATCGATGATTAAAATGATCAAAGCTGTTAACTTTAACATTTGAAATTTTAAAAATATCCACAATATTTGTTGTTTATAAAAACAATCGACAATATATGAGGAAAATGGTGCCAACAGTGAAGCCAAAAAAAAATAGTAAAGTTTTTTTGTCTGTGTAGAACATAGATGGTGGTTCAATGTCTACAGATTTTTAATTATTATTAGGGACATATTTAATTAATTATAGGATGTAAAATATTAAACGTGTACAGGATCAGACGAAGATGTCTGCAAGTAAATAACCCGCCTTATGCCTCACATTTTAAGGTCTTAAAATTATATTTTAATTTAGTTATTATTAATAAATTTAATTTATTTAGGCTTCATAATATTAATGTAACTCAATAACTTTCCAACAAATTAATTTAATATACACTTAATCAACTAAAGAACATAAATAACCAAAAAAAGGAATAAGTCAAGAACATATAAGGAAACATTGAAGCAGACTCAATAGATATTCACGAAAGAGTGAATTAAATGGTAATAAGAGGTTGTTACCTAATGATTTTTGTTGAAGTTTCTATAAATATAGTTTGATGAAGATCTGAGATGAACATAAACAAATTGAGTATCTGTGGAGGCCCTTAATACATATGTAGTATTAAGTCTGAACTGATGAAGAAAGTGATGAGAGGAATAACTTGTATTGTAAGTTATATCCTAAAAAAATAAGTGTGAATTGTTGTGAACTTTGTATTAGAAGCACAAAGTTTTGCAATTATTGGTCAAAAATTGATTAAAAAAACTATAAAAACCAATGTTAATTTAAGAAATTAACTATTTTATGAATTTATTGAGAAACAACCTCATTATTTTAGGAAACACATGTATGAATAGTATGTAATGCTATGATGTTGTTATTGTTGTTTTCTTTTGCTTCAATCTACAATTAGAAATATTTTGTATAAAATGTGTTAGATTGGTAACTTTTTAATTAAAGCAACATAAATATTATTTGAACAACAAATAAACACGTGTGTATCAATAATGTCAACTCAATAAGAGATTTAACCGTAAATCACCCAACTTTGTCTATTCAATCAAACAGATGCAACAATCAAAATTAACCAGCCCATGCTCTTTTGGTGTGCTAATTAATTAATAATCAAAGAATATAAATCATATTAATATTGTATGGTCCCGCCATATTTTTTTTTTAAGATTCAACAAAGTTTCATTTAAAATTAGAATTGGTGTTTTAATTTGGGGACCATGTCTAGTGTCATAAAGTTGTTGTAATTTTTTGTTTGATTTTTGGGATGAAAAAATAACATATTGAAGTTAAATAGGTATGTATATATTTTATGGACAGTGTAGACATTCAAGTTTGTGTAATGTTATATTAACTTGTTTAGGGAGGTATAAATTGCTGAAAGCAGTTAAAATAGTAAATTTCAAAATGGTAAACCTAAGTAGTAACATTTTTTGTACACTTTTATGAGTTTCTGATCTTTATTCCAGCCATGTGTATAGTTCTGCACATTCAAATCATATGTAAAAATTAAAATAACGATAATAAAAAATGATTGGTTGTTAAAATATTTTTGTAAAATATGTAAATGTTCAGTAATTAGTTGCTGACAAAGATTCTATACAAATGTTATTGTGTTACTTGCACAATCATGTAAACAAACAACTAAAGAATCTCTTTGTACACAATATTTAAGACCTTGTTTTCACTGGACTGGTTATCGTCGTTACTAATAATATATAATCCAATTTGATTGGTTACTCTCGATATGGCGACATACAATTGTCCTTGAGTAAATACTTGTTTAGACAAATATAATTTAACGTACTGCAACAATTGTTCTTGACTTTTATTTATTCTCATGGAAAAATATAATGATATAGGATATTGTCTTCCATTAATGATAAAAGACCAATTGTATTCTAAAGGCAACAAAGATATTCTTGGAATGAGAATTTTATCTCCAATGGAAGATCCACTCAACACTTCTCCTTCCACAAACAATTTTCCAAGTTGTGTAATTTTCATTATTGTACCATTACATAGCTCATATCCTTGATTCAAAATTTCTCATTAGCATAATTACTGATCCTTTTTTAAGCCTTAAAATGTGTGATGGCAAACTCGGAAATTTGAGTGTATTCAAAAACTTAGTAGGGTAAAGAAGATCCTCATCTTGAGCATTGAAATCCGATTTACAAATTGAGTCTGATGATAAATAGATCATTTCTTCGCCTGTCAAGTTATTCAAAATGTGGTGATTTATATCATTAACTATTTCATTTTTAGGTTTCAAGATAGCTCACGAAACAAGGTAACTTGTGTCCCCAATGTGGCTATTTAAATTTGGATAAATAATGTCAACTATAGATTGAATACCATCATGTGATTTTGGGAGCATCAAATTTTGTTCTTTTGATATCCATGATTTTCCGATATATGGGCATTGTTTTTCATCACCTACATCAAGTATCCAATTTGCGAACTTTTGCATTGCATATTTTCATAATGAGTCCAACTCATTTGATTGTAGACACATGTTTTTACGTAGCAGATGAACCTCACATGATTTCCAAAGGTATGAATTTTTTATGCAAGCTTGGATCATATCATGCCTATCACCTTTTCAAACTACAAGTAAAATCTGACAAAAGTCACCACCCAATACATTAGTTACTCCACCAAATTGTTTCAAACTGTAGTATTCTTTGATTCTTTTCATAATGTTAATCTACTGCTTCAAAGCAATATTTGTTGGCCATGGGTGCCTCATCTCAAATCATTAAAGATGTTTGCATAATTAATTCAACAAGATTATGCCTTTATTGATTGAACATGTTGAAGTCTCATTTGGATTCAAAGGTAATTGAAATCTAGAATGTGCAGTTCGGCCACCTGGTAGTAATTGAGCAGTGATGCCAAAAGTTGAACAAGTAAAGCAATCTTACCTTCCGATCTTAATTTTGCAAGTAGTGTTCGCAAAAGATAAGTTTTTCCCGTTCCACCAAAACAATACACAAAGAATAAATTTCCAAAGTTCAAGGTAACTGATTGAAGCACAAAATCATGAATTGTCTTTTGATCTAAATTAAGACCATGTAGCAACTGAGAGTATTCTTCATAGATTTTTAACATATCATAATTTAGCTCTTATGTAAGAAGACAGTTTTTCGTTTCCTCAATTACATTGCTATTAGGAATGGTCATTCCTTTGTAATCTTCCAAAGACTTCCCGACCTTTCTAAGATATTTTTCCATCTCTAAAAGCACATAGTTTTTTAATTGGTCATCTTACAAATGGAGGTCAAGGAAGTTTAGTAGTCGGCGTTGCCTGTATAAAATATCTTTAGAAAACAACTTCCAATTAGATTTCTAAAGCAAACATGGATTAATAACTGTACAATTCACTAAAACTGTTGAGAAGAGTTGGTGTAGTTGAATTCACTAAAACATGGATTGTGCTGCTTCTTTAATACAATAATCAAATTCTTTATCATCCTCTAGTAAACCAAGTGCATAACATGCATCCTTATAAGTTAGATGTACGAACCCATTAACAGTTTTAATTTCTTTGAATGGAAGACTACCTTGTACTTTGTTTAAGAGCATCTGTAAATAAAAAATTTCTCCAGTTGTGGGAGGAACATAATATATTCTTCCAACACTCCTTCCATTTTTCTGTCTTGTTCGCTTTTTGCTGGTCCTATTCCAAACATATTTAATTGGAAATTCTGGATATGATAGTTGTCGAGCTTCCATATCTTCAGAGTTCATTTTCGTCCGCTCTATGAACATTGTGGTTTCAATTCATTCTCTATTTAAAATAGTAGAAATACACATAGATTCTGAGAAATATATTTTTGTTGCCCATGGAGGTGAAAAGAAATGCGTTCGACGACTGGTTTTCTAAAAAACATATTAAACTAGAAAATTCTACATGAAGCCTCTAATTGAGCATTGTATTTAAAATCAAGGTACTTCTTAACTTCATCACAAAAGTGCATTGAACTTGTTGAATTGTTATCAAAGTTTTCTACATTAGAGATCACTGCTCTAAATCGATCAGGACTTTTGTTGATATATTTGAAAAGATATTTAATTGATCTAGAACAATTTGTAAAGCTCAACATTAATATGGACATCATATATTATCAAAAGATTTCTATTGTATGGGACCACGTAACGACTACCAAGTTGGCTGTCATTCTTCAAGATGTATCGACCACCATTTCTTCGCATATATATAAGGAACCCATTTTCATCTATTGATGGTTTATCATGAAATCTCTTTGGATAATGCTTCCCACATTTTCCATTAACCATACATGGAGATTTTTCATTTTAAATACCACAAGGTTCATGTATCATAAATCGCTCAACTGCAATAAAAGTAAGAGGGTCAATATCTTTATCTGGAATTTCTGCCGATATGGTGTTGTAAGATCAGATGTGCACCTAAGAGGGGGGGGGGTGAATTAGGTGTTTGGTTATTTTGATCGTTTTTAAAATTATAGTGATTGATTTTTGCGCTTATGGATAGTAAAGGATAATGTAAATGGTAGTAATGTAAAGAACACAAAAGATTTATCCTGGTTCCCCTAATCACCAAGGGTACGTCCAGTCCTCTTGCTCACCACAAGAGATTTTCTTCACTATCTGTCAGAATATGTACAAGTCCTCACCCTGGGACCTTGGCAACAATCTTCTAACAAACTTTCAAAGATAGAACACTACTATCTTAGATACAGCACTTAAAAGAAAGCACAACTTTCTTTTACAATCACTTTGTTGTTTTTGATAAGGATATAGGAATAGAATGAAGGTAGTATAATTCAAGATTTATTCAAGTACTTTTGAGAACCTTAAGGATATGAAAATGATATGCAAGTACTTGAACTTCTGAAAAGACTTAGAAAAATTTAGAAAATTTAGTTCAAAGTCTTTGAAATTGTGTAATTTGAAATTGGTAATTTGAAAATGAAGTTATGACCTATTTATAGTCCTCAAACAACTCTTTAGATTCGTGGCCTTTGATCCAAGAGGTTTGAGAACGAATTACAATGTTTTAAATTGAATTCAAAGCTGAAAAATTGCATTGGTTGCAGTTGTATTCGACTACCACATTTCTGTATTCGAATACAGCTTGCTGCAACGTTAAAAATTTTCAAACATTTCTCTGTGTAGTCGAATACAGATGAGATGGCCAACTCTCTGACTTAGCCATGTTTTATCTTGTATTCGACTACAAGATTTTGTATTCGAATACGACTTGCTGCAACGTTCAAAAATCATTCAAAATTTTCACTGTGTAGTCGAATACAGATGAGATGGCCAACTCTCTGACTTAGCCATGTTTTTATCTTGTATTCGACTACAAGATTGTTGTATTCGAATACGACATTAAATTTTGTCAAAAATAAAGATTTTAATATTTTGAAAATATTATTTATGCATATGCAAAGTAATTAAGGTTCTCTTGTATTTGAATTATGACTTGAATTATTTTACCTTTATATAATCTATTTATTTGTAATTTCATCAGGGGATGTTTGAGGAATTCTTCTTTTTGTTGCTGTGTCACCATTGGTCTTTGTGTATAATCAAAAACGTATTTTTACAGGTGTCATCAATCTTAGATGGTGTTTGTATTTTATCTTCTGAATGTAAGAACATTAATATGTGGGCATGGGGAAAACCTCTTTTTTTAAATTCAATGGTGTACACAACTGTTAAAGAAAAGGAAACACATAATTAAAACGAATGAAATAAATAAAAACATTATGGGATATTTTTATTTTAATATTCATAGATTTTATTAGCATATCAATATTGTTACATACAATAATGGGTAGTGTAGATAAATTTCCGTATTTCTTTAGTTTGTAGATTAATCAAAGACTAAAATGAATTAAAATTGTGACAAAATACATTACCTAATGTGACTTTACCAAATATTTGTTGACTTTTATCATTGATTAGCTCCCATAACTTAATAGAGAAAACACGAGTAAAGATTTCAGGTCTGTCCTCACTTTTTTTCCTTCAATAGTTTCAAAGAAAGATTGTATTTTTGGCGATTTTGGGTTGCATGTAAATGTTAAAAATAGGTCAAGATATCCAGCATATCGACATGTAGCCATCACATCCTAAGTATGATTTCAATTGTTAGTTACAGACTTAAAAAATACGTCTATAAAAAATGATTGTCAATTTAGAGAGACATTGATAAAATTTAGATATAGGCAGCCTAAGTATAGTCAAAGAATAGCATGAAAGGGGGATTTATTTACAAAGCAAAATATATTGGAAGCCACAAAGATTTGTTGGGTATGTATATAATGAATGACTAAATATAGATAGTGAAATAATTACTAACCTGGTAATTTTGTACAAGTTACCGCATCCTACCAGTATAAGACGATGGAAAGATTGTCATTCTACCAACCATTACATCTCCTTGATTAATAGCATATCTCAATTCACTATATAGTTCTGCACGCAATTGCTTTTGATTCTTTCTAATCTAATTGATTCTAACTTCTTTAATGGAAGTATAAGCATTCCAGCTCATTGTTGCAAGCGAAAAGAATAATATTGTCTCATAGTAACTATCATAATTCATAACTTCACAAAAGGTTAGTCGATCATACAGTTAGAGAATTCGTGTAGTCAACAAGTTCGGATCCATCATCACAATGCACCGTGCTCCCATGTTCTGACCAGTTAAAGTCCATTTTGGGTTTTCATTTCAGCTACCTCATCCATGAGGCTTGTTCCTCTGATTTCTAATAAGTGCATCGCCAAGTCGTCAATATGTTCGTATCATGTTCCTCAATCCACAGTGATGTACAACAAATCATCAAGCTCAAAAACCCAGACACACAGGCACGCCAAGTTGCACAATCACATCGAAGTGATATTTTCCCATCTAGAGCAGTTGCAAGAAATTCTAAATGAATCCCAATAAATTCTACAACATTACGATGGAAGACAGTTCCAGAAGCAGAGAATACAAAAAAGTCACTCCAACGCTTCTGATCATAGCACTTGGGCACATGTTTCTATTTAGTATTTTTAAAATCACTTTATAGCTGAGAATAATTTTTTAGCTTGTTTCTAAACTTTGGGTTGAAATTGAATTACAATTTTATTATTTGCATTTTAACCCTTGCTCGCTTTGTAGGCCATAACTTGAGCTCTGGATATCCGATTGAGGCATGCAAGCAGTCGTTGGAAAGCTAAAAATCAGAGCTACAACTTTTGTGTTGGAAAAAAATCTGAATTCCGAATTTTACTGAGCCTAAATTACAGATTTCGTAATCTGGACCTTCTTTGTAATAATTTAAATAACGGGCTACTAGTTTTAAAGCCCAAAAACCCGAGCACTATATATTTTGGGATTTTTTTCTTTTCTGGCATCAGATTATTTTCAGACAGAATCATAATATAATATAAACATATTTTTATTTTCAATTTTCATGGAAGGCTAATTTTACAAGGTTAATCCACGAATTCGAGTTTCATCACACCTGGAGATTCAGGTTACATCATTGATTCTGATTTATGATTCTAATTTCATTATTTGATTGTATTGATATTTCGATTGCTTAAATTGAATCTCAATAGGATCGATTATATTTATTTGACAGAATTTGGTTTCAATATCTAATTAAATTATAATTCTGCGACGCTTGTTCGTTAATTATAATATTTTGACGATTGTGATGCTTAATCCAATCAATGAAACCGAATTCACATAGGGTTGATTGTACGCTTGTCTGATCAATTCTATAGTCAAATAATAATAGAATCATGAATTAGAAATTATAGAATCTGTGATAGGTCCGAAACTCGAATGAGTGGATTAATCGTTTTGCTCATCTGTCCAAACTATTTTTTAATTTCGATAAATCATTATCAAAACCCCCAATTTCGAATTTCAACTCGGTTAATATCGTTATATCAAGAGTCCTTGCGAAACGACTCGGGTTATTACCCTTTTCTGCACTTATTTTAAATCGTATTTGATCCGTGTGCGACAGCGGATCAAATTGGTGCCGTTGTCGGGGACTCTTTGATAATAATATTAACCAGTTTTAGAGTATTACTAACCATTCTAACCATTGTTTCTTTGTGCTTTGTTGTTCTATAGGTCAGATAGGGTTGTGCTAGCTCGTAGGCACGGTGCTAGTCCGAAAAATCCGGTTTTCAGGCGACTGTGGTGGATTGCTCCGAATTTTCCCAAATTCCTTCATCTGGACCACTTTTTTAATTTTCGATATTTTCAAAAAAATCCAAAAAAAATTGCGTTACCTTTATTTGATTTTTAGAGATTTTTGGTGGTATTTTTATATTTTTTTTATTTTATTTGTTAGTGTTTTCGATTTTTCATTTCAATTTTAGCAATAGGGACATTGTTGGAATTTTCAGAATTGTGATTTTGCATTGTATTATTATGATGATGCATGACTAGGGCTAGTTTTGTAAATTTGCACCCCCTTGACCCTGAAATAGATAGGACCTTCCATTTACGGCGTAGACTTAATAGAGCTGCTGCTAGTGCTAACGTGTCAGATAGAGAGTTAGATAGTGATAGTGATAGTGATAGTGAAAAAAGTGACATTTTGCTGCACAATATGGCTGATATGAATAATAGAACTTTAAGACAACTTGCTGCACCTGATGTTACCTATAATGCATTGTGTATTGAATATCCTGAAGTTACTGTACCATTTGAACTTAAATCTGGTTTAATACACTTGCTTCCAAAGTTTAATGGTCTTGCAGGTGAGGATCCCCACAAACACTTGAAGGAGTTTCATGTGGTGTGTTCTACCATGAAACCTCAAGGAGTCACAGAAGATCATATCAAGTTGAGAGCCTTTCCATTCTCACTTCAAGATGCTGCCAAGGATTGGTTATACTACCTTCAGCCAAGTTCTGTCACAAGTTGGAATGAATTGAAGAAATTGTTTCTAGAAGAATTCTTCCCTGCCTCAAGAGCTGCTTCAATCAGAAATGAAATATGTGGCATTAGACAGATTGACAGGGAATCACTACATGAGTATTGGGAGAGATTCAAGAAATTGGTGTCTAGCTGTCCTTACCATCAGATTTCTGATCAATTGCTCATCCAGTATTTTTATGAAGGTTTGCTGCCTATGGATAGAAGTATTTTGGATGCTGCTAGTGGGGGAGCACTTGTCGATAAGACACCAGAAGAGGCAAAAGCTTTGATTAAGAACACGTCCATTAATTCCCAACAGTTTACAACTAGAAGCAATTCAGCTGTTTTGACAAAGGGAGTGAATGAGATTCAAACTTCTTCCCACAAGAATCTAGAAAGCAGACTTGATGAGCTTACATCTTTAGTGAAGAAATTGGCAGTAGGTAAAGCCCAAGCAGCGGTATGTGGTATTTGCACTTCTCTAGAACATCCTACAGATTCATGTCCTACCTTGCAAGACGATCCAGTTGTTGATGCTCCTCAAGCATATGCAGCAAACATATTCACCCCTCAAGCCAACTATGATTTGTCGTCTAACAGGTACAATCCCGGTTGGAGAAATCATCCCAACTTGAGATGGGGGAATTCAGTTGCACAACAACAACAGCAATAACAGCCTAGGCAGCAAAACATTCCGCATCAACAACAAAACATTCCTCAGCAGCAAAACAGTACACCTTCATTAGAGGACCTTTTCAAGCAAATGGCTGTCCAAAATCTTCAATTCCAACAAAGAACAGATTCCACAATTCAGAATTTGGAGACAAAGATTGGTCAACTGGCCACTTCAATTAATCAGATGCAAACTCAGGGATCAAACCAACTACCTGCCCAGTCGGTAGTAAATCCAAATGCCCCTAATGTCAGTGCAATTACATTGAGGTCTGGGAAAGCTGTTGAAACACCAAAGGTATCTGAAACTGTTGTGAAAAATAACAAGGTTGCTGAAGAAATTTTGATACCTGAAATTGTTGGTGATGACCAAAATATACCACTTCCTTTTCCTCAAAGGGCGGTGAAGACTAAGAAAATGGACGAGGCAGATAGGGACAGGGAGATCTTGGATACATTTAGGAAGGTGGAAGTGAACATTCCCCTCCTTGAAGCAATTAAACAGATTCCGAGATATGCCAAATTTTTAAAAGAGTTGTGCACACACAAGAGAAGGTTAAAAGGTAATGAAAGAGTAAACACGGGGCTTAATGTTTCAGCCCTCATTCAGCCAATGCCCCAAAAATGCAAAGATCCAGGAACTTTTTCCATTCCATGTACCATAGGCAGTAGTCAATTTGAAAATGCCATGTTAGATTTTGGAGCTTCTATTAATGTTATGCCCACATCTATTTTTAACTCTCTTGCTCTTGGACCTTTAGAGAGTACATGTGTTACCATTCAACTGGCGAACAGAAGCAATGCTCGCCCCACTGGACTTGTGGAGGATGTACTTGTTTGAGTAAATGAATTAATATTTCCTGCAGATTTTTACATTCTGGACATGGAGGGAGAGAATAACTCCAACAGGGCGCCTATCATTTTAGGCAGACCATTTTTGAAAACTGCTCGAACTAAAATTGATGTACATGCTGGAACTCTATCCATGGAATTTGGTGATAACATTGTAAAATTTAACATCTTTGATGCTATGAAACACCCCATGGAAGAGCATTCTGTTTTTCAAATTGAATTACTTGCTGATTTGGTTGATGACACTTACCCTGATATGTTTACTGCTGATTTTCCTTCACTGTATGATTTTGATGATACTTTTATTTGTGAATTTTGCATAGATAATCAGTTGTGCTCTGTGTGTGCTGAGATTGAAGCTGCTTTGCAGGTTGATCATTATGCTGATGTTGATACTTCTACTAACATAATTGATTTTGCAGACTTTCTCTATTGATTGAATCAGTGACTATGCACTATTTAAAAATTGTCTCAAAACAATTCATTCTATTAGAATGAACTATTAGAATGAAGAAAAAATCCATTTTCAAGAAGACAAGCAAAAAAAGGGGTAGAGACCCCTCCATAAATGAAATACTAAAAGGCTTTCTTTTAATTTGAATTGTTTGAATTGTTTGAAAGGTCTCAAAATGGAGGTATGAGATTGCGAATACAAATAGTTATTCTTTTTTTTTCATAAAGAATAAGAAAAAACGTAAACCATTGATTTAGGGATTTCATTGATCTATTTTACATCATAATTATAGACATAATTTTTAATTTGATTGAGCCGTACGAATAAAAAACTTCTTATACAATTCTAGGGGGGGGGGTTGTATTGTTCAGGTATATCTATTCCAATGATCCGTTTATCGAATCGTTGCAATTGATGTTCAATCACGAAGCAAGAGAAGGCAAAGATTTTCGGAAAGTGGCTTTTTCTGATCCAATAAAGAATCAAACCGATTTCAATATTCCTGTTATTGTTAATTTCCTTGAATAAGGCGTTCAACCTACAGGAACTGGTCAGGATATTTCAAAAAAAAAAAAAGAGGATGTTTTTATAGAACGTTGCTTTAATCAACAAGCGAAATTGAATTAATGAAAATTTAGAGGCTATGGATAACTTCTATAATATAATAGATTTATAGAATTCTTTTCTCTTTTATCCCCCGCTCTCTTGTTGTATTGATACCTAATTTTCGATTTCCATGTTAATAACATGAAATGCTGTTCTCTATAAGCACAAAAATAGATTCTAATTTTTTTATTTCAAATAGTTTTTATTTGATATAAAAATATTAATTCAAATATTTTTGTTTTGAATACTCACTCCCTCGTTATTTTTATCAGTGTTATTTTTATCAGTTAAAAATCCCAGTATAATTTTTATATTAAATATAATTTTTTTATTGTTATTCAGTAAATGAATAATATGAAAAAAATTATATTTTTCATCTAATGACTATTCATCTATTGTATTTTCATGTAAATAAAGGGAAAAAGTTCTATGGAAAAATGGTGGTTCAATTCAATGCTATTTAATAAGAAGTTAGAATACAGGTGTGGTTTAAGTAAATCCATAGATAGTTTTGGTCCTATTGAAAATAAGAGTGAAGACCCATCCATTTTAACTGATATGGATAATACCATTGATACTTGCAAAAACAATAGTGAAAATGATAGTTACTGTGATGTTGATTATTTAGTAGATGTCAGCAACATACAGAATTTCCTATCTAATAAAACCTTTTTAGTTAGGGATAGTAATAGTTATTTTTATTCCATATTTTTTGCTATTGAAAATAAAATTTTGGAGATTGACTATGCTAGTCAATTTAATTGGAAAAATATCATTAATAATTGCATTGAGAATTATCTTCGTTCTCAAATATGTATTGATAGTGACATTTTAGATAATAGTTTCAAATATAATGATAATGATAATGACAGTGACGTTTATAGTTACATTTGTGGTAAGGTCACAAATAATAGTCAAAGCAACAGTACTAATATAATAACTATTACAAATGATACAAATGATAGTGATTTTAATAAAAAAGAAAGTTTTAATAATGCCGATTTTACTCAAAAATATAAACATTTGTGGGTTGAATGCGAAAGTTGTTATGGATTAAATTATAAGAAAGTTTTTAAATCAAAAATGAATATTTGTGATTACTGTGGATATCATTTGAAAATGAGCAGTTCAGATAGAATCGAACCCTAGAGATGAAGACATGGTATCTCTCGATCCCATTGAATTTCATTCGGAAGAGGAACCTTATAAAACTCGTCTTGATTCTTATCAAAAAAGGACGGGATTATTGGAGGCTGTTCAAACAGGCACAGGTCAAATAAACGGTATTCCTGTAGCAATTGGTATTATGGATTTTCAGTTTATGGGGGGTAGTATGGGATCCGTAGTGGGTGAGAAAATCACTCGGTTGATCGAATATGCTACCAATCAACTTTTACCCCTTATTATAGTATGTGCGTCTGGAGGTGCGCGTATGCAAGAAGGAAGTTTGAGCTTAATGCAAATGGCTAAAATTTCTTCTGCTTTATATAATTATCAAATCAATAAAAAGTTATTCTATGTAGCGATACTTACATCTCCTACTACTGGTGGGGTCACAGCTAGTTTTGGCATGTTGGGGGATGTCATTATTGCCGAACCAAATGCTTACATTGCATTTGCTGGTAAAAGGGTAATTGAACAAACGTTGAATAAGGAAGTTCCCGAAGGTTCACAATCGGCTGAATTTTTATTCCAAAAGGGTTTATTTGATTCAATCGTACCTCGTAATCTTTTAAAGGAGGTTTTAGGTGAGTTATTTCAGTTTCATGGTTTCTTGCCTTTGACTCAAAATGGAAATTAATGCAGACTCTAATTTTATTTTTTATTTTTCAATTTTGAACTGCAAATAGTATAAATTATTCGGATACAAAAATAAAATTAGAACACACAAGAGTAAAGTCATAAGATAATAATAGAAAGCTACTAAGAATAATAAAAAGATATATTTTCATAGACATGTTTCTTGTAGAAATCTAAGGCTAAATGTATACAGTTATTTCGCTCTACATTTCTTATCTTTAATAAATTTTTTATTATTTTTAGATTTTTGATTCTTAATAAATCTTATTAAGTTTTTCTTTGATTATGGATTTACTATATTCTATACTTATTATGTATACTCCATTTATACAGTAAAAAATAGATATATCTATATTTATTATTTAAATATAGATATATCTATTCATTTAGTTATACGTAGTATAATTTTTAAAATAGAGTTAGTATAAGTCTATATGAATTATAGTGATTAAATACTATCTTTATTAGAATATAATAATTACAATATAATAATAATTCAAATATTAATCTAAGAATCAACAAAAAATAACAGGTACAAATTTAAAATTGAGGTACCCCATTTTATGATAAACTTACCTTCCTTTTTTGTTCCTTTAGTCGGCCTAGTATTTCCGGCAGTTGCAATGGCTTCTTTATTTCTTTATGTTCAAAAAAACAAGATTTTTTAGATAAGGGCAGTAGTAAGAAGTCTCATATATATATATTTTTAAAGTTCCATTTATTTCCACGGGTACAAATTTAAAATTGAGGTACCCATTTTATGATAAACGTTTATGTGTTTTTAGTGGGCCTTGTATTAATTGTAATGTCTGTTTTATTCGTTTATGTTCCAAAATTCATTTTGGGGTCAGAAAAATATGTTTGTCGTTCACAAGACGCATGGCTTGACATTGTAACGGGGTCCCGAAAACCAATCAATTTCTTCTGGGCTTCTTTCACTCTTTTAGGTTCATTAGGGGTGTTATATATTTCAGTTTCTAGTTATTATGGTAGGCATTTTTTCTCTTTCATTTCGTCCGAATTTGTAGTTCCTTTTTTGCCACAAGGGGTCACACTGACTTTCTATGGAATCGCGGGTCTCTTTCTAAGTTTTCATTGGTGGCTTCTCATTTTTTGGAATGTGGGTAGTGGTTATAATTTTTTTGATAAAAAAAATAGAATGGTGTGTTTTTTTCGTTACGGATTTCCTGGAACATATCGTCGTATTTTTCTCCGAGTTCGTATAGAAGATATTCAGTCCCTCATACTACAAGCTAACCCTAACCCAGAACCTAGTAGCGGTGTCCTTTATATGCAAACCAGAGAACAAGGGACCATTCCCTTGACTGCTGGTGATGATTATTATGATAGGACTCCACGCAACGTTATACAAAAAGCTTGGGACTTGTCCAGATTCTTGAGTGTTCCAATGGAAATAGTTCCATATTCTTGAGTCTACCAATCAAAATAGTTGTATCAAAAAATTTCGAAAAATAAATGCTTTCTTTAAGAAAGCATTTATTTTTCGAAATTTTTACTTTTGAAACAATATTTTTCTTCTTCATTCAAATTGGCGGTGGATTATTTTGTTTTATTATTTGATTTCTGTATTTTTTTTTTTTTCAAATAAAAGTAAAAAACGAACTTCCGAATTAAAAATAAAAAAGCGAGAATAGATTATCAATTTATATGAGTAAATTCGAAATTGATATATAGCTAAACTCTATTACTTATAATAGAACTTATGCTTGATAGAAAGATTATTATTATATATAGTTGATAAATGAATGGGATGAACATTAAAGATGAAAAATAAAGATGAAAAATAAAGATGAAAAATGGAAAAAAAGAAACCATTCATTCCACTTCTATGTCTTACATCTATAGTCTTTTTGCCCTGGTGCATCTCTTTTACATTTAAAAATAGTCTTGAATCTTGGATCACTAATTGGTGGAATACGAAACAATCCGAAATTTTCGTGAATATCATTCAAGAAAAAAATATTTTAAAGAAATTCATAGAGTTCGAGGAACTCTTCCTCTTGGATGAAATGCTAAAGGAATACCCGGAAACACCTTTACAAAACCTTCGTATCGAAATCTACAAAGAAATCATCCAATTGATCAAGACGCACAACCAAGATCGTATCCATACAATTTTTCATTTTTTTACAAATTTAATCTGTTTGCTTATTCTAAGTGGTTATTCTATTTGGGGTAATCAAGAAATCATAATTCTTAACTCTTGGGTTCAAGAATTTCTATATAACTTAAGTGACACAATAAAAGCTTTTTCTATTCTTTTATTAACAGATTTATGTATAGGATTCCACTCGACTCATGGTTGGGAACTAATGATTGGGTCAGTCTATAAAGATTTTGGATTTACTCAGAATGATCAAATTATATCCGGTCTTCTTTCTACTTTTCCAGTCATTTTAGTTACTTTTTTAAAATACTGGATTTTCCGTTATTTAAATCGCGTATCTCCGTCGCTTGTAGTGATTTATCATTCCATGAATGATTGAAAAAATGATTCACTGATCCAATTATAAAGTTTCTTTTTTTATATAAAAGCTAAACACTCCAAAATTGACTTATTCTTTTTCGTTCTACTCGTATTCTTCCTATATTCTAGGAAAAGAATTTCAGTAAATAGCAGAATAATGGATAGGGAACTATGCCAGTAACCTACCTAATCTTATTGTAGAAATTTTCAGGATCAATGATTGGATCATGCAAACTAGAAATGCTTTTTCTTGGATAAAGGAAGAGATTACTCGATCCATTTCCGTATTGCTCATGATATATATAATAACTGGAGCACCCATTTCATATGCATATCCCATTTTTGCCCAGCAAGGTTATGAAAATCCGCGAGAAGCTACCGGCCGGATTGTATGTGCTAATTGTCATTTAGCTAATAAGCCCGTAGATATTGAGGTTCCACAAACTGTACTTCCCGATACGGTATTTGAAGCTGTTGTTCGAATTCCTTATGATATGCAAGTGAAACAAGTTCTTGCTAATGGTAAAAAGGGGGCTTTGAATGTGGGGGCTGTTCTTATTTTACCCGAGGGCTTTGAATTGGCCCCTCCTGATCGTATTTCGCCCGAGATTAAAGAAAAGATAGGTAATTTGTCTTTTCAAACCTATCGTCCCACAAAAAAAAATATTCTTGTGGTAGGCCCCGTTCCTGGAAAGAAATATAGTGAAATTACCTTTCCTATTCTTTCTCCAGATCCCGCTACTAAGAGAGATGTTAACTTCTTAAAATACCCTATATACGTAGGCGGTAACAGAGGAAGAGGTCAGATTTATCCCGACGGGAGTAAGAGTAATAATAATGTTTATAATGCTACAGCAACTGGAATAGTAAACAAAATCATACGAAAAGAAAAAGGTGGATACGAAATAACGATAGTGGATGCAGCGGATGGACGTGAAGTGATTGATATTATACCTCCAGGACCAGAACTTCTTGTTTCAGAGGGTGAATCCATCAAACTTGATCAACCATTAACTAGTAATCCTAATGTGGGTGGATTTGGTCAGGGGGATGCGGAAATAGTCCTTCAAGATCCGTTACGTGTCCAAGGTCTCCTGTTCTTCTTCGCATCTATTATTTTGGCACAAATCTTTTTGGTTCTTAAAAAGAAACAATTTGAGAAGGTTCAATTGTCCGAAATGAATTTCTAGTTACTCAGATTTATCAACATATTAAGCTCGTAAAAAGAACTCCATTTTTGTTGATAAGTTATGTAAAGACCTTTGGTTTTCTACACTCTTTTTCTACCATATTTAGAGAATTCCTTGTACCGTAGAACTAGTTAGTCATAGTATGTATATTGGGAAGAAGACTATTTGACTTTGGTTCTTTGCTTTTTTTTTTTTTTTCAACTCCTCTATAATCAATTAGAACCATATGATTATGTCGCTGTTTTGATGTACTACAATAGAAATATATTAATCCCTTTCTATTGTAATAGAATTTGAATTAAATTCGA
>JBBPBP010009779.1:65709004-65746798 GCA_037974735.1 Cicer chorassanicum | reverse complement strand
TTAAGTGACACAATAAAAGCTTTTTCTATTCTTTTATTAACAGATTTATGTATAGGATTCCACTCGACTCATGGTTGGGAACTAATGATTGGGTCAGTCTATAAAGATTTTGGATTTACTCAGAATGATCAAATTATATCCGGTCTTCTTTCTACTTTTCCAGTCATTTTAGATACTTTTTTAAAATACTGGATTTTCCGTTATTTAAATCGCGTATCTCCGTCGCTTGTAGTGATTTATCATTCCATGAATGATTGAAAAAATGATTCACTGATCCAATTATAAAGTTTCTTTTTTTATATAAAAGCTAAACACTCCAAAATTGACTTATTCTTTTTCGTTCTACTCGTATTCTTCCTATATTCTAGGAAAAGAATTTCAGTAAATAGCAGAATAATGGATAGGGAACTATGCCAGTAACCTACCTAATCTTATTGTAGAAATTTTTAGGATCAATGATTGGACCATGCAAACTAGAAATGCTTTTTCTTGGATAAAGGAAGAGATTACTCGATCCATTTCCGTATTGCTCATGATATATATAATAACTGGAGCACCCATTTCATATGCATATCCCATTTTTGCCCAGCAAGGTTATGAAAATCCGCGAGAAGCTACCGGCCGGATTGTATGTGCTAATTGTCATTTAGCTAATAAGCCCGTAGATATTGAGGTTCCACAAATTGTACTTCCCGATACGGTATTTGAAGCTGTTGTTCGAATTCCTTATGATATGCAAGTGAAACAAGTTCTTGCTAATGGTAAAAAGGGGGCTTTGAATGTGGGGGCTGTTCTTATTTTACCCGAGGGCTTTGAATTGGCCCCTCCTGATCGTATTTCGCCCGAGATTAAAGAAAAGATAGGTAATTTGTCTTTTCAAACCTATCGTCCCACAAAAAAAAATATTCTTGTGGTAGGCCCCGTTCCTGGAAAGAAATATAGTGAAATTACCTTTCCTATTCTTTCTCCAGATCCCGCTACTAAGAGAGATGTTAACTTCTTAAAATATCCTATATACGTAGGCGGTAACAGAGGAAGAGGTCAGATTTATCCCGACGGGAGTAAGAGTAATAATAATGTTTATAATGCTACAGCAACTGGAATAGTAAACAAAATCATACGAAAAGAAAAAGGTGGATACGAAATAACGATAGTGGATGCAGCGGATGGACGTGAAGTGATTGATATTATACCTCCAGGACCAGAACTTCTTGTTTCAGAGGGTGAATCCATCAAACTTGATCAACCATTAACTAGTAATCCTAATGTGGGTGGATTTGGTCAGGGGGATGCGGAAATAGTCCTTCAAGATCCGTTACGTGTCCAAGGTCTCCTGTTCTTCTTCGCATCTATTATTTTGGCACAAATCTTTTTGGTTATTAAAAAGAAACAATTTGAGAAGGTTCAATTGTCCGAAATGAATTTCTAGGTACTCAGATTTATCAACATATTAAGCTCGTAAAAAGAACTCCATTTTTGTTGATAAATTATGTAAAGACCTTTGGTTTTCTACACTCTTTTTCTACCATATTTAGAGAATTCCTTGTACCGTAGAACTAGTCAGTCATAGTATGTATATTGGGAAGAAGACTATTTGACTTTGGTTCTTTGCTTTTTTTTTTTTTCAACTCCTCTATAATCAATTAGAACCATTTGATTATGTCGCTGTTTTGATGTACTACAATAGAAATATATTAATCCCTTTCTATTGTAATAGAATTTGAATTAAATTCGACTCGATACTAAATCTTAAAAAATAGGCAAAGAATATTAAGTAAAGTAGGAATAGAAATGGAGAGAAAGGGGATTCTAGGATGGATAATTTGTCTTTTCCTAGAGTCCGATTCCTTTTTGTTTATATCGAAATAGATACGTAGTGAAGTAATGGACAAACAAAAAAGTGAGTGAATTTGATTCACTAAATAGAACTTCTTAAATTCACTTAAAAAATAAGAATGAAATCATGATTCGATATTTTTAGAGACTAAAATCGATTTCGAGTAAGATTTCATTAGTATAGTATCAAAAAAGTTCGGTTCTACAGAATATTTGAGTGGTAGAAAATATATATTATATAAATATATATTATATAATAAATATAATACATTACATAATAATTCTTACAAAATAGAATTATTTCATATAGAATACTATATTATTGCACCACCCCCAAGAAGTATTCCTTCTTTCTTTTACTTTTCTTTCAACTTGAAAGCAAAAGTATCGACAGATATTATCCAGAAAAAATGTTTTGAATCAATTAATGAAGTTCATTTTTCAAAAACATCCTAAAAAAATGAAATGGAGTTTTTTGAAACATACCAAAAAGTTATCTATTGAGTCATTTACAAAAATATTTTGATTATGAAGAACTCAACGGGACCCCCTCGAATTCGTCAAAGAAAGAGTGGATCCCTGTTGAGTTCTTATGCTTTCATTTCGAAAACGAAATTCATCCGATTACTACAGGGATGATCCCAACCCGGAATATGAACCATAAAAGAAAATACCAATTAAACCGATCACGGCAATACCAGCTACAGTACCTATTATCCAAAGAGGAATCCTTCCAGTAGTATCGGCCATTTATCCCACTTTCCTCCACATTTGATCAAGTAGTCAGTCATGCTAAAGACCTAAACAGTCATAGATAATTATGAAATGATATCCTTCCGAATGGGATAAGAGAATTCCTAATATATATATATATATACTATTCCCTTTTCTTCTATTAATTGAAGAAATAATTTGAAAATAAAACAGCAAGTACAAAAATGAGTAATAACCCCCAGTAGAGACAGCCAGAAAAGTCTTAGACTCGGGTTTCTTTTGGCCCACTCTATTTAAAGATGCTTTTGAGACTTACAAAACTTGTGAACAATGTCAAATAGCAGGAACAACAACCACTCGTCGGAGTGAGATGCCTCAACAACCTATGCTTTTCTGTGAAGTATTTGATGTGTGGGGCATTGACTTTATGGGCCCTTTTTCCTGTATCTTTTGGTTTTGTCTACATTTTACTTGCTGTTGATTATGTTTCGAAGTGGGTGGAAGCAATACCCACTAGGACTAATGATTCTAAAGTTGTTGCAGGTTTTATCAGATCAAATATTTTTTGCAGGTTTGGAATACCCCGGGCCATTATAAGTGATCAAGGCACTCATTTTTGCAACCGTACCATGGACGCTTTGCTTTGGAAGTATGGGGTTGTGCACAGAGTCTCTACACCTTATCATCCTCAGACTAATGGGCAAGCTGAAATCTCAAACAGGGAAATCAAACAGATCTTAGAAAAGATGGTGCAGCCAAACAGGAAGGACTGGAGCCGTCGGCTGGAAGATGCTCTTTGGGCTCACAAAACAGCCTACAAAACACCAATAGGAATGTCCCCTTATCGACTGGTGTTTAGTAAGGCATGCCACCTCCCAGTGGAAATAGAGCACCATGCTTATTGGGCTGTTAAGAGCTGCAACCTTGAGATGGAGAAAGCAGGTTTGGAGAGAAAGCTTCAATTGCAACAACTTGAAGAGCTTAGACTAGAAGCTTATGAGAACTCCCGAATCTATAAAGAGAAAACTAAGTACTATCATGATAAGATGATTTCTAGGAAGAAATTTTTCATTGGCCAAAAAGTTTTACTCTTTAACTCCCGTCTGAAAATTATGGCAGGTAAACTTCAATCCAAGTGGATTGGCCCTTTTGTTGTTACTAACACTTTTCATCATGGTGCAGTGGAAATAAAAAGTGAAAACACTGACAAAGTGTTCAAAGTAAATGGACAACGCCTCAAGCTATTCCATGAGAGCTCTGTGCTTGAAGATACTACCATAGAAGAACTCTCCTTGGAAAAGCCCACCTACACTGAAGATTGAACAGGGAGCTCCCTTTCCTTACTCTTAATTCATACTTGTTACTTTCATTGAGGACAATGTGTAATTAAAGTGTGGGGGGGTAGTATTGAGGATTATATTTGTTATAGGATTTTATTTAAAAAAAATTAAAAAATAAAAAAAATAAAAAAATAAAATAACAAAAATAAATAAAAATGTGCATTGCATTGCATGCTTTTTCATTAAATTTTGTGGTTGTAAATGTTGTGAGTTTGTTTGGACTGGCATGATTAGATATTATCTTTGCATTCTTGGTAAAATAAGTTGGATTAAAATGCTAAATTGCGTATCATTTGTGATAGGTCATTAACCCTGGTGAGATTTTGAGTCTATTATGAATGGAATACATTTTTCTATCTTTTTTTGTGTGTGTGATATCTCACTCATGATTGCTAGTTACGCTAGAACTTGACTTGACTCTTGTCCGCATGCATATATTGAAATGATCTGGGCATTTGTTTCTTGTTAAGCTACTAGCCAAATAAGCCTACCCTCCAATTAACCATTTGATTAAGCCCCTTTGAGCCTAATTATCCCATTCTTTGTTATATAGCTCATTACAAGCCTAAAAGTAAAAAACAATGAATTGACCCAATCTGGGGGGATAAAGGAGTCTTTCCTTAAATAAGTGTGGGGGTGCTCAACTCAACTTGTTTGTTTAAATTTGAGGTTTTCAAAAAAAAAAAGAAAAAAAAAGAAAAAAAAAAGAAGAAAAAAGAAAAAAAAAATTGAAATGAGAAATAAAATGAGGAAAATGGTTATGTTGTGAGTAAAGAGAGTTGATAATAAAAGTCAATGATACTTACTTCTCAATGTTATTTTTCTCTCTTGATCATTACTCCTTTATCCTCTTTTGATTTTTAGCCCTAGTCTCCTTAGGATTATCTCACCCTTACCTTGGCCACGTTACAACCTGAATAAAGACCTTTTGATCATTATGTGCATGTGTTTCAATTATAGATGTTAGAGGCTTGTCAAGCTTATGGTAGTGCTAGCTTTCATGATGTGCTTTGAGGGTAAACAGTAGCCCAAACACTTGAGTGATTGAGAGAATTTTATATCTTGTGAGGACTCTATCACTTATGATGCATTCTTTGGTTAATTTATCCTCTTGTTTGCCTTGGTGTGAAAATTATTCATGAATGTCATATTCCAGGAATCGCATGCATTGCTTTGCACGGAGTGCAAAAGCTTAAGTGTGGGGAATTTGATCATAGCACTTGGGCACATGTTTCTATCCTTTTGTTTTAGTATTTTTAAAATCACTTTATAGCTTAGAATAATTTTTTAGCTTGTTTCTAAACTTTGGGTTGAAATTGAATTACAATTTTATTATTTGCATTTTAACCCATGCTCGCTTTGTAGGCCATAACTTGAGCTCTGGATATCCGATTGATGCATGCGACCAGTCGTTGGAAAGCTAAAAATCAGAGCTACAACTTTTGTGTGGAAAAAAATCTGAATTCCGAATTTTACTGAGCCTAAATTACAGATTTCGTAATCTGGACCTTCTTTGTAATAATTTAAATAACGGGCTACTTGTTTTAAAGCCCAAAAACCCGAGCACTATATATTTTGGGATTTCTTTCTTTTCTGGCATCAGATTATTTTCGGACATAATCATAATATAATATAAACATATTTTTATTTTCAATTTCCAAGGAAGGCTAATTTTACAAGGTTAATCCACGAATTCGAGTTTCATCACACCTGGAGATTCAGGTTACATCATTGATTCTGATTTATGATTCTAATTTCGTTATTTGATTGTATTGATATTTCGATTGCTTAAATTGAATCTCAATAGGATCGATTATATTTATTTGACAGAATTTGGTTTCAATCTCTAATTAAAATATAATTCTGCGACGCTTGTTCGTTAGTTGTAATATTTTGACGATTGTGATGCTTAATCCAGTCAATGAAACCGAATTCACATAGGGTTGATTGTACGCTTGTTTGATCAATTCTATAGTCAAATAATAATAGAATCATGAATTAGAAATTATAGAATCTGTGATAGGTCCGAAGCTCGAATGAGTGGATTAATCGTTTTGTTCATCTGTCCAAACTATTTTTTAATTTCGATAAATCATTATCAAAACCCCCAATTTCGAATTTCAACTCGGTTAATATCGTTATATCAAGAGTCCTTGCGAAACGACTCGAGTTATTACCCTTTTCTGCACTTATTTTAAATCGTATTTGATTCGTGTGCGACAGCGGATTGAGTCCACAAAGAACCTACAATGGGCATGCACGGTCAGGGGCAACCAGCAGAAAGGTTGATCAAAGATGGGCCAATCAAAACAAGAAAACGCTCAGAAGATTTATCAAGTTTATAGGTTATTGTGAGACTTAGAAAAGCAGCCAAAGGCAAAGGAAGTCTAGCTGGAGCATTCCATCTTCTTGAAGCAGTTCAAAATGTAGTGTCAACAGATTCATTTTAGAAACCTTATCCATATAAATATATAATGAAAACAATATATTAATCTAGAAAAATCAGTAGGGAAAAAAAAAGTATGTGGATATTTCTAGGTCACCCAGATATCTGGTTGCTAATTGAAAGTTTATCATCACCCAAAAGTTACAGGTGAAAAGAATTATTGAAGAAAGTAAAAGGCAGAAAAATACTTTCATGTTTTATTACTACAGTTTTAAGCTGTTTATATAGGAAAAGAAATTACAACAGTAATAATGAGTAATATTGTCATAATCATAAAATAAACAAAATAATATAAAATAAAATAGAATCAAATCTGAATTTCCTTGATTGTTTAATACCCCCTAAAGTTAGTGAATAGATATCTGTCATGTTCAACTTGACTATAAGTCGCTCAAAATTGGATTTTGCTAAACTTTTTGTCAAGATATCAGCGGTTTTCTAATTAGAAGTTACAAATAGCAGAGATATAATTCCAACATCAATTTTCTCTTTTATGAAGTGGCAGTCAATCTCAATGTGTTTGGTTCTATCATGTTGCGCAGAGTTGAGCTATACTTATTATTGTTGTGCTATCACATAACAATTTTAAGGGTGAGTCAACTTTCACTTTCAGTTTTTCCAAGAGTTTTTGAACCCCCAAAAGTTCACAGATTCCTTGAGTCATTGCTCTGAATTCAGCTTATGCACTGCTTCGAGCAACAACACTTTGTTTCTTACTTCTCCAAGTTACTAGATTTCCCCAAACATAAGCACAATATCTAGTAGCGGATTGTCTATCAGTAACTAATCATGTCTAATCAGCATCTGTAAATATAGAAACTTATGTGTCATTGGTTTTCTTGAAGTACAAACCTTTTCTAGGATTGAATTTTAAGTACCTTAAGGTCCAATAAACTGTCTTCAAGTGTTCTTCATAGGGAGAATGCATGAATTGGCTTACAACACTCACAGAGAAAGCGATGTCAGATCTAGTGTGGGCTAGATAAATAAGTTTGCCAGCCAACCTCTGGTATCTTCCAATATTAATAGGAACATTGTCTTTCTCTCAAAGTTTTGCATTTAATTTCATAGGAGTATATGTTGGTCTACACACATTAATCTTGGTTTCCTCCAAGAGATCTAGGATATATTTTCTTTGAGAAACAACAATTTCCTTCTTTGAGCGAGCAACCTCCATACCAAGAAAATATAAGTGCACCTAAATCTTTGATCTCAAATTCTTTTTCCAAATTTTTCTTCAATCTTTGCATCTCAACAATGTCATCTCATGTGAAAATAACATCATCTACATATACAATTAGAATTGCAACCTTACCAACACTAGAGAATTTCATAAACAAAGTATGGTCTGATTGTCCACGCATATATCCTTGCCTTTTAACCGACCAAGAGAATTTTTCAAACCAAACCCTTGGGGATTGCTTGAGACCATAAAGGGACTTTTGCAGTTTGCACACATTTAAACCAAACTTGTCTTTAAAGTCATAAGGGTTATCCATGTATACTTCCCCCTCCAAATTACCACTCAAAAAAGCATTGTTAACATCAAGTTGGTTAAGAGATCAATCTAAATTCACTGTCAAGGACAAGAGAACTCTAATAGTGTGTAATTTGGCAATAGGAGCAAAAGTCTCTGAGTAATCAATGTTATATGTCTGAGTATACCCTTTAGCAACCAAGCGTACCTTGTATCTTTCAACTGTGTTATCAAAATTATATTTCACAGTAAATACACATTTACACCCAACAATATTCTTTCCTATAGGTAAAGTCATATTCTCCAAGTTTGTTTATTCTCAAGAGCTCTCATCTCCTCAAGAAAAGTTACCTTTCACTTTGGAATTTTTAGAGCCTCCTATACATTTTTTGAAACTTCTACAGCAAACAATTGAGAGGTAAACGCAACAAATGAAGAAGACAATTTTGAATGTGACACATAATTAGACAAAGGATATTTAGTGTATGATCTAACAAGTTTCCTAATTGCAACAGGAAGGTCTATATTTAGATACTCAACATGACTCTTAAGAACAAAAAAAGATTTACCTGTATCAGGACGATGTGTTTGATTATCTATTGATTCGGAATCTTGGAAGGGTCAAAGAATGGGTTCTTTATTTCTCTTTATGGTTTCTTCTTTCAAAGGGATTTCCCTTCCATGTAAGGTCACTGATAATAAATCTGCTTTGTCTCTTTATCTAATTCATTACGTTGTAGCATTTTAAGTGGTCCTTCATTCTTATCAAGATCAAGAATTTGTTCATTGTGATTTTGATTTGAAATTCTTGCCCCATAATCTATCGGAACCTCATTCATAAGCGGATTAAGTTCCAATATGGATTCTTAAGCATTTTCTTTTGGTACATCAATATAAGTCTCCGAAGTTTGTGACTATATCACTTACAGTAATATTTTCAAAAGATGAATATTCTTTAAAATTCCCCTGAAGATGAATGCCATTAAATAAATATTGATTTTCAACAAAAGTAACATCCATGGTTACAAAAAAATCTTTGATTTGGGTTCAAAACACTTATACCCCTTCTAAGCGGGAGACTAACTAGTAAAAACACATTTGATTGCTCGTGGCTCGAGTTTGCCAAGTTGTTTACGTTCACGAGTCAAAGGAATGCAATTGCAAAAAACATCAAAAGGGGTTTTAAAATCTAAAACTTTAGATGGCATACGATTAATAAAATATAATGCAGTTAAAACAGCTTCACCCCACAAATATTTTGGAACCTTATTTGCAAAGTATAAAGCTCTAGCAACCTCAAGAAGATGCCTATTCTTTCTCTTTGCAATTCTATTTTGTTGGGGTGTATTAACACAAGAACTTTGATGAACAACCTCATGTTCAGGAAAAAAATCTAACAAAAGCATATTAAAATATTTTTTTACCAATGTCACTTTTAAAGACTTGAATATTTGTTTGGTATTGAGTTTGCACCATTTTAGAGAAATTTTTGACAACCTATCCAACTTCTGATTTTTCTTTCAATTAATAAACCCAACAAATTGTAGAATGATCATCGATAAAAGTTACAAACCATTTTTTGTTAGAAAAAGTGTTTATTCTATTAGGACTCCAAATATCATTGTGAATACCTGCAAACGGTTTAGATTGTTTATACAATTGTGTAGAAAAAGAAGAACGGTGATGTTTAACAAATTTGCCAATTTCACAATGAAATAAAGACAGATTCTCCTTAGAAAATAATTTAGGAAACAAATGTTTCAAATACAGAAAACCAGGATGTCCTAACCGTAAATGTCATAACATAATATCATCATTATTAGAAGAAAAAAAATAGATTCAAATCAAGTAGTTATTTGAGGTTGGTCTTTGAAGTCGAGTCCATTATCAAGATAATAGAGTCCTCCACTCTCCTTAGCATTGCCAATCATCTTCCTCGTATATCACATGTGTGTCATGGACGTTTGCAATGTTCACACCATGGTTTTTTCTCATCTCTCTTCCCTTCTTCATTCTTAGTAACCAAGGTAGAGCTTTCGACCTCCGCAGCATAAGGTGACTTACCCATCATAACACATTTTCTCGCCTCTTCTCTTCTAACTTTTGAGAACATTTCCTAGAATGATGGCAATGGAATCTTCCCCAATATTCTGCATCGGAGTCCATCAAGACGCTTATTAAGTCCAACCAAGAACATGAATACTCGATTGTTCTCTTGTCTCTTAAGAAACAAAACATTGTCCTCACAACACTTTCAATGATCATCATAACATAGATCCAATTCTTGCCATAGTGTCATCAACTCATTATAATAGGTAGTGACATCCCTATCTCCTTACTTGGCATGCCACAATCGTGATTTGAGATCGAAAATTTGAGAAAAATTATGAATACCAGGATATGTTTCTTTGACATCCTCCCAAACTTCCTTCACAGTAAAACTTTGTTAAATTTATGTAATTACAACAGAGTTTTTTGTCTGCAAATTTATGTAATTCACAACAGAGTTCTTTGTCTGCAAATTTATGTAATTAACAATAGAACAAAGTAAATAAGCGCAGATTGAAGCAAATAACTTCAGAAACAATATGAAAATATCAATTGAAGGAAGGCATTGTCAAACTTCAAATGTTACATAATAGTTCCTATATCACCAAAGAAATTAATAGTTTAATACCTGTTATATTCAAGCTACTACCAACCATTATAATTTGTGACTATTTTCCTACTACGAGGGTGGCAACGGCTCTATGAAGTTCCCGTGCTTTGCTTCTGCCATTTCAATTTCGTACGGATGGTTATCTGAAGATTTATCATCTTCCATTGCCATCTGTTTCAGTTTCTCTTGTTGTATGGCACGTAGCTCATATCTACATTTTGGTGTCGATGAATGTGTTAGTGTTAAGCATTGTGATTGTGTACAAACGGAAATAAATAAATGTTTTCGAAGCAGCTGCTATCTACCAAACATCAACAAATATTCCAAGAGAATTTCAATTCTAACTATTTTGTGATCATACAATAATAACTTACGATAATTTGTTAAACTTACGGGGCAAGATGGCTCTTGGCAAGTGTAAAGTATATTTTCCAGAATTGATTTTCCTTCAAATGGCGAGGACATAGTACATATCTCAGATGTGATATTTCCTGGAATATAAAAACTATAATTATTTGCGGTGATAATTGCGCCGCTTTAATTATTCCTTTCATTACACCGCTATAGATTATAAGTACTAAGTAACAATACTATTTAGAATAAAGTCAAATCATGATGTTAATCAGGAGATCAATAACAAAAAATTGAATGAATATGCAAATTGGCAAACACACACCAATGACACAACTCATCAAGAAACAACTTTAGCCAGATAGTGTTTATATTAATAGAGTAATCTAGATAAGTATAGTAATTTCCAGTATTGCATAATGTAGAATATTTCTGTTGTATTTCAGCATTTCTGTTAAATAGAAATAGCAAGTAATAGAATACAGTATTTGATTTTTATTCTATTTCTATTGGTGTTACTGTTGCAATTTAGTATCAAGTCTAACTCTGGTAGGACTTGTGTTAGTCACAAGCCCATATCAAACACAGCTAATGTTGTAATTAGTTCAGAAGGTTCTGGAACTTATAGGCAATTATTTTCGGTTTCTGACAGTTGTAATTGAGCATTACAGTAACAACTATCCTATGCTCTATAAATTTGTGTGCATCAATTGCCTAGTTAGTTAATCAGAATACACAGATAGTTTTCTAGAATCTCTCTCAAACTTCCTTTCATCGTATCATATCATCTTTACAGCAGCTTTGTAATGTGCTGCATTATTTATCAAATTTTGGACAGCATTTTTGTCACAATAACATCTTCAAGAAGGATTTGAGAGAAGAAACCTGTCAAGGAATTGTTTCATTCTTTTACAATAATGTCATAGCCTTTAATGTGGCAAAGAGTGATGAATTTCACAAAATGTTTGAGATGGTTGCTAGACATGGCCTTGGATTTAAGCCACCTTTCTATCATCAAATTAGAAAAAAGTACTTGAAGCAGAAGATGGAGATGACAATGAAGGCCATTGAATAAAACAAGATTATTTGGAAAAAGACAGGATGCACCATCATGAGTGATGGGTGGATTGACGAAAGGAGAACAATTTTGAACTTCTTAGTGAACAGCCCTGAAGATGCTTTTTTTCTAAAGTCCGTTGATGTTTCTCACATATCAAAAACTACTGATAAAATATTTGAGATGATTGATCAAATTGTGGAAGAAGTTGGGGAAGAAAATGTTGTGCAGATTGTGACTGACCATGCAACAAATTACAAAGTTGTTGGTGCAATGTTAATGGAAAAAAGGAAGAAGTTTTATCGGGTACCATGTACAGTACACTGTATTGATCTTATGGTAGAGGATGTTGAGAGAAAAAAATAGAGGTTCATCATGAAACAATTCCAAAAGGTAAGAAAATTACAAAATTTATTTATTCAAAATCTTATCTAATTTCTTTATCACAATATTTCACCAAAGGAAATGATTTGGTGAGATCAGCCATGACTCGATTTGTAACTTCATATCTAACTTTGGGGCGTCTCATGGACAACAAAGGTGCATTGTTAAGAATGTTCACATCTAATGAATGGATATCAATCCAGTTTGCAAAGATATTGTAATTTGTATGAATAAATAGTTTTGGAAAAATATTGTAATTTTTTTGAATGGTGCTTATCCACTAATCAAAGTACTTCGTTTAGTGGATTCCGATGATAAGCCAGGAATGGAATATATTTAAGAGGCCATGAATCAAACTAAAGAGAGAATACAAAGTTTCTTTGGACATCATTGAAAGCAATTTGGATTCTCTCTTTAGCTTGGTCCATTGCCTCAATCATAAATCTCATAGTTGGCTTATCATTTAAGTCCATTAAACATGTTACTTTCATTAGTGGATAAGCACTTTTCAAGCAAATCACCATATTTTTTTCAAAACTCTTTATCTACAATCACTTCTTCAATATGCTTTCCTTTCCCTATTCTTGTCAACTCGTTTGATATCCATTCATTAGATTAGATGACAACATTATTATTAACATCCATGAGACACCACAAAGTTAGATAAGATGTTGCAAACCGAGTAACGGTCGGTCTCACCAAGTCATTTCCTTTGGTGAAATGTTGTAATAAATAAATTAGGGAAGTCTTTGAATAAATATATTGAGTAATTTTCTTATCTTTTAAAAGTGTTTCATGATGAACAATTGTCTATTCCTCAAAATCCTCTACCATAAGATCAATATTTGCACATGGTGTCCAAGAGAGCTTCTTCCTTTTCTCCATTAACATTGCACCATCAGCTTTGTAATTTGTTGTATTGTCGGTCACTATTTGTACAACATTTTTTTCCCCAACTTCTTCCACAATTTGATCAATCATCTCAAATATTTTATCAGAAGTTTTTTATATGTGAGAAGCATCAATGGACTTTAAGAAAAACAGTAGCTTTAGGGCGTTCAGTAAGAAATTCAAAATTTGTCGGCACTCTGAGGGGGCAGATGAGGAGGCGCCACCAACAGGAATAAATGATAAATGAAGACATGATTAAATTGAAAGGCAAGAACAATGCAATAGGCAGAAAGAAATTGACACGAGAAATGAAAAGAGGTGCAGAGATGAGTAGAATTTTTAAGGGAAGAGGTGCAGAGTACGTGAGAAGAGGTGATTTATTGATAGGAGAAATTCCCAAGTTGGGAAGTAACTGTCGTATTAAAAATGCAAACTCCCAAAATAAGGTTACCGTTTTAGAATCTCTGTAATTTGCTTCCTTCCAACCGGGTCATTTTTGGGTCAAAACTGGGAATTGAAGTGTCGTATCAAAATTGGGTCAGTGGGCCAAAATCCTTCACGAGTGGAGCATGAGAGGAGCGTCGCTCCAACGATTTTCCTCTTCACGCCTCTTGTGCCGCCTCATCCAACACATCCGCAGTGAACTAAGGATGTCGTGTGAGATTGTGCAATCTGTCGCGTGCTCACAATTTTCATGTTGTGAGCCATCCAAGATGACGGCCAAAAGACAGCTATTATAACCGCTAGGGTTTGAACAGCGATGGGTAGGGTCTAGGTAGGATACTATAGTATTTTTCCCCACACCTGCGTTTTTAAAAATAACCATACACAGTCTTCGAATATTTTGAGTGAAATTCGTTGATCTTTGCACAAAGAGTAGTACATATATAAGAGTCCTACAGTATTAATTCTAATAATAACATAAATATTATAATCCCTTGATTTAGGGAGTTTGCACTAGTTACATGGTAATGTAAACATTATTACAGCTACTACTAATATATACCAATATTGTCAATCACATATTGCAGGAAATACAAATTCTTCTATGCAAAACAGTGTTACAGAGCTGCTAAAGCCAATATTTGACAACATTTTGTACTAAGTAACATATTGTGGAGCAATAACGATTTGTTCAGATTCCGCTATGTCATAGCGCTATAACTGCTATTTATAAATACATACATTCCTAAAATACACATTTTGAACATTGTCCCACTCAAGCTAGTGAATAGGTGGTCTATATTTCCATCCTAGACTTAACTCGTTCAAAAACTAGGAACCCTTTGGTGAGAACATTCATTACCATAAGTTGTCCTTGTGTGGCCTATATTGTGGATCGGCATCTCAAATTGTCTGCCTATAATTTGGGATCTGTTACCTTGGTTAGACTATATCCTATCAATATTCATTCTCTTCTTAGGCTCATACTTCAAATGGATGGGAATTATTCAACATAAAATCAACCAAATTCGGTTATTCTAGGAAGGACTCTGACAAGGATGAGTTTCTTGTTTTTCTTTGTTTAATATTTTACCGTAGGCCGCAAGAAGATCTCATTTGTATCTAGAACCTGTACAAGGTCCGACAAAAGGCCCGAAACAGATTCTAAATTAGAATCCAAGCCTGCTAAAATTATTCAAAGCCAACAGAGATAGTGTACAAGAACTACTTAAAAAGTACGAAGTCATTGGCACCACAAGACTATTAGTACTATGCAATGTAATGCAAGAAAACAAGAACACCAAAATTGAATTTATTTATAGATTAAGTCTACGTAGCACTGACACAGCAGAATTAGAAGCGTGTGTGGTGTGACACTGACGCATGTAGTTAGTGTTGTGTCTATGATGGTGCTTCATAGGATTAAACTTAGTTTTACAATTTAATAGTTGAATTAAAAATCATGAGGAAGAACAATGGTGAGAAAACATGGCATGCTAAGGCACAATTCGAATCAAACCTTAACTGTTGAGAGTATGAGAACTGCATGTCTCTCTTGCCACTGAGAAAGATCCTTTCGAACTCTGGTTGAATTAGATTCAACTTCTTTACTATAAGTGGCTTCATCTTCATCTGCACCCAAAAAAGTTAATCATGAAAATTAATAACAAAATAAAATAAATAGAATCAATAAATAGAGATGAAAAATAACACTGAATCATAAAACAGTTACAAGATTAAAAAATATATATCAACAGCTCCTAGGTTCTTTTTTCACATAACCTACCTGCTGGGGAAAAACCATTCACACTCCTAGGATCTTATATGAGAACACACCCCACAAATAAAAGAATAAGAAAAACACACCATAATTTACCTGATTCAGCACCTCTTGCCTATGTCTACAGAAACATGTCAACAATTATATTCACTATCTCAAATAAGATTACAATGATTTGTAACCCACCCTAAAATTGCATATCACTCGGCAAACTCTCTCACTCTAAGAGTTAGAAGAAATGATAACACTCTCACAAGACTCTCTCAAATGTTCTCTCATACACACACACTTACTCTTGAATGAGATAACAAAACACTTCACAAGACTCCCTATTTGTAGAAGAAGAGTGTGGCATCTTACAAAAAGACATTAAAGAAGGTCAATTAATCTCCACAATCCAACTATCTCTAGAAACTCTTAGCCCATTCTTCAAAGTTGTATCTGCATATCCCAATGGTCAAATTCTAAGACCTTGGAATTTCACACTTTGAAAATTTGAATTGACTCCCAACACTACCTAAGTTTTATTTTTATTGTAACAATTACAAGACATCCATGATGAAATTGAAATTAAAGAAACTTATATAAATTATGAAAATTGGGAATTTAAAATGGGATCCATAAACCCTCATCATTTTCTTCAATTTCCAAGGAAAAGATCATAACAAAAAAAAAAGGAGAAAATCAGAATAAAAGGAAAACCTTGGAGAGGGAAATTTTTGAAGGTTTCAATGGTGAAGGATTTGACGTGGTTTATGAGTTGATCAGTAATCCCGTGATGTTCTTGTTCTTGTTGTTGTCCTGCGTTTGATTGTGCTGAATTTGTGGGACTTTTGGAAAGGGTTCGTTTAAGCCAATACATCATTTCCACTTTGTTTTGCTTTCTGCTTCTTCCAAAGTATGAGCGTGCACTCCTGCCACTGTTTGCTTACTGATATCTACCAGCATTGTGTTTCACATTAATAATTAATAATAATAATAATAATAATAATAATAATATAAACAATTAACAAGTAAATATATTAAATTTTAGTCAAAATAAATAAATATATATAAACCAAAAAAATATTTTAAAAAATAAACAAATTGAATTAGGATTTGTTTAGTTATATGGAGGCTTTCTTCCCTCAAAATCCCTCAAAATGAAGATAGAACAAAATCAACTTACAAATGGATTTTACTCAGCTCCTCTTCTAAAATTTGAATCAAACATAAAAAATTTGTTTTCTTTCGCCTCCCCTCGAAACTCCTACACACAAACACACACTTAGAGACTCAACTACGCTTCTAGTCCTCCAATTGGAGTTATATTTGATTTTGATCCATCTAATTTTTTTTTGTACAATTTTAGTCTGACTATTTGAAATATTAATTAGATATGGGGAGTAATATCATTAGGGAAATGATTTTATGAATTTGAAGTCTCCTCTATTGAATATCTTCAAAGTGTTTGTGTGGTGACTTCTTGAAATCTAAAACTAAGTTCTCTCAAATTGTTTGTTTGGACTCCAGATTTTATTCCTTCGAGTCATACGCAGACTACTTTGCGTGTTGGGTTCATTTTTTGGGTTTGGCTCAAGAATGTTATAGGCCTAAAATTATTTTTTCTATTGTCAACTGTCTTGGAACGTCGGTGAGTTTGGATGCTGCAACAAGTAAGGGTTCTTTTGACTGATATTTTTTTCATTTGCCAAAATTTTAATTGATCTATATTTGTCTACAAAAATTCGAGACACAAATTCTTGTTAATGTTGTATATCAAAATATCCCTCTCTTTTGTTCTCATTGTCAACTGATTGACCATTTCCTTGCTAATTGTAAATATAATTTGACTATTGTTTAGAAGGAAAAGACAATTTGTCAAGATGTTAATCTTAAACGAGTTGTGACGAAATACCTGCACGTGCAAACTAAGCCTCCGTTAAAGATAATATTGTTGTCGATGTTATTATCCAAAAGTCTACATATGATAAGAAAGCTTTGAAGGATATCAATAACGTTGCGGCCTCTAATGTAGTGTCTAAAAAGAACAATTATCAAAATCATCAATCCCATTATGATATAGAAGCAAAATTACAATAAGTGATTAGTACGACACATCCAAGTGTTGTTGTCGCTGATGATTATATACATCTGAGAGTTGCTCATGACTTGGAGGTATTATAGGATTTTCTAAAAGATAAAGATGCTAAAGGAGCAAAAAAATATAGAAGATATATTGATGAGGCGGAAAAAGTGTGCAAATAAAGGCTCAACTATACAATACACACATAAGGGGTAGAAAACTTGATTAATTTGATATTTTTTTTCTTTTTCCTTTTCAGGGTAAAGTTTATATCCCCAATTTTTTGTTTTTATTTTTCCTTTGCCTAAATGAATTTTTAGCTTAAAAAAATCCTTAGTAATCTTATAAAAAAATATGGTGCTACCATCAATTGTCTTTCACATAAGTCTTTTAAATTTTCAATCTTTTTATTAAAAAATTGAGATTGAGGATAGATTAGAGATGTAAAATAAAATAAAAAATTTAAAAGTAAATATGCTATAAAATTTGAAGATTTTGTAGAACTTGATATTATGGTTTTAAAAAACGAAAATTTGGAATTTTGGTTATGCCTTAATATATTTTGAATTGTTAATCAAAAAATGACAAACGAGTCGAAGAATATATTAGTCTAAATTGGAATAGTACACTTCAGAGAACAACTAGAAATCTTCTGAGTATAAAGGGATCCAATCTTAATCACTTATACCAAATATTATATAATTTTTGTAAATCAAATATAGCCAAATTATTGGTGTAAGTTGATAATTTGATCCGAGAGCAACCACATCCCGTATTTTGGTGGAAACACTAAATGAGTGGAAAGTGACGACTACTTTTTAAGACCTATGATCAAGTAAAGAAGAATAGCGCACACGGACAATAATTTGAGACGTTTGTGCAAAGATAATTGACTTTTTGGCCAATCAGTTGTACAATAGGATCTTCACAAGTGCAGTTGAACTCTACTCAAGTGCTATATTTGGTAAATTCTCAGCCTAGTGTTTTTGCCACTACTATTCTTGGGGGCAATAGTTGGCGAATGACACACTTAATCAACATTGATATTGTAGCATGTTTACCCTTAATCACAGGAATTAAGAAAGTGATTAGTAACATTAAATTTAATAAGAATTGATATTATTTTACATGTTTACCCTTTAAGAGAGAGAATTGTTCGAAATTTCTATTATAGTTTATTGTTGATTGTAGAAAAAGATTTAAATTAATTAGAGGTATAGTAGTTAAGAAACAATTAATGCATTTAAAAATTTAAAGATGACCTTATAAAAAGGGACAAAGACATTTTTTTAAGAGAGTCTTTAAGAGACATTTTTTAAGAAATAATTAATTAGAGTCTTTAAGAGACATTTTTTAAGAAATAATTAATTAGAGTCTTACATTTTTTAAAAGGGATGAATGTGGAATTAATTTGTGCACAATTAAAAAAAATAATTCATATTACATTTAAAATTGAAAGTATCATTCATTTTAGAATACTTTTTTACAAATAGACAATTCATTGCATGGTAGAGGGAGTAACATTTCAGGGTATTTTTTATTTAGCTATTCAAAAATTGTTTTTAATTTTACAAAAATTAAGAAAATAACAAATTTTATTATTTACTAACATTTAAAAACATAAGCAAAATTGTTTATCTTTTAATCTTAATACATCATTTAATCAATTGGCAAAATCATAATCTCCTTTACACTTTAATCCACCAAAACGGATTGTATTCGCCGCATGAAAAATCATTTAATCTATACTATATCATTTTGTGTAGTCTATTTTCATTTCAATTTTTCCCTTACTTTGATATGGTTATTTTCATTCCTATTTTTGTGTTATTTTTCTTTTTCAATTTTTTTTTCGTCCTATACAGTTACCTATTTGGTAACTACTTTTGACCTCTCTCATTTTGCTATTTTCCAAATAACATTTGATTCCATTAAAAATACTAACGAAATAATTGTATCTATTCTAATAATATATTTTATATTTCTTACTAATTTCTTAATTACTAATAACAAAAACAATACTTTTGTCAACAACATAAATAAATTAAAAATATTTATTTTTGATGTAGCCTATTTTACTTCTTTCTATACCTTTTTAGTTTTAAGTTTCAACCACTTTTATTCATTGATTGCAATTTGTATTAATGTGCACATTTTTTTTACACTTATAGAAAAAAAAATGTAACTGTGTATGTCAAATTTTTTAATTATATTTAGTCAATTTCTCTCATTATATTTAAAATTAAAATACACAAAAGTGACTGGTTGTTAATAATATACGTTAGAACAATAGAAAAACGGACAAATAGATATGGGAGTGCCCGTCTAGACGCTAATGTAATGATAATGACTACTATTGTATAAATTGTAGACTTCGACAGTGGCATGCATATATTTTATCTTTGTGATTCGTTTCTATTTTATTAATGCCATATACAAGACTTTATGTCATTAATACCAAGATATATGCAATTAAATTGTTGTTCACATCTCAAGATTGACAATCATGCAAAATCTAATACACACACAAATATTTATGCCATTAATATTCATGTGCATCAAATTGATGCACAAATCTCAAGATTGACAATCACACAAAAATTAATGCATTGAGATAATTCTATCAGTAGTTAGGTCTCGAAGTCTTCAGTTGTCAAACCCCTTATCCCCTTATACTTTAGTTCGCCAAAATTGATTGTATTTACCACTTGGAAAACCATTTAATGTAATGACAATAACAATTATTCTATGAAGTGTTGACTTCAATAATAACATGAATACATTGTATCCTGGTGATTCAATACTATTCTATTAATGACGTACATAAGACTCTATGTCATCAATGAATGCACATGATTCTATGTCATTAATACTCAGACATATGCATTAAAGTGTATGTCTCAAGATTAACAATCATGCAAAAATTAATGCATGTACTGAGCTCTATGCCATTAATATCAAAACATATGCATTAAATTGTTACATACGTCTCAAGATTGATAATCACGTAAAAACTAATGTACAAATGTTTTTTTTTCTTCTAAATCTAACTACTTCAGTAAGTAGTTTTTCCTCGTTCAAGTTACCTCAAGTAATGTCATTCATGTTCCTTAATGTCGTAAATGTAACTGGTGAAGCACCTCTTCCATTCACATTCCCAAATTAATCAACCTCTCAATTTCCTAAACAGTCATAAACGTTGAACCAATACATTTTCAAATATATTCATTCATATTTATACAGCGAAATTATTTTAATCCATACTAGAAATATAATTTTATGATATATATATATATATATATATATATATATATAAAAGTCTTAGGAATTTGGGAGTTTTTCTTTTTATTTTCATTTGTTTGGTGTATCCTTTTTTTCATTATTTTTATTGCAGTTTATCATCGCATTTAACAATCTCATGTCGAAGATTTATTTGGACAATCTCAAAACTATTCTTCCTCTTCACATGTGTTTTGTGAATATTTTTATGTATGTGCTTTGTGTCTAATCTATTTCTATTCATTATTTTTCTTCGCTTTGTGTCCAATGTATTTTTCTATAGTTTCATGTGATTCTGCGGTGCTGCTCGATTAGAACAAACATACTCGGGTTCAACTTTTGGATTTTTGCACATATGAGATGAAATTTAACCTATCGAGCGTACGTTTAATTTTGTCAAAAATTTATAATTTTTTGTATATATTTTAATTGTATACAATTTGATTTGATTTTATTTGTTTTTTTAAATAAAAAAAAATTCAAACAACGACGAGGGAAATTACCCGAACTATTTACAAAAGAGTTTGGTTTGTCAATTGGACAATTTTGTATTATATGTCATCCTAAGGGTAATGAATATTGAGAGGTCAACTATCAATATTGATTTTCCAATAACTTATAACAATACTATTTTCTATGTTCAAATCATGCCTACATATGGGAAGAAGACTGCTTTGATTGCAGGATCAAGCGGTTTTGTACGGACCACTTTATATGAGATCGAGGAATATTTTACTTAGAAGTTTGCAATTAAAAGTTTATAATTTATGATCCAACATCAACTCAATTAACAAATATATTTACACTTTTCCGGTAAATCACTATATTATTTTCGATAATCTATTTAAAAAATAGTATTGATACTTAAATTTTATGCATCAATACTTAAATTTAATGTTATACGTAAATGATTAGAGATCAATAATTAAATATTCATTTAAAAGTTCAACTCTGATCTCGTCTCAAACAAATTCAATTCCACTTAATTTTTACCTTCGATTTCCAATATTTATTTCTGAACAACGATTGGATTTCATCCTTTAGCTTTTTAACCGAATTTTTTGTCATTACATTCTATGGTAAAATGTGATATTAACATTAAATGCAATTATTCCTCAAGATCACCGAACATCAGTCAAAAATCTTCATTTAATTATGTCTTAAATTTAATGAGCCACCTACATTGAATGAGTTATTTTTCAATGATAAGTAATAAAAACCAAAATTTGTTAATTAATATTGTGGTAAAATGTGTCTATTATAAAAATTAAAATTCAAATGAATAGAAAATAACTTTTGAGAATTCGATACTGTTCTAGAGAAATTAAAAAGTCTGCATACATATTTAAACCACAGTCATGATACTCACGCGTCTAATTAAAAGATTTATGAGAAACATGTGTATCCATAAAATTTTATTTATTTGCGCCTAATATTGACAATAAAATTGCTCACCGATCAATGGAGCAGAATGGTTTAATGCATAGGTTCATGCTCAATCACAAATGGTACATGTGTTCACAAATAGTTTAATGCACGATTCGAGTCTTTCAATATACCTGCTCAATTATTTAGCAGCTAGTGCAAATCACGAGATATATTATTGTTTAAATAAATTTATTTAATTTTTTTATATTTGTTAAAATTATTTGACTTATATGAGATATATCATAATTATATATTTAAGTATGTGTTAGGTTATTGTCTTCAATTTTATATATAGTGTATTAGATTGTTTATACATACATAAATCTATATGTTTAAATATTAAAGTATTACATTCTGAACAACTAGGCATGGCAACGATGCAGGGTGGGGGCAGATTTTGCCTCCTCCACCCCGCACCCGATTAATCGGGAAAAATCCGCATCCGCTTCCGTTTCATAGCGGGTGTAGAATTTAGGCATCCATCCCCGCCCGCAACGGGTTCGGACCCATTCATATATATATATATATATATATATATATATATATATATATATATATAAAATTATAAATTTAAAAATCATATCTATTATAATTAATATAATAAAATAATTGTTATTAGACAATTATAATATAAAAAAATATTTTCTATAGAGATAAAATTATATTTTTTAATATTTTAAAGTATATTAAGTATATTCAATATGTATATGTATATAAAATTTAAAAATTACATTAATATTATTTGCGGTGCGGGTTCGGGTGCGGATGTGGGTGAATATCACCATCCAAACCCGTCCCCGCCCCCGCATTTTAATTTCGGGGAAAATCCGCTCCCGCACCCAATCAAAGCGGGTTTTCCCCCACCCAAATTAAGCGGGTTTGGATAGGTACCCGCGTGTGCGGATTATATTGTCATCCCTAAGAACAACATGTCAAATTTGGCGCTTTTCCACTCATAAGTGGACAAAACCTTCCTTTTGGAGTAGTAAATTTTTCAGTGCAAAAATTTGAAACTTCATTCTTGTCAATCCATAAACCATCAATAGGGACTAGTTCATGGAAGCGGATAATTTCGTCGCCCCACCAAGAAACTGTTTTTGGATTAAAAAAATCAAGAAAGTACTGCTCATGACCGCCATGAAAGGTTCACTCTCATACTTGATAAAAATATCATTAGCCATACCCCTTTGGTATACACCATAATTGGTGTTAATAGCAATTCTAGGATCATTGATCACAATGTATTTCATGCCAATGTTGTGTAATCTTTCCAAAAACTTTAAAAGCTTTGGAAGAAGGTAGTTAACTGGATTGATTATGAAGTCCTTGTGTCCGTCCATGTGATCATCATCATTCCAAATTACATCAAGTGAGATTTTGGCCTTCTCTCTTATAATAATCCGTATATTTCAAATATTGGTGTGGTGCGAGAAAAATGAGAGATTATAATTTTTAGGGTTTGGATTGAGATATGAGAATTTGCGATTTGGAAATGAAGAAATAGGGTTCGAAGATGAAGATTGTTAAATTTTTATTAAAAAATTTGGAGTTGAAAATGAAGATTGTTAAATTTTTATTAAAAAATTTGGGGTTGAAGATGAAGATTATTGAGTTTTTATTATTTAATTGGTTTATTGTTAATTAGTTTTAAGTTTTTAATTAAAATGAGTTAATAAAATAAATTTTAATTTTAAATATTAAATGTTCTCTAGTCAACAACAATTACACAGTCACCATGAGCCACTTCATATAAAATTAGCCATGTCACCATTTTTTTACTAAAAAAGATTCACAAATGACATTTTTAAAACTTTTTAGAATTTGCAAGGGTTTAAATCAAAAAAAAAAAATTATAGGGACTAAAATCAAAATGAAGCATATTTGCAAGAATAAAAAATATATATAAATTTTAAATAAATAACTTAATGTCTATAAAGAGTTAGTAACAGAGTAACTCAAACAAAAGTTACTTCTGAAGTCAATATATATTCACTCAATTTATAAATGTAATATATTTTCAAGTTATTAAGTTTAATATATTTATGTCAATGCTAAAATAAAACAAAAAATGTAAACACATATTTTTTATTTCAATCATTTACATGTAAATTTTTAAAAAATATTAACTTAAGATTAAATTAATATTTATTTTTATACATATAACTTAACATTTCCAACGTTTATTTTGGATTATAGCTCCATTATTTAATTTTTAATGAAGGATTACCAATATATTGAACTCAATTCTAAAAAAATACCTCTATCACATTAATTTATGTGTCTATCATAATAACATTTACACATTTAAATAAAATTTATTTCAATTAATATATGAATAAAATTTATGTAAGTTCATAAAAAAAATATTGTAAAACGATAATTTATCCCGTGCTTGACACGGGCTACACACTAGTTAAATAAATAACTTGATGGGGAATAAACACAGAAACACAATAACAAGTAATACGCAGCGGATATAAAATTCCCCCAACGTGCAAGAACCCGTGAGGAGTAACAACAAATATATGGCAGCAAATTAATCAAAATAAAAGAGCGTGAAGAACACCGATATTTTAACGTGGAAAACCCTTCAATGCAAGGGTAAAAACCACGGGTCGTCCAGACCAAAGAAATAGCTCCACTATAATCAAATAAGGGTACAAGAGAGTCTAAAAAAGATGCACCAAGTGTGGCTACAACCAGCCAAAATAACAAAGCACTAAAGCTTACAAATGAAAAGTAAGAAGTAGAAAAACACTAAAAACCTGCTGCTGTGCGAGCACGATTTCTCCCCCTCCAGACGTCTTTTCACCGATCCAACCGTTGAAAACGAAGCCCTGAATGTTGCAAACCTACTGTCCAAATTTCAGCCCGATCCAACGGTTAATGAATGTGCAATCGATGTTTTTCTGAGACTGATTTAACAAAATCGGGAATAAGGTTTACTCTTCTCTTTTGTCTTTTGGTGGCTACCTTTTCTCTCAAAATAGTCTCTCTCTTCCGACCCTAATTAGACCACTCTCCACTTAAATAAGTGAGACACATGGACTAAAATATTTGGGCTTTTCTCCACATAGAAAGGGAGCCCAATACCCAAAACATCTCCCTCTCACAACTATGTGGAGATAATCGTCAAACCGGCGATCTCACAACAAGTTTCAAACTTCCCTCTTGGTAATGTTTTAGTCATCATATCAGAACCATTATAATCAGTATGAACTTTAGCCAACTCCAACAACTTAGCTTCCAAAACATCACGTATCCAATGATACCTCACATCAATGTGTTTGGACCTGCTATGAAACGTCGAATTCTTACCAAGATGAATAGCACTTTGACTATCGACAAATAATACATATTTGTCCTGAATAAACCCAAGCTCCTGCAAGAATTTCTTCAACCAAATCAACTCTTTGCATGCTTCGGTAATGACAATGAACTCTGCCTCAGTTGTAGACAATGCTACACATTTCTGTAATCTCGACTGCCAAGCCACAGCTCCATCTGCAAATTTAATCATATAGCCTGAAGTTGACTTTCTTGAGTCAATATCTCCAGCCATATCTGAGTCGGAGTACCCCACAAAAATAGGTTTGCCACCTCCAAAAAAAAGCCTCATACATGTAGTACCACAAAGATACCTCAAAATCCATTTTACAGCATTCCAATGCTCTCTACCTGGAATTGACAAAAATCTACTGACTGTACCAACAACATGCGCAATATCTGGTCTTGTACACACCATTGCATACATCAAACTACCCACAGCAGAAGCATAAGGAACTCGTTCCATGTATCTTTTCTCATCTTCACTAGAAGGACTTTGTTTAGAACTCAACTTAAAATGAGCAGCAAGAGGAGTACTTACAGCCTTAGAGTTTTCCATTTGAAACCTTTGCAACACTCTCTCAATATAGTGTTCTTGTGACATCCAAAGTTTCTTCTCCTTTCTGTCACGCATGATTCTTATGCCAAGAATCTGTTTAGCTGCTCCCATGTCTTTCATGGCAAATGACTCGCCCAACTGCTTCTTTAACCTGTCAATCTTGGAAATATTTTTCCCAACAATAAGTATGTCATCAACATATAATAACAGGATAATGAAATCATCGTTAGAAAATTTTCTAACAAATACACAATGGTCCGAAGTAGTCTTCATGTATCCTTGGTCACACCTAACAGACTCAAACTTTTTGTACCACTACCTTGGAGCTTGCTTCAAACCGTATAGACTCTTTCTTAGTCTACACACATAGTCTTCCTTGCCTTCAACAAGAAAACCATCAGGTTGCTTCATGTAAATCTCTTCCTCCAAATCACCATGAAGGAAATCTGTTTTTACATCCATTTGCTCTACCTCTAAGTCAAGAGTAGCTGCCAAACTCAACACGGTTCTAATTGATGACATTTTTACCACATGTGAGAAAATCTTATTAAAATCAACACCCTTTCTTTGACGGAAACCTTTCACCACTAATCTGGCTTTATACCTCGGAGACTTTGAGTTACTCTCAAGTTTCACTCTATAGATCCACCTGTTTTCCAAAGCCCTTTTGCCTTTTGGCAACTTCACCAAATCATAAGTGTGATTATCATGCAAGGATTTCATCTCATCATGCATTGCATCCAACCACTTTTGACTTTCTTCACTTTCCATGGCCTCTCGAAAACACTCAGGTTCCCCTTCATCAGTCAAATTCACATACTCATCAGAAACATACCTTATAGATGGTTGTCTCTGCCTCTTAGACCTCCTGAGTTGGGTTAGAGATGATTCAGAAGCATCATTAAGATTCTCATCGTGTGACAACTCATGATCTTCATTAGTTGGAATATTTACCTCATCTCTAAGTCGATGATCATCAACACAATCATGTGGCTCATCATTCTGATCATTACCATCAATAGTATCCAAATCAGGAACAGGTGACCGAACTGAATCACCATCAGATAAGACGTTATCTCTCTCAGGTGTAGTCTTCTCCACCTTATCAATGTCTTCAATAGTTTGGTCTTCCATGAACACTACATCACAACTTCTAATAACCTTTTTGTTTATAGGATCGTACAACTTGTAGCCAAATTCATCCTCACCATAACCAAGGAAGATACATTGCCTTGACTTTGCATCCAACTTGGATCTTTCATCCTTCGGAACATGCACAAAAGCCTTGCAACCAAAGACTCTCAAGTGATCATACTTGACATTCTTCCCAAACCATACCTTGTTTGGTACGTCACTATTCAAAGCGACAGTAGGAGTAATATTAATAACATGCACCGCCGTGTACAGTGCATCACCCCAATAATGTTTAGGCAACTTAGCTTCAGATAGCATACACCTCACTCTCTCAACAAGTGTCCGATTCATCCTCTCTGCTAAACCATTCAGCTGAGGAGTTTTAGGAGGAGTCTTTTCATGTGCTATACCCTGCTGTTTGCAATAGACATCAAAAGGTCCACAATACTCACCACCGTTGTCAATACGAACACGTTTGAGCTTCTTGCCTGTCTGCCTCTCAACCAAAGCATGGAATTGTTTGAATTTCTCCAACACTTGGTCTTTTGTCTTCAGAACATAAACCCATAGTTTCTTGGAACAGTCATCAATAAAAGTAACAAAATAAAGTGCACCACTAAAAGATTTTACCTTTAAAAGGCCATAAACGTCAGAATGCACCAACTGAAGCAACTCTGACTTTCTAGAGGGAGAATGCCTTTTGAAAGATACTCTAGTTTGTTTACCAATTATGCAGTGAGAACATTTCTCCAAATCTACATTCTTCGGTGCCACAAAGATGATTCCATATCCACGACATTCACACTGTCTTTTGCAACTAAAGCTTTTGTCCAATACAATTTACTAATTTTCTCCCCTCTAGCCACAACCAAGTTACCTTTACTGAGTTTCCACTTTCCAGAAGCAAAATGATTATCAAAACCACTTTCATCAAGCATATGCACAAACATCAAATTGAAGCGAACATCTGGAGCATGTTTGACTCCTTTAAGCAACAATTGCATTCCCATGCTGGTTTGCAAACATACATCACCAACACTAATTACCTTAGATACACCATCATTACCCATCTTCAAAACTCCAAAATCACCTGAAGTATAAGATTTGAAGAACTCATTCCTCGGTGTAACATGTAGTGTAGCACCACTATCAATTACCACATGCTCTCATCAGATACAAGATTAATTGACTCATAGTCACGGAGAATAACAAGATCATCACTAGTAGCAGTAGTAACACGGTCATCATCACTATCATCATCACGACCCCTTTGTTTCTGCTTACCTTTCTTGCCTTTGTTCTCCTTTTTCCACAGAAAACAATTCTTCTGTATGTGCCCTGTTTTATGACAATAATGACACTCCACATTTTTGTATCTACACTTGGACTTGCTTCTGCTGTTTTCTCTACCACCCTTCGGTTCTTTTTTCTGACTTCTCCCCTTATTTTTAGTGACAAGAACTTCAGATTGAGATGAAGAACTTTGTGACTTCCTTCTCATCTCCTCATTCAAAACACCACCCTTAGCCGTTTCCAAAGAAACAACACCATTAGGAGCTGAACTTGTTATAGAAACCCGAAATGTCTCCCAAGACTCTGGTAAAGATAACAGTAAAAATAATCCCAATAGCTCATCATCAAACTCGATACCCATTCCAGACATTTGATCAAGGAGCCCCTGAAATTCACTCAAGTGGTCCGAAATAGACGTTCTCTCCTTATACTTCAAACTTATGAAACTGTTCAGTAAGAATAATTTATTATTCCCTGATTTAGAGGCGAACAAATTATGTATCTTATCCCACATTGTTTTTGCATTTGTCTCATTAGCAATATGATTATAAACATTATTTTCTACATATTGCCTAACAAAACCACATACCTGTTGATGTTCAAATTCCCAGTCTTCCTTAGATTTAGTATCCAACTTTTTAGAACCAAAAATAGAAAGATGCATTTTCTTCACAAATAACAAATCTTTCATCTTGCCCTTCCACAAATGGTAATTAGTACCATTCAAGCATACCATCTTTATATTCATATTTGTCTCCATCCTTCAAGCAAGTCAAATAACCCTTTAACCAAGAGCTCTGATGCCACTCTGATGGAGAATAAACACAGAAACACAATAACAAGTAATACGCAGCGGATATAAAATTCCCCCAACTTGCAAGAACCCGTGAGGAGCAACAACAAATATATGGCAGCAAATTAATCAAAATAAAAGAGCGTGAAGAACACCGATATTTTAACGTCGAAAACCCCTCAATGCAAGGGTAAAAACCACGGGTCGTCCAGACCAAAGAAATAGCTCCACTATAATGAAATAAGGGTACAAGAGAGTCTCAAAAAGATGCACCAAGTGTGCCTACAACCAGCCAAAATAACAAAGCACTAAAGCTTACAAATGAAAAGCAAGAAGTAGAAAAACACTAAAAACCTGCTGCTGTGCGAGCATGATTTCTCCCCCTCCATACGTCGTTTCGTCGATCCGACCGTTGCAAATGAAGCCCTGAATGTTGCAAACCTACTGTCCAAATTTCAGCCAGATCCAACGGTTAACAAATGCGCAATCGATGTTTTTCTGAGACTGATTTAACAAAATCGGGAATAGGGTTTACTCTTCTCTTTTCTCTTTTGGTGGCTGCCTTTTCTCTCAAAATAGTCTCTCTCTTCCGACCCTAATTAGACCACTCTCCACTTAAATAAGTGAGACACATGGACTACAATATTTGGGCTTTTCTCCACATAGGAAGGGAGCCCAATACCCAACATAACTTGAAATAAAAAGTTAACATTAAAATCCAAACATAAAGTAAACACTTATGGAAACTCAAGAGAGAAGTAAGATATCAATCTAATGCGAGAAACATTACCATTGTTTTAAAATAAAAGCTGGAGAAAAAAAAAGTTGTAGTGAGAAGGTAGAGAGAACTTTTTATAGAGAAGGTACAAAAAAATTTAAAGATAAATTAGAAGTAAGAAATAAGATGAATAATTGTGGAATGATATAGTAAGAAAAAAGAGCATTTGTGGTGCCCCAATAGTGCATTTGTGGCGGCCCAATTGGCCATAAATGCCAATATTGAAAAACGATAATTTATCCCGTGCTTGATATGGGATACACACTAGTTAAATAAATAACTTCAAATAAAAAGTTAACATTAAAAAACAAACATAAATTAAACACTTTTGGAAACTCAAGAGAGAAGTAAGATATCAATCTAATGCGAGAAACATTACCAATGTTTTAAAATAAAAGCTGGAGAAAAAAAAAAGTTGTAGTGAGAAGGTAAAGAGAATTTTTTTATAGAGAAGATACAAAGAAAATTTAGAGAGAAATTAGAAGTAAGAAATGAGAGGAATAATTGTGGAATGATATAGTAAGAAAAAAGAGCATTTGTGGTGCCCCAATAGTGCATTTGTGGCGGCCCAATTGGCCATAAATGCCAATAAATTTATTAGATGTTTGTGGCGGTGTTTGCCATTAGAAAGGATAGTTCATTTTGTGGCGGCCAATGTCGCCAGTAATGCCTAACAATAAGAATTTTGTGACAGTATATGTCACCCCAAATGTCTACCGACATCTCAAATCAATCAAACCTGTTGTGAGAGTCAAGGTCGCCACAAACTCAAATAAATTTTCGCTCCAAAATTTTTGTGACTGTTTTTGATTGCCACAAAAGTTACAATCAGCCAAAAAATATTTTTGATTTTTGAGGGCTTTTTTAGCTACCAATAACAACCAATTTGAATTTTAGTATTTGTGATGACATTTTTTGCCATTAATTTGTGAGGGTATTGTTGATCTTATTAATGATTATATTATTTAAGTTAGCCACAAATTGATGTTACACTTGTAGTGTTTCTTGATATTATTAATGATTATATGTTTTCGTTAACTTCAAGGGAAAAAAAGTATATCTGAGTTTTATTACTCCTCTTTCAACAAATCCACATGTGGATGGCTCTAATGATGTGCACCAGAATTTTTCAACACCATTATTGCTTCTGGTCTTCCAAATCACATGTTGAAACTAAAAGTTGGAGTGTCATTGATGTTATTGAGAAGCATCGACCAAGCTTTAGAGTTGTGCAATGATACTCGATAGATCATTAAAAATGGACAAATATGTACTTGAATGACATGTTATATCTGGAAGTAACATTGGAAATACACTTGAATAGAAAATCAATTGGACACGTCGCCTTACCAGCAAGTAATGAAGCTGGTTTGATTTCCTTCAAATTTCAGACCCAAATAAAAGATCCAAACCATATATCTCTGACTTATTCACATTCCATAAACGTGCGCTCAATGGTTTCAACTTTTGGAACATAAAACTTGAATCTTTAAGCTTTAAAATTTAAAATTTTATCACAAAATAAATTTTAACACAAGTTTGAACTTTGAATCTAGCTCTTGAACAAAATGCATAAAGCTTGAGTCCTTTATGAACTTTTACATGGACAAAATGCTTGGAATCTTCATAAATTTGAATATAAACTTAAAGCTTGAAACTTTTATTAAGATGAATATAAACTTAAAGCTTGACACTTCTATAAACACAAATATAAACTTATTAACAATAAATAATGACAATCAAGAAAATATAACAACAACAAAATGAAAGGACAACTAAAATATTATGAACAAAAGATAAAGTAAGTGAAAGAAATTAAAGTTAATAAGCACAAACATATTTTTGCCCATGAATGAAGAAAAAAAAAAAAACTCACCACTAGTTTTTCACAAACGCACTAAGTCTCAAAAACATGAGAAATGAGAGAATGAGGTATTTGTAGGAAAATGGGTTGAGGCCTCATCTGTACAATACAAGGGGTGGTCTTGGTTTGTTTTTGCAATTTGGCTCATTGGTAGGGTGTGGTTGGTCATTTATACCATTTGGTTAGGGCTAGATCCGTGATTTACCTCTTATTTCCTTACTAAATGTTACTTTTACATTTCATACACAACTCTTTTTATGTTTCTTTCCTCCTTTTGTTGCTAGCGACTCAAGGTAATTCTACATTGTAACTTAACCCACTAACGATAAATTCTACTAATAAATTTGTCCTTAACAAAAATTTGGAAAGAAATATTTTAACATAAAAGTTTATGCAAGCGGGGTAAAATATTATTGTAAATATTTTTCAATTTTGCTACTAACACCTCCTATTTTGCTAACTACACCCCATCAAATTTTCATAAAATTATAATACCAAAAATACCTTTTACCATTTCAGTCATTTTTAAACTCTACTTTGTCTCTTTCTCTCTTCACCACCATCACTCACTTCATAATATCTCACACTCATATCACATACTAAGAACTCACACATCATAACTTACACCCCTCAATCATAACTTACACCTCATAAATTTTTTCTTCTTATCATGCTTAAAGCTACCAATAAGGAATTTTTCCTGATCTATTGAGTCTGCGTACATGTACTTAAAATGAGTTCAGGTACATGTAAAATTTTGTAGTGAGTAACGGAAATGCGTACTTGAACTCAGCAAACGTAACTTGAGTCAATGTACATGTACTTAAATTGAGTTCAAGTAAATGTAAAATTTTGCAGTTAGTTGAAAAAATGTGTACTTGAACTCAGTTCATGTAAATATACATAAACTGAATTAATGTACATGTACTTAAGCTGAGTTCAAGTACATGCAAAATTTTGCAATAAGTATGGGATTGTGAACTTGAACTCAGTTCACGTAAATGTACTCAGATCATGGAAGGTTATGGGTTTCACGTTGGAAGAGAAAATGATAAGAAGAGTTGACAAATTTAATGATAAGGGTAATTTCGTTTTTTGAATAATGGCAGAGCGTAACTAGCAAAAGAGGGGGTGAGAGTAGTAAAATTGAATATTTTTCTCTTAATATAATATAAACTTTGTCTAATTCTAATTAAGAATATTACTACAAGCTATAATTGAATTTTGAGTTTATTGAATATTTATCATCAGATGAAATCATCCAAGAATACGTAATGCAGAAAAAATTTGTTGAGATTTTTGACGAAATTTTAACCATGACTTAATAAAATACAATAGATTCAAAATATAATTTCATCTTGGTGAATTAAATCACTTCACTAACATATAAAGTAACAGAGAATACAAAGTACGGTTAATTATAATTTTAATATTGAAAATGACCTGATTAACAAAAATAATATTTCTCTACTGAAAAAATAAAAATCAATCCCTACTTAAATAAAAAATAAATCATAAAAATCATATTTCAATTTTTGTCAAATGCTGAATTTGTTTGAAAATTAAAAACCAAGTAGAATTCACCTTATTTTTCAAATATAGTAAACTTTCATTTACAAATTTTGACTGAGAGTTTACCACTACTTAACAACATGAAAAAAGTTATGAAATTACTTGTACCTTGATATTCAATTTAGAATATCACAAACAAAATTTTCAATAATTGCACAAAACAACAGAAATGAGACGAAAATAAAAACACGTTAGTAAATTAATGTAAAACTATTCCGTTTTAATATTTTCAACCCCATAAAATATAAATTGGCTACATAAAATTTTCAAATCACCTCATTAAGTCCCAATCAAAATTTTACTGATAATTTATGTGTAATAAAAATACAAAGACAGAAAATAACACGCTAGAAATATATTAAAAAAATAAACATAAATTAAACACTTACGGAAACTCAAGAGAAAAGTAAGAAATCAATCTAATGCGAGAAACATTACCATTGTTTTATAATAAAAATCGGAGAGAAAAAAAGTTGTAGTGAAAAGGTAGAGAGAAATTTTTTATAGAGAAGGTACAAAGAAAATTTAGAGAGAAATTAGAAGTAAGAAATGAGAGGAAGAATTCTGAAATGATATAGTAAGAAAAAAAGAGCATTTGTGGTGCCCAATAGTGCATTTGTGGCGGCCCAATTGGCCATAATGCCAACAAATTTATTAGACGTTTGTGGTGGTGTTTGCCATTAGAAAGGATAGTTCATTTTGTGGCAACCAATGTCGTCAGTAATGCCTGACAATAAGAATTTTGTAACAGTATATGTCACCCCAAATGTCTACCGACATCTCAAATCAATCAAACATGTTGTGAGAGTCAAGGTCGCCACAAATTCCAATAAATTTTCGCTCCAAAATTTTTGTGATTGTTTTTGACCGCCACAAAAGTTACGATTAGCCAAAAAATATTTTTGATTTTTGAGGGCTTTTTTAACTACTAATAACAACAATTTTAAATTTTAGTATTTGTGATGATATTTTTTGCTAGTAATTTGTGAGAGTATTGTTGATCTTATTAATGATTATATGATTTAAGTTGGCCTCAAATTGATGTTGTACTTGTAGTGTTTCTTGATATTATTAATGAATATATGTTTTCGTTAATTCCAAGGAAAAAAAAGTATATATGAGTTTTAATACTCCTGTTTCAACAAATCCATATGTGGATAGCTCTAATAATGTGCACCAAAATTTTTCAACACCATTATTGCTTCTGGTCTTCCAAATCACATGTTGAAACTAAAAGTATGAGTGTCAGTGATGTTATTGAGAAGCATCGACCAAGCTCTAGAGTTGTGCAATGATACTCGATTGATCATTAAAAATGGACAAATATGTTCTTGAAGGATATGTTATATCTGGAAGTAACATTGAAAATACACTTGAATAGAAAATCAACACGTCGCCTCACCACCAAGTAATGAAGCTGGTCTGATTTCCTTCAAATTTCAAACCCAAATATAACATCCAAACAATATATGGCTGACTCATTCACAATTCATAAACGTGCGCTCAATGGTTTCAACTTTTGGAACATAAAACTTGAATCTTTAAGCTTCAAAATTTAAAATTTTATCACAATAAATTTTAACACAAGTTTGAACTTTGAATCTAGCTCTTGAACAAACATATTTTTGCCATGAACGAAGGAAAAAAAAACTCACCACTAATTTTTCACAAACGCACTAAGTCTCAAAAACATGAGAAATGAGAGAATGAGGTATTTGTAGGAAAATGGGTGGAGGCCTCGTTTGTATAATCCAAGGGGTGGTCTTGGTTTTTTTTTGCAATTTGCCTCATTGGTAGGGTTTGGTTTGTCATTTAATTCATTTGGTAAGGGCTAGATCCATAATTTACCTCTTATTTTCTTACTAGTAACTAAATGTCTCTTTCACATTTCTTACACAACTCTTTTTATGTTTCTTTCCCCCCTTTTGTTGCTAGCGACTCAAGGTAATTCAACATTGTAACTTAACCCACTAACGATAAATTCTACTAATAAATTTTTTCTTAACAAAAATTTGGAAACTAATATTTTAACATAAAAGTTTATGCAAGCGGGGTAAAATATTATTGTAATAACACTCTATTTTGCTAACTACACCCCATCAAATTTTCATAAAATTATATTACCAAAAATACCTTTTACCATTTCACTCATTCTTAAACTCTACTTTGTCTCTTTCTCTCTTCACCACTATCACTCACTTCATAATATCTCACACCCATATCACATACTCAGAACTCACACCCCTCAATCATAACTTACACCTCATAACTTTTCTCTTCTTATTATGCTTAAAGCTACCAATAAGGAATTTTTTCTGATATATTGAGTTCGTATTTTTTTCTTCAAAATCTAGGTATTTTACACGATCTGAGCTCACATATGTGATAAATTATACATTGTACACAGTTAAATCACACACCCTTATGTATTTTGTTTTCATGTAAATATACGTAAACTAAGGGGAAATGCGTACTTGAACTTAGTTCACATAAATGTACGTAAATTGAGTTCGTGTACGTGTTCACGTACTAGGTTCAAGTACATGTAAAATTTTGCAGTGAGTAGGGGAAGTGCGTACTTGAATTAAATTCACATAAATATACATAAATTGAGTACATATACATGTACTTAAACTGAGTTCAAGTACGTGTAAAATTTTGCATTGAGTAGAGGAAATGCATATTTGAACTCAGTTCACATCAATGTAAATAAACTGAGTTCACTGTTCATGTACTTGAGTTCAAGTACGTGTAAAATTTTGCAGTGAGTAGTGGAAGTGTGTACTTAAACTAAGTTCACGTAAATTGAGTACACATACATGTACTTAAACTCAATTCAAGTACGTGTAAAATTTTGCAGTGAGTAGGAGAAATGCATACTTGAACCCAGTTCATGTAAATGTACGTAAAATGAGCTCATGTACATGTTTTTAAATTGAGTTCAAGTACAAGTAAAATTTTGCACCGAGTAGGGGAAATGCATATTTGAACTCAATTCACGTAAATGTACGTAAATTGAGTTTGCATACATGTACGTAAACTGAGTTCAAGTACATGTAAAATTTTGCACTGAGTAAGGGAAATGCGTACTTGAACTCAGTTAACGTAAATTGAGTCAATGTACATGTACTTAAACTGAACTCAAGTAAATGTAAAATTTTGCAGTTAGTTGGGAAAATGTGTACTTGAACTCAGTTCATGTAAATATACATAAACTGAGTCCATGTACATGTACTTAAGTTGAGTTCAAGTATATGTAAAATTTTGCAATAAGTAAGGGAATTGTGTACTCGAACTCAATTCACGTAAATGTACTCAACTCATGGAAGGTTATGGGTTTCACGTTGGAAGGGAAAATGATAAGAGTTGACAAATTTAGGGTAATTTAGTCTTTTCAATAATGGCAGAGCGTAACTAGCAAAAGAGGGGGTGTGAGTAGCAAAATTGAATATTTTTCTCTTAATATAATATAAACCTTGTCTAATTCTAATTAAGAATATTACTACAAGCTATAATTGAATTTTGAATTAATTTGAATATTTATCATCAGATGAAATCATTCAACAATATGTAATCTGGAAAAAATTTGTTGAGATTTTTTGACGAGATTTTAACCACGACATAATAAAATACAATAGATTCAAAATATAATTTCATCTTGGTGAATTAAATCACTTCACAAACATATAAAGTAACAGACAATACAAAGTACGGTTAATTATAATTTTAATATTGAAAATGACCTGATCAGCAAAAATAATATTTCTCTACTGAAAAAATAAAAATCAATCCCTGCTTAAATAAAAAATAAATCATAAAAATCATATTTCAATTTTTGTCAAAGTCTGAGTTTGTTTGAAAAAAAAAAAACCAAGTAGAATTCACCTTATTTTTCAAATACAGTAGACTTTCATTTACAGATTTTGACTGAGAGTTTACCACTACTTAACAACATCAAAAAAGTTATGAAATTACTTGTACCTTGATATTCAATTTAGAATATCACAAACAAAAATTTCAATAATTGCACAAAACAACAGAAATGAGACTAAAATAAAAACATGTTAGTAAATTAATGTAAAACTATTGCCTTTTAATATTTTCAACCCCACAAAATATAAATTGGCTACATAAAATTTTCAAATCACCTCATTAAGTCCCAATCAAAATTTTACTGATAAAAATACAAAAACAGAAAATAGCACGCTAGAAATATATTGTAAGACACAGATTTTACAAAAATGATCATTCGGATATCAAATAATTAAAGAGAAAAATGTGTATTTAATTATTTGTGATATATATATATATATATATATATAT
>JBBPBP010009779.1:65693063-65708319 GCA_037974735.1 Cicer chorassanicum | reverse complement strand
TTTTCATTACATAATTACATAATTAGATGATTTTGAATATTACTTATGCCATTTATGTCAATAAAATTTAATTTTTTTTCCCTATATTTTGTAATTAAATATATTTTCCAAACTATGTGTTTACTTTCATATACTACATCCATCTCTAAATATGAGATCTCATTGATCAAATTATAAGAATTAAGAAACTGTATTAAATTCGTTGATAATTGACATTATTTTTACAACTTTATCCTTTAAGAAAAAGAATTAATTAATATTTTTATTATAGAATTTATTATTATTTTTTTCTTCAGAATTATCGTATTTAGAGATTAAAAGTAATGCACTCTAGATGTAAAATGACATTCAATCATAATGTGCCGATTCATAAAATATATGTGAAACTTCCCTTTTTCACTTTTTTTATTTGTGCTATCATCGTGTGATTGATTATCAATGCAAAATAATGTAACGATGATACACCATGTAGCATTTATTGTTAGTGGAAGAAAAAGATGTAAATTAATTTATTATATTAATGCAATTTTATTATTATTTTTTTAAAAAATTAAAGGTTTAAATATGTTTTTAATCCTTGCAAATATGCTTCGTTTTAATTTTAGTCCATGTAATTTTTTTATTTGATTTATACCCTTGCAAATTTTAACAAGTTTTAAAAAAGTTATTTATGAATCTTTTTTAGTAAAAAAATGGCGACATGACTAATTTTAGATGAAATAGCGTGTGGTGACGGTGTAATTGTTGTTGATTAGACAATATTTAAAATTAAAATTCATTTAATTAACTCATTTGATTATTTAATTAAAAACTTAAAACTAATTAATTAATTAATAAACCAATTAAATAATAAAAACTCAATAATCTTCATCTTCAACCCCAAATTTTTTAATAAAAACTCAACAACCTTTATCTTCAACCATAAATTCTTCATCTTCAATTCACAAATTCTCGTATCTAGATACAAACCCTAAAAATTCTAAGATCCATACCTTAAACATTGGAAGAGATAAGATCTCCTCAAGAGACAACTTTCCTCTCTCTAATTCATCACGGGTTAAAAATTTGTTGGGATCTAGAGCTTCTTTTTCTGTCTCTTGTAACTCTTGCCTTGTGTCATTATCCTTATGTTCATTCAGGGATACTTTGGGAGCAATATTAATCTTCAAAATCGCAAAGCAAAACAAAGTTAATAGATAAAAAACAATGTTAACATGCTCCTGCAACCAATCTCCTGATATGCTCCTACAATGTTAAGAAGAATGAGAGATTAAATTTATTTATGGTTTGAATTCAGATATGAGAATTTGTGATTTGAGGATGAATAAATTAGAGTTGAAGATGAAAGTTGTTGAGTTTTTATTAAAAAATTGAGTTGAACATGAAGATTATTGAGTTTTTATTATTTATTGGTTTATTAATTAATTAATTAGTTTTAAGTTTTTAATTAAATAATTAAATGAGTTAATAAAATAAAATTTAATTTTAAATATTAAATATTATTTAGTCAACAACAATTACACAGTCACCATGTGCCACTTCATCTAAATTTAGCCATGTCACCATTTTTTTACTAAAAAAATTCATAAATTACCTTTTTAAAACTTATTAGAATTTACAAGGATATAATTCAAACAAAAAAAAAATTACAGAGATAAATCAAAATGAAACATATTTGCAAGAACCTAAAACATATTTAAATGTAATTTAATTAGAAATTTGTCGGCAGAAAAATAATTAATAATTTAAATTAACTAATATTTTCATTATAGTATTTATTGTTTGCGGAAAAAATATGGAAAATACTCGTTTGTCTCATTTTGTAATTTAATTTCCTTTTCATAAAACATAAAATAAGAATTAGAAAATGCCTTATAAAAAAGACAAATAATTTTAATAAGAGTTTTGGATAGAGGTACTACTAGACTAGCTGGTGTGCTCATAGTTACTTTGCTAGCTTAGTGAAACAAAAATAAATATCCTCTTGACAAAAACATCTTAAGACTCGACATTGAAATTGAAATTGAAATTCCTAAGAAGGGATAACAGATCAAAAACATTGTTTCATGGCTTCGTGCCGCATTCAGTGCTACCTCAATCTTCCATTCCCTTCCGATGCGGCGCGTTTTCCATCCACTTTTCACTCTTCACTCCCTCCTATTTCTTCTCCTATTATTTCTACTTCTCTCTTCACAACAACAAAGGCAATTAAATATTCCCCCTAACTTTCTTTAATTACTTATCATTCGTTTGTTTGATTCAAAACTAGATTCCTGATTCCATCATTATTATAATATATATATAGACATACATACCTTTTTAATTTAATTATTAATAATTAATACTATTAATATAATATCTTTATATATTGGTTGTGTGTTTTCCCACTCAGATCCCTTTTTCAAGTGTTCCTCGCCGCCCCTTTGGAACAGCGAAGAGTCAAATGACAACGGAAGAGAAGCCTCTCTCTCAAAACAACAAAATGCTCGTTAGTTTTCTTTACTCTTTTTTTTTCTTTCGGTTTTTGCGTGTTTGGTACGTGAGAAAAGAAAATGAGGGTAATAGAGTTGAAAGTTTTGTTTCAGTGCAAAAATTGATTTTGAATGAATTGAAGTGCATGTTTGATTCATCGTGATTAATAACAACGTAAAATCTAACATGCAAGAAATTGAGAACCCGTTTGTTATAGGTTAATTTTAAATGATCACTTTTCAGAGTTTTCAAATGTTTGTTACAGCTTTTGAAAATAATCAGAATATAAAAATAATCTTAAAACTGCTTTGAATGTGAAGTGTTATTTATGTTTGAAAACATATAAATGTGAGTTGCACCCTACATTTGATTTGAGCGTAAAAATGGCGTTGAGTCAAAAACTACAAATTTTAACTTGAAGTTAGAATTAATTTTAGGGGCCAAATCAATTACAATCGACATCATCCAAAACATGTCAAAATTAATTTTATGTGTCTGAAATCACTTTTGACACTCCCTACTTTGAAACCAAACACACTTAAATGCTATGAAATTTGTAGTTTCTTTTTAGTTGGTGTTTGGTTCTATATACTACACAATGACAAACATTGATTTTGATTGCGTGTTTGGTTATCTGGTGGCGAAAATTTATTTCGATCATGGGTTTGGTTATCCGGTGGTTAAAATTGGTTTTAGTTAAAAATAAATTTAAATTTAAAATGATTTAAGTTTGTATTCGTTTACGTGAAAATGAGTTAACAATTATTTTGAGTGTAAAAATCACATTTGGAGTAAGAAACTGCAAATTCTAACTTCAAGTTAGAATATTTTCCAGAGAGAAAATCAATTCTAATTGAGAATCTCCATACCAAAATCAATTTTAAGTTTTCAGAATCACTTTTGCCTCTTCGAAAAGTGAATCCAAGAATTATGGATTTTAGGTCTGGTTTGCTTATGAGAAAAAATAGAGAGAAAACAGGGTGTTTTTCTTTGTTGATGATTTATCTGTCAATGTTTAATTACTTGATTAATCTGTTTATTGGGTTATTTTTATTCATTTTGTGGTTTTGGCTCAGTTTGTTCCAAAGGAAAGAAATTCAAGGAAGGAAGATTAAAGTTTGAATTTTTGTGATATGCGGTGTCTTATAATTAATGATTGACTGATTACAATGTTTGTTGGTTTTCTCTTGAAGGTGTATGTACCTCCCCATCCTTTGATCAAGCACTGGGTTTCGGTTCTCAGGAATGAGCAAACTCCTTGTCCCATTTTCAGTGAGTGGCAAAGTTTTGATTTTTAAGCAATACTTTGATTTGAGATGAACATTGGTCCACCTGATTTCAATCACTTTAATCAGCATTGAAAAACTTCATATATTTTCAATTAAAATTAATCATACCGCAACTTTCGTGTTTAATTCTCACGCTTATTGTAGCTTCTTGACAAACACATTCTATCAAACTAATGGTGAGAAAACTTATCTGTTAATCTGTTACTTCTGGTAATTAGAATAAAAGAATTTTGCCGTTGTTTATCGTGATAGGAACTTGGAACTGGGCAACTTAAGTTAAAATATGTTCTTTCCAAATAAATTGACTCATGAGAAAGATAGACCTGTGAGCCTGTAGTATCAATTTTGCATACATTGGAAAGTTCAACTTCTTAGTTTCCCCACTGTCACTCATTCTGCTTTTCTTTTCTTTTTTGTTAACCCATTATTTTTTATTTAACTAATTTTTTAGTCAAATTTAGGTTGATATTACTTGATTAATATATGAAGGTTGATTTGACACTTTGGGTTTCTAATATTGTAGGAAATGCAATGGCTGAGTTGGGAAGGCTGCTAATGTATGAAGCTTCAAGGGATTGGTTGGTTAGTTCCTATTTCACGCTATGCTATAATTATCGTATTTTTCACTTGAATTTTTTCATAGCTCCTTCAATATAACTTGACATTGTTGCAATCTTTTATTTTTAAATCATTTAAATCTAAAATCTTTACAAATTAAAGACGTGATTTTTCATCTATACATAGGCGAGATTAGGTTTTTGTTTCTAATAATCTTAATTTCAATACTCATATATCATTTTAAGGAAAAAAACATTCATACCATGTTACTTAATTTTAAATTTTATAATTTTTTATTTTTCACTCCCTCCCGATATTATTATCGATACAAAAATCTGTAGCTTGTCAGTTGTCACTGATTAGAACTTATGACAGTGGATTGAATTAATTCTTGAAAGATTTGATGCGTATTTCCATCTGATTGTTTTTTCATGTTATCACACATTCATACCAACAAATTTATATTTATTCTTTTTTCTTCCTTTGTTTTGTTGTTTTTAGCCAACAGTGTCTGGAGAGATTCAATCACCTCTGGGTGTCGCCTCAGTGGAGTTCATTGATCCAAGGGAGCCTGTGGCTGTCAGTATCATACTTCTTTCAATTTGTTTATTTAGACTTTGATGTTTTCAGGATATATCATAACATATTCATGACAACTACATACTCCAATTCCACATATAATCATTGATATTTTTTTATAACTTATACTAAATAATAAATATTGAAGCTGTTGAATGAGAGGAAAATAGAAAGAAATATGGTGAAACTGTGTACACAACGGAGACTTTTTATATAGGCTTACAAATAATAAAATAAGATAAATATAAAGTATTGGATTCCTATTTATAAGATATTATATGATAAGATTGAAAACTAATCCTTAAAGATAAACCAAGATATTCTAAGACAATATCAAGATATTATTTTATATTTTAACAAAAGGATTTCATTACCCAAATCCAAACTCATGTTTTTAGATTCCTTCTATGCATATTGATACGGTCATTGTTGTCCGAAATTCAATTTAGAGACTTGTTGATGCGGTTGTTTTGTTCCTTTCTGAAAGATATTGCCTGAATCATTTATCAGTTTTTCAGGTAATTCCAATCTTGAGAGCTGGTCTTGCTCTTGCTGAACATGCATCATCAATATTGCCCGCAACAAAAACATATCATCTAGGTAATGATTCATGTATTGTACTTGTTGTTAATAAAAACAAGAAGATGCAGATGCTATATTGATGCTGAGGTACATCCAACAAACACGATTTATCGGGAAAAAGTCTTGTTTGAGATCCATCATCAAAAGTCAGTAAATCAACAAATCAAAGCATTAAATAAATAAATAATTTTACAGTACATTAAATTTGGGATTGGAAAAAGAGTTAGAGAATTTGAATAGCAATTTGTGGAATAGAATATATTTTGATGAAAACCTAACTTTATTAAATTGGGTTTGTTTATGAAATACAAGTTTAAACCGGTCTCTAATACCAAAAATGTAACTAGACGTTACATTTATTTATTTATTATTATTATTATTATTATTATTATTATTATTGTTTAAAATTGAATAATAATTTTGTTTTTCCTTTTGTTTCTTTGGAAAAGGAGTAAGCAGAAATGAAGAAACTCTTCAGCCAACTATATATTTGAACAAGTAAGATATTCATACTTGAAAAAAATGTTTTATTTTCTTCTGTCCTTTTCCTTTTCTCTTTTCACTTCTAGAATGGCTTGTTGATGTTGCGGATTAGTAAAGGGCACCATTGTTTCTATTGCTTTTGGTTTGTTCTGTTGAATGCTTGGGCGGCTTTTGTTATATACTCTCATCCCATGTATGATTTTCAGGCTACCTGACAAATTTGCAGAAGGGTCTAAAGTATTTGTGGTTGATCCTATGCTGGCAACTGGTATGTAGTGTCTACTCTTGTTTGAGTTTTCACTGTCGTGCACATTGTCCATTTCTTTGGTATTCATGGCTTGTGGCCTCTATATGTTTCTCTTTAGAGTTTTTTTCATTACATATAATTGAATAGCATACAAGTGACGAGTCGTCCATATTTAGATTGGATTGAGTTGGTTTTTATATTAACCCTTACTTATCCTTACAAAATCAACAAAATCAACTTGTAACATGAAAGATATACCTTATAAACTTGTTTCATGTCATCTCTTTTTAGGGGTGACTAAATGAATGAATTGAATAAAATTTGGTTTCGATTATGATAGATCAATTATAATAATCCATTTAAATCCATTAGAAATTCATTAAAAAGTTCAATACACCCATCATCTATTTAATAAAAAGATTAAATCCATCCGTTAGTTTCAGCTCGACCCCAAGTTGCTCCCACACGCCTGGTCCGCTCCTACTTGATCCCAAGTCGCCCACTTGCCCTTAGTTTGCCAGCACTCGACTCCGATCCACCCCAGTTGTCTTGGTTTGCCTCCACTCACCCCCGATCCGCTGCCACTCGACCCTGGGTAGCTCTTGATCTGATATTAAGTTGGAACATGTTATTATATAGTTTGCAAGCATTATGTCCTTGCTTAATGATGTGCATTGCAATTTCACTGAATAGATCAATAGCCTTTAATCTATGTGTTGTTAGATCTTAAAAATAACATCGACAGCGAATAATATCTAGTTAGGTGTAAGTTAAAAGAAGTAGATTATTCCTATTATTACACATAACAAATTGGTTAATGTGAATGAGGGAAATTACTATCCAAAAGCTTCAATGCCAAACTGGATAAGCTATAATTCAAGAATGCAAAACAAATAATCCAAAAAGTGGGGTGGAACAAGGCAAGTTGGTCAACTTGTGGCGGTTAGGGTCGAGTGTGTCAGGATGGATTGAATTTTTTTAATGAATTTCTAATGGATTGTTTTAATCTGAATCAAATTTGTGGTACAGCCAAATATAATCTATGATATCTATGCATCAATTTTGTGGTACTATGATTTTATATTTCGTATGAATTTCAGGTGGTACTATACTGGCAGCTTTGAGTCTCTTAAAGGAACGTGGAGTTAGCAACAAGAACATTAAAGTGGTAAGTCTCTGTATAATCAGAAGCTATATCTCTTCTTTTAATTTTAAGCCAAACATATTTCTATTCATGCACTTTTGGCGTGTTTGGGAAACAACTTCATTAAACGCTTATTTCATAAGTCTGTATAATTGAAGTGAGAATGAGGGGAAACTCTGCATAAGCTTAGCATAAGCTATAAGCTATTATGAAGAGTTTATGAAATTATGGTTAAAATATTTAGCGGTTATATCAAAAGTTATTTTTATAAACTCTTTCAAATATTTATGCACAAGTTTTTACTCATATAAGCTATTCCAAACGACCCCTTAATTGGTTAAGTCTAGTAATGACTACGTATCCGAACTCCAAAGTTTGCTCTCTACACATTTCACTATTTACATCATGCATTATATTTTTATTAATATTCTCTAGTATATTATTAAGTTATATATACTTTTGATAAATTGCTTAATTAATTAATGAACTAATGATAATGCAGATATCTGCATGCTCTTCCCCTCCGGCTCTTCAAAAGCTAAGCGAGCAGTTCCCAGGGTTAGTCACATAACATAAAATTTTCTTATTTTCTTTTGATTAATCGTCAGTGTTCTAATTATTAAATTTTGCAGGCTTCATGTGTATACTGGAATAATTGATCCCACAGTTAATGACAAAGGGTTGGTGCCTAACATCATAACTTAATTTAACTAGCTGATTTATAGAATTGATACATTATTAATGTGTTTTATTTCTCTTGTTTAGGTTTATAATTCCTGGCCTTGGAGATGCTGGGGATCGCAGCTATGGTACATGATATATGAATGTTAATTATTGGTTTAATGTATCAATTTTGAGTAAAGTTATCAATACTTTACGGGTTTTTGGTTATTAATGTTATGAATTAAAATAAACAAGTGTTTAAATCATTTTTTAGTTTCATTTTGTCCAAATTACCAATCATTTTGAATGGGGGCGGTTATGGGTCTAGGTCAGCTTGATAACCTTACTAACCGAAACGATACATTGTGAAAAAACGGTTTGGTTCGGTTTGCATATTTTAGACTGGATGTGTTCAAATCGGATACCTAACATGGATTGGGAAATTTGATACTCAATGAGCACAAACTAACCTAAATGTTTTGAGAAATTCTAATATCATTCTGTAGGCAATTGATAGGGTGCACAAGTCATTTAAATTGTTTACGGTACACAAGTTTTTTTTTACCATCGGATTATAAAGTCTCACTATGTTTATCACAAACCCAGCACATTGGATCTTTTTTTCATTTTGCTGTTCATCTTCTTCACACACCAACAGTTCATGCCTACTTGCTCTTTCACCAAATATGTGTGGAAGGCTGTTTTGAATTTGTTGGGGTCGTGTGTGTTGCACCAAATGCTTTGAAAGAAATAAAATCATATCAGAAAAAGGGTTCTTTTTTTTTTTTTTTGTCAATCATCAGAAAAATGGTTTAATTTGGATCACTACCGTTTGGATATTGTGGGCTTTAAGGAATCAAATACTCTTTGGTGGATGTCCCCCTCCAATTGAGTATTATTATATGCGTGATAGCATTGCTAAACAGGAATATCAATGAACCCATAATTTAAATTACTCGTGATACCCTTTTCTAGCTTCTAGAATCGATTTTTTAGTTCAACTTTTATCTTACTAACTGGAATTAAAGAATTAGTAGAGTTGTTCGATCTAAAATGGGAATGGCTAAGGTTATGAACTTATAATCTGATGATCAAATCTATTTATGAAAGTCTAAATTTAAGTGAAATACATTATCAGAAGCGTGTTTTCGGTAATGTTTTTTTACATCTTGTGAGTAAATAATGCGAGATGGACCAGCAATCATCATAATCTTCAGTGGTGGTATGGGTATGGGTGTTTGTGTTAAAGTTTTGGATAGTATTAAAACCATCTCTTTCGGATGGTTCCTTTGAAAATGTAATAGTTTCTCAAGCCTTTTATTGTTAAATTGCTAGAATAATCCTTTGGTATGTCTTCAAAATGGTTAATTATAGTCTCTTGTATTATCTATATATATATATATATATATATATATATATATAATACTTGTGAAAGTTCTCTATATAAAGGTGTTTGATCATCGGTGCAACATACAACTAGGACAAGAAAATACAAGCACAGTAATATTACAAAGATACATACAAAAACTTTGAGAATTTTTGTAGTTACTGAAAATTCATTTACATTATGAGTGCATATCTTTATAATATTCACTTGTGAGAGCCTTTCAAAAAACCTAAAAATACTCTATTATAACTAAGTCCTGTAATGACTATTGTCTTCAACAATTTGACTATACTAAGCTAGAAGGTTAAGAATACTTGAACATAGTCAGTTTGACTTTTAAGTGTTCCAGTGAACGTGTGATAAATCAGTTACTACCATTTGGTGGTGAACCAGGATAAATTGGTTTTGTGTTTCTCTTCTCTATCTCCTTACTTTATTTTGCCTCATCTTGCTTTTCAATAAGTATTTGTTTTAAAGAAAAAGTTTTTAAGTTTACAAAACACAATTCAAGTCCCCTTTTTTGTGCTTTTCAATCTTCAATTTTTGTTAAAAAAATGTTCATGTGACATTATTTAATTTAGAAAATAATTAAAAAGGAAAAGAAATAGCACGTTAAGTGTATCAAACAACGCTTCAAATTTTATTTATCAAATTAATTGCTATGACAATGATCCATTTGAAATAATAAAAAAAAAACTCAAATAAATTAAGGAATATATTTTCACTGATCTAAATCAAATAAAAACTTGTAGAATCAGAACCTCTACAAAAGAAGATCATATAAAAATTTACTAGATACACAAGATTTTAAATAACAACCAAAAATGGATTAATTCAAACTCTTTAGAAAATGTAGAATTGCAAACTAAACATAAAGGAGAATGTAAACATCTCATAACTTACTAGTTGTCATGATAGAGAGGACAAAAATTCATCAAATATATGAATGATCTGAATTGAGTTTATTTATTTATTTGAGTTTTATTTTATATTTTAAACGCATAAAAAATGCTTTTTTTTAAATGGATAAAAAATACATTCTTTAATTTATGAGTTTTTATTTTTATTTTTTATTTGATATAGACCCGAATTATCATAACAATTATCTTGATGAATAAATTTGAAGTGTTCTTTGATATACGTGACTTTGTAATTTTTCTTTTTTAATTATTTTTTGAATTAAATAATGCCATGTCAACAAATTTTTGTTGAAAAATAAATGAGTGTGGGACTATAAAATCAGAAAGCAATAAATATGGAGGACTAAAATCGCTAATTTTAAATTTGGAGAAGCAAAATTACACAATTAAAAAATTTAAGGGTAAAATCGTTCAATTGAAACTAAAGGAGTAAAATTGGATAATTAAAAAATTTAAGGAAAAAAAGTGCATTTAAGCCAAAATAATATAGCAGAAAAATGCCACAAAGTTTACAAGTCAACATAGTCCAGAGCTCATAAATGACCATAGATACCATATAGAAACACTCACAATGGAGTTCTCCTAGTTGATACTTAAACGGGTTTCTATATATAAACATTACTCATTTCATAAAAAACACTATTCTTTCAACTTAACATCTAGAATTTTTTTTACTAATTCTACCAATAATTTTATATTATTATATTTCAACAACATTAATTTATTTTAATATAATTTATATTCGAGAGAATGCTTATATAAGATAGTGCTTGTTAGAGAATCACTCTCCATTGTGGACGGACTTAGTAGTTACATATTTCAGCCTATTTTGTGTTGTGTAAAAAAGAATATCTCAATTCCACCCTTGTATACATTTACACGATCCACAAATATCTTGCCATGTGAAACATTTCAACTGCTCATGGTGATGGGGATGCTTATCACTATCATTGGTCACAATCGTTTATTAACTTATTTTGGAGGCTACTTCTTTCAAAAAAAACAAAAAAAAATCATTTTGGTGGCTGTCAAAGTCATTTTTACAAATGTGATAATAATTACTATATTTAGATAAGTCGTGTTAGTTAGCACCAAAAAATAAAAAGATATGCCGTGTTAGATCTTGCTTGCCACCAAAATTACAAGAAATTTTCAACCTTCTATAATTTCGAATTATTTTGGTAGTTTGTGTCTCTTAGTGCTCTGAATTCTAATGATCTAATCCTTATTAAAGAACTAAAAATTATAAATCAGTAAATTTAATGTTTATTTTTAACTTTTAGTGGAAACATTTAGCAGGGCTCCATGTTTAAATCGTTAACGACATGAATCAATAAAGAAAAAGAGAAAAAAAGAATAACAAAAGGGGCTATGGTTTCATTATAGTGGCAATCTTAAGAATATATAAGTTATTTTAAGAATATATAGTAGGATATAGATAGACAAAACTACCTTTAGCTCAATTATAATATAAGGTCTATTACATATTATCTAACATCTCTCCTCAACGATGCATTAATATGGAGTATCGAAAGTTTGTCGATCATACAAAAGACACAATCCTAAACATGTTTTTTAATATTGGAGCTCACCTTCAAACTAAAGTTCAAACCAAACCAAACTAACTAATATTAAAACCAACGGAGAGAAACAACTAGGTATTGCAACGGGGTGGGGACAGATTTCGCCTCCTCCACCCCCGCACCCGGCTAATAGGGGAAAACCCGCACCCGCACTCATTTCATAGCGGGTGTAAAATTTAGACATCCATCCGCCCGCAACGGGTCTTGGGTTTCTCCGCCCACACCCGCATCCACTCATATATATATAATTATAAATTTAAAAATCATATCTATTATAATTAATATAATAAAATAATTATTATTAGACAATAATTAAATTAAAAAAAATTCTATAGAGATAATATTATAATTTTTAATATTTAAAAAAATATTAAGTATATTCAATATATATATATATATATGTATATAAAATTTAAAATTTGTAATAATATTACTTGCGGGGTGGGTTCGGGTGCTGGGTGGATATCACCACCTCCAAACCCGTCCCCGTCTCCGAATTTTAATTTCGGGGAAAATCCGCACCCGCACCCAATTAGAGCAGGTTTTCTCCGTCCAAATCAAGCGGGTTCGGGTGGGTACCCGCGGGTGCGGATTTTATTGCCATCCCTAGAAACAATCAAAGAAGTAGCAGCGACCAACGAAAAGAACCATCAGAAGGTGCAAGATAGAGTGACTTTTTATGCACTGAATCCAAAACCATATATAGAAGAACAATGCAAATATCCAAACAATAAATTCTAAAACCCAACAATAATGAAATACCAATTGTTGTTCTCGATTTTCAGTCAATTTCTTCAAACAATAGGCGGAACACGAGCCATGTTCTATACTTAATTCTCAATTTTTTGAGAACTCGATAACATAATAGAGGCGGGGTAATTCAAGGAGGATCGAAGCATGCTCTGATACTATGCTAATAATATGAATTAATAAAGAAAAAGATAAAAGAAAGAATAACAAAAGGGGCTAGGGTTTCATTCTAATAGCAATAATGAGAATATATAGTAAGATATAAATAGACTAAACTACCCTTAGTCCAATTATAACACAAGGCCCATTACATATTATCTAACATAAACAACAAATTACATCGATCGAAAACAATACAGTTTAAAATTGCTAAAATTGAAAATGATGAATATACAAACAAAATCACAACATTCAAGTTAATAACATAAAACAACAAAATACCTATAATTTTGATTAAATATATCGTAGGAAAATTACAATTACACAAAATATATTAATAGTAGGAAGTGTAAAAGGTACTAGACATACCAGAGATTTACTTACATAATGTTTTTATATTATAGATACGAAATATTTGCTAAGCATTTAGTAAATGACGGTCTATCTTCTTCTCAGTCATAGAAGAAAGGTCATTTAGGATCAATATTTGATCCAAAATCACCCCCTCAATATCATTTTTTATCTTTTAATTTAAATAAGTAATTTTTACATAAACGTATTTTCTTTTCGTGATTTCCTGCAATCTCGTCAGCTAAGTGCGACGTTTTCCTATCAAATTACAATGTTTATTTTATTCAGATGATGATTAACTTTGATCCAGTAGAGACAACTTCAATCAATAATTTCAGCGTCCTGAACGTTGTAGATCTGGAGACATAAATATTCTGATCACTTTAGTTTTGTCAAATTTGTAGGTATTTTGTTGTTTTATGTTATTAACTTGAATGTTTGAACTTGTTCGCAGACTCACCCTTTTCAATTTTTGACAAATTTGTATTTGTATTGTTCATGATAAAATATATTCTCCTAATTTAAATGAATGAATATTATTTTTAAGTGAAAAAATGTAATGTTTTAAATATAGAAAATTCTATTGTGTCAAAAAAATATAGCAAATTCTATCATTTCCTAGTTATAAAATAAATTATATCCTTTGCCATTTAATCCTCATGTTCTCTTTCTGTGGTCATAAAGTTTTGTTTAGGTAAATATTAGGTTGTCTTTGAAAAATTGTTGATAAATTACCCTCAACCAATTAAAATCACTAATAGTACTTTACTAGTTTTTTTTTTTTGAAAAATTAGGTTTAATATAATTAGTAGAGTATACTAATTTTCTATTTTGATTGCCAGAGGCTTTTAGCAAGACAAAAACAATTAGATGAGTGATTTATGAGTATTTTTCATTTATTAGCTGTCGTCTCAAAATATAACTCTAGTCTCTTCTTTTTTATTTATCAGATGAGTAATTTATGAGTATTTTTTTTTTTGTTTGAAATTACCCCACTAAATTGTTTTGTTCTTTAAGTTTATCTAAATAAGTAGACTTCATACATATTTAGTTTTATTTTTGTCTTTTTCATATGATTTCGTCATCGTCTAATTACGACTCTTTTTGGTATTTCTATCTTGGTGCGACACTTTTTGGTATTCTCTTTCGTCTTAATGCGATGTTCGTTTGTTTTAAATTGGCGAGATAACTTTAATCTATTATATATTTCAATCAATGACTTTGACGTCATCACGTTACAAATTCAAAGACATAAGTATTCTAGACACTTGAATTTTGTCATATTTATAGACATATTGTTGTTTTGTGCTATTAACCTGATTGCTATGAATTCGTTCGTATAATTTTATTTTTTATTTTTATTTTTTTTTTTATTTTAATAAATTTAAATTTATATTATATTAATATATTTTACTAATTTGAATAACTAAATATCGTTAATTTTAATAAAAAAAATTAATTTTAATTAATCGCGAATAATTTATCCAAAATTTTTAAAACCAAAACCAAAACCTCTCCGTTTGTTTATCCAAACTATCTGGTATTACTGAAAGATACATTTAAATGTTTTTAATATTACGTTCTCATCTTCTCTACTCCACAAAGGTTCAAGTACGCCTTGAATCTCTACGATTTTTGTTTTTTCACTCTGTTTTTCAATTGGTCGTTTGACTTATAAAATTCGAGAACAACACTACTAACCAATAATGACAGATTATTCTAAAAATACATGTTCCGAAATTAACAATGATTAATTGGATGGTTAAGAAGACATCTTTATCTTATTCGGAAAAAAAAAAGGAAGACACCTTTATCACTATAAATGTCAGGCACATTTTCAAAAAATTCATTAAATAAAATAATATTCAATTTGTTTTACAATAATCGAGTTGTTTGATATTTTTTTAATTATTTTTTCAAAATCAACTCAAGATGTATCACCCGTTATATATATTTTATTCAAAGTTAACTTTTAATTTATTCATTTTTAAAATCAATTTTTAAGCTCTATTAATTAATTCTTGAGATTTTTTTATCTACTACTTTTTGACACTTTAACTAATAATGTGACACTTAGATGAAAATCGTG
>JBBPBP010009779.1:65660306-65684481 GCA_037974735.1 Cicer chorassanicum | reverse complement strand
TTTATGTTCTTATGATTATTGCAATCAAAACCCTTTAAGAATTACACGAGTTTATAGGAAAAATTTGGAAGAATTTTAGATTTCAATTTATCTAGTTTCAAATTAGAATTGGAAGAATTTTAGATTTCAATTTTGCTAGTTTCAAATTAGAATCATTAGTGTAAAGATTTACAAACACAAAGGACTGTTGTATGTATTTTGTCTAAATAATATATTTGAGATTACTAAAAACTTACTTTGATGAATATAATTTGTTGACAATATAATATTTTTATCTAATAACAATTAACATTTATTATTTTAAAAAATAAGGGATTTATTTATAAAAATATTGAAATTAAAAGGGCTTTTTTTGACGCAAAATTAAAAGGGCTTCACATTTTAAATTAATGTTCCGTAATAAAAATATAATAAATGATTATGTTGCGCAAAATTCTGCAAGTATACGGGTTTGCTAAATAGTAGTATCTAAGATTATCTTATCCACATAGATTAATTTAACAATTACCAAATTAACGAAGATTTTATATTATTTAGACTAATGAAATTATTGTTGATTCGTGATAACAAAAACGTAAAGATAGCATAAAAACTATAAGAGGAGTATATAACAACACAACTTTGAATTAATGGAAAGTAAACCTAAGGTCATGGTTTCACTTGTAATATCAATACCTCAAGTTATAGTTTTATATAAATTCTTATTTATTTTTTCAATTATCAATCGCACTTTAAAACTATTAACAAAGATTCGTCATTCAATGTAATATTATTTTCCCTAAATTAATTCTTTGATTGATCATACAAAAAATATAATTAAGAGAAAACATAAAGAACCAAGAGGTTGAGTGATTGAAAGATTAGTATCTATGTTTCATTATACAAGAATCTTAATCTCAATTATCCTATAAATCTATCAATTTGTAGTTGGTCATTAGTCAATTGATTGATTAAAGCATGCAAAGGTCAGTCATCCAAACATATAAATAAAACAATAGACCAATTTAATTGAGATAAACTACAAAAATCTAAAATAAATCTAAAATTTAAAACAATGACATAGTACAAAGATATCTTAATCACAAAATTAACTAGATACCACCTTAGAAAAAGAACTTAGTTATTCATAAGACCCTCAAAGATTAAGGCATGCTTGTCTATATTTTTTTTTCTCTCTCTCTAATTTTGTCCTCCTCCTTTTCTTTCTGATTTGTTTTCTATTTATATTATGATGAGTTTCTCCGATCCCATTACAATAATCCACTTTATTTTGTTATCTTTTGGAATACTATTTCCACGTTAGCCGCTTTCAGTTTCTATTTGTTTACCAAATACCTCAAACTTTGTTTCATGATCCGCTCCACAATATATATAATAATATTTTATAATATAAATATATTATATATATATATATATATATAAATATATTATATATATATATATATATATATTAATTTGATTTAAATACTGTGTACACAGTAGACTTGCTTCACATGACTTGAATATTTTCGCATCTAAATTTCAGAAGATTTTATGAATTTGCATTATTTTATTTTTTTATGATTAAATCTAAAAATACAAAAATAAACAAGAATAAGTATGAGTCAAAACCATAAAATAAGATAAAATAAAGGACAAATACTCTATTAAAAGTATAAAAATAGGTTTATCAACTCTCCCTCACTCAACCTTTGCTTGTCCTCAAAGTCTCATTTTAAGATAAAGTTAAGGAAATAAAACATCATAATTGAATGTTTTAATTTGAGCAAGAATTCTTCTGAATTGTTTAAACTAAATCAAATACCTTCTACACTATGTCAACTAAGTAAATTAAATTCTCATAGTTCAAAGTGTATGTGGTTAACCTCATTGCTTCTTAACATTCAATGCCTTGAGACTTTCTTCGATCAATTCATTTAATATCCTTCTCATTCATAAACTTCCATCCTTATCATAGAACACAAGTTTAATTTTCTCAAGTACTAGAGACATTTTTCTACTAGACAACTCTATTAAAATCCTATAAAAATAAGTTTATCAAAAATACTATAATTTTTTTTATCTAATAACAATTAACATTTTTTATTTTAAAAAATAAGGGATTTATTTATAAAAATATTGAAATTAAAAGGGCTTTTTTTTACTCAAAATTAAAAGGGCTTCACATTTTAAATTAATGTTTCGTAATTAAAAATATAATAAATGATCCCCTAAAAAGTTTTAAAGTATATATAATTAAGACATCAATTAAACTATTCCCATTGTATCATTGTATCATTGATTCGGTCTCTTAGATTGTGAGATATTTTTATCCTGTTCATTTTAATTGTTCATAACATTAACTTCTGTTCAATCATGATTATAATTCAACAACACATTTTAATTGTGAGTATGAATACAGTGATTTTTTTTTTATAAATCAGGGTTGTTTAACTTATTAGAAAACAGGAAAATAAATCTAGCTAGTGTGTATTGATATATTTGTGATGTTTTATTTTATAAATATTTAAAGAAAATAGTAAAAATAATATAATGAAAAGATATCGTTACCTTTCCCTCTTCTTTTCCTCGTTAACACAAAAGAAGAAAAAAAGTATGCTATCATATAAAAATCGTGTTTATTATACCCCTTTTTAACTTCTTTCCACAATACTTTTTTCTTTTGACATTTTTCGAATACTTTTTTCAAGTTTTGTTTCCTTTCAATTCAATCCTTATTTCAAATAGAGTAAGATATTTCAACCGTTTAATTAATGAATGAAAAAGTATTTAATACTTTTATAAAGAAATTAAAAATAATTCAAACATTTATAATGTATTACACACAGATAGTAGAAATGGTAACCTCAATTAAATACTAAAATTTTTCATTTTATATCTATCTAAATTAAATTTTTTTTTATAAAGAAGGCCTTGTAATATTAACTCATAGAAGTTGAGAGGAAAGGTCCCAACATCATATATCAACATAGAATGTAAAATGGGAGCAACATACTCGACTACAGTAATAGAAAAAGAAGAGGCAAAACCACATTAAGTTAGTAAATGAGCACATTTATTCGTCTCACGAAGGGAGAAACAGATAGAAGTCGTCCAAGTTAGGACCCTAAGCATTGTTCAGATGTCTTTAAAAAGGATCATAAGAGGAGGGTAAGTAGTATGACATTTCTTGGTCATATTGAAGAGAGATAAGGAGTCAATTTCAAATGTAATTTTCTAAATGTGAAGATCATGTGCTAGTAAGATGTCACTCCATAGCACCCACATCTCAACAAAAATACAGTTATTAGAGCTAACTTTGCAGTAGAAACCTATAATGAAGGAACCATTATGGCCACGAATGAGACGACCATAAGCAAATGCTCCATTATTAGTAGAGTGAGCTCCATTAGTATGCATCTTAAGCTCACCCGACGGTGGTTTGGACCACACCGGATGAGATTGAGGATTAATGTTACTCAAATGTTGTTGGTGTATAGAGGTATGAATGAACTCCAATTGGTTGATGACCTGATCTCATATGTCAGTTTCCAAAATAGTGTATTGAGAGAAAACTAGAGAGTTATGATCCTTCTAGATGAGGTTGACAGTCACCCCATATATGAGGTGCCACAAGCAAGGGGCCAAGCCAATATCGAGAGTAGATAAATTTCATTCAATCCAAGCGCGCGTTTCCAAACTAAAAAATTTACTCCAAAGATCCAGTTGTATAGTTTTTTCCCAAAATAGTTTAACCACATCACAATCTCAAATTACATGCATAAAAGTTTCTGGAGTAAGGTTGCATCAAGGACAAGTCTCATCCACAGTCATGCCTCTATGACAGCGTTCCACATCAGTAAGAAGCTTTTTATGAGCCATCTTCCATAGAGTAATGTGCATCCTAGTTGGTCTTTTCTAGTTCAAAATTTCTTTGAAGAGCGAAATGTTATTATGAGGTTGGTGGTTCTTAGTAAGAATTGCGTACGCCATTTTGATACTAAAGAGACCATCAGAGGCTGATATCCAATAAGCAAAGTACGCATGACCTCTAGTTGGAAGTTGAATAAGTCAAATGTTGTTCGTGATAGAGCCTGGTAGGAGGCTATTAAGTTTGGTCCAATTCCATGAGTCCTCCATGTTGTAATCTGCAATAGAAAAAATTTCTTCACCATCGGGAAAAACATGAGAAAAATAGAGTCTAACCAGTCACAATTGGGAATCCAATTGTCTTTCCAGAATTTGGTATATGTCTCATCACGGATAATCCAACGGATGTTGCTATTAACCTGAGACCAAACTTTACATATGGATTTCCAAGTTTGGGAAGTAGTGTTTCAACTTCTCAAATGTGGGGTACTCATCGGCCCACAATCATATATGGTGCGCACAATATCCACCCAAAGTTTATTTCTCTTAGGTCACACAAGATTAAACATATATGCTTTATTTAAAGTACAAAGAATCTTGAAACCAAGGCTACCCTCATTCTTTAGTTTACAAATTTGTTCCCACGAAATAAGATGACATTTTCGGTGTTCACAGTATTGCCCCAAATAAAATTGCTAACAGTCTTTCCGCTTCTTCATAGATGGACGTCAGGATTTAACGAGTATTTGTAGGAGTGTTCATAACATATCAAATATAAGTTGGGACTAGGGATGTGGGAAGAAAAATCATCCACACCTATGAGTATTTATATACAAATTCTGTGACGGATACAAAACATGTAATTTAATGAGTATTTGTAGGAATGTTCATAACGGATTTAATATAAAATTGCGAACCGATTAAAAAAAAGTTACACAAAATTACATATTTTTTATGTTATTTTGTGAAAACACATAAATCAAATTGGGTTTCGGATTTATTTTTCAAAATCCAACCGAACCAAACTGCATACATAAAATTTAAAACTTATTTATTTTTTATTAAAATGATATGGTGCCTTGAAATATATTATTTGTTAGTTTTTAATATTTATTCCTAATAATACTTTATCAATTTAATTTAATCTATTTTCTTGCTATTTCAAATATTTTAAATATAATCCACCATTTTTATTTCATAATATTAAGTTTTAGTATATTATATGTTTTATTTTGCATCAAATATATATTTTACCATATTTTTAACACATTAATATGAATATATTTTTTTATAGTTGTAATTCAAGTATTCAGTAACCGATCCAAATTAAATTGTTGGTTGAATAGAAGTTTTATAAATTTGTGATTCAAACCGAACGCTTTTATGCCATTTTACCTTTAGATTAAATAATTTTGTCTCAAAAGTTATCCAAACTTCACTACAAACATCTGTAGATATCTATAAGTGAATACACAAAATTCGTTAATTAATTGATCCAAAAATGAACGTAAAGAGTTTTGCACCGATGAATATCCATACCTACTTATTAGTAAATTAATAAAATTACTAAAATATACTATTATTAAATGCAAAACTTTTCTACTATTAATATTTTATTTTCTAAAGAAAATTGTTTATTTTAAATATATAAGAAAATAAAATTGTATTATATAAATTCTCTTTATTTGTGAATTTATTAATACTTAATGATTGAAATTTTGTGATATATTTAACTAATTAATTAAATTCAAATAATTAATAAATTTTAATTAAAAATCAATCGTTTAAGAGAATTTTTATTCTAATTTAATCAATTATTAACCAAAATTGATAGAATTCTAAATTATTAAATCTATTCCGTTGAAAATTAACGATAAAAAAATAATGTAGGTTAACAATGGTTAGAATGTGAAATTCTTTACCACGTGTATGTTAAATAATAATTTATTTATAGAGATTTATAATGGAACACTGCAGGAAAACATAAAGGTAATGTTATCAAATTAGAATTCAGATCGTGTTACAAAAAATTCTTTCAATTTACAAAGAAAATAGTAAAAAGTACACACTCTCCCTCTACAGATGAAAAAGACAAACGACAAGGACAAAGACATTTATCTACCATGTGACTTCAGTAACATCGACATCAACAACATATTAGTCACTTGTTAGTCCTTTACTTATTGTCGTTTTGTTCAGACAATAGGAGACGTGGCGAATACTTACCTCATTTCTTCAAAGAATCATGATAGCTTCCATTAATTTAGTTGTCTTTTACATGTTACTATTCAAATTAGACGGAAAATAATGGTTCAAGTAATTAAATTAATCTAATTTTAATTTTATTTAAAAATAAAATGTTTATTGTCTCACATTTAAATTTATCAAAAATTGTATATAAATTTAATAAATAATATATATGAATGTCAACCTTAAAATATTTAAAATATGAATCAGGCTATTCCAAATTAAAAGAAAATTAAAACTTTTATTGAATTGCGAAATAGTCTATAGATAAATTTATCAAAACAACCTAAAAAAGTAAAATAAAAAAAAATGTGATTAGCCCTTGATACAAGTTTTAGACATTTATTAGAAGAAAAAAATATTTGTTAAACTTATTGATATAAATTTTACTAAAGATGAATCTTCAAGTTACTTTTATTCATCACTCTAGATCGAAAATGTAGCTAACGGAAAAACATGAAAGATGGTTGGTTTATTCTCAAGACCTGGAGAAAGCATTTTGTTTATGTTGCAAATTATTTAATGTTCTTTCTAGTAAGTAAATTGGCTAATGAAGGTAATAGGGATTGAAGAAATATTAGTTATAAATTGAGAAATCACGCGAAAAGTAGTAAACACATTGTTAACATGAAAAATATTAGTTATAAATTGAGAAATTATCAGACAAGTAGTGAGCACATTTCTAACATGAGTTCTTGGAGTGGTACAACGTACATACATACTATTTTCTTCTTCAACTAAAAGATGAAAAATTCTACATGAGTTCTTGATATGGTTGTAGAATAGTTGAAATGTCTTATTTCATTTTTTTGAAAAATATAGAGAAAATCTATTTGAAAATGGCATGATTTCTGCCAAATAAATTTTCTATAGCTATTAAATAAAATATTAACATTTTATTTATTAACTTTTGAAAAGGCTTTGTCTGATAATTTCGTTTTAGGCCTCATAACGTGTTGGGTTGGTCCTGAATGGTCGGTTTTGTTAGGCTGGTCGAAATTCGTGAAGAGGGAGGTATCTGTAACACTCTCACATTCAAGTAAATATTGATTCGAGTAGAGTAAGAGGTATTTGGATGAGAAAGTATGTATCAGCAACACTATTTATATAACGAGTCCTTATGTTGAGAGAGACAATTATAATAAATGGCCATTATGGTTGGCGGATTTGACGGAAAGCGGTGTAACGACTAGGTTAACCCGTTGGACTAAGGAACCCTACTTGTCCATATTAGGTTGGTGTTTTAGACATGGTCGATATGAGTAGGTGGATTGGGCATGGACAATCCGGAATAGTCCCAAATGAAAAACACTCATTCAAAACTTTGTGTCCTTAAATATAAACTTCTATGTAAATTATTAGATACATTTAGATTAAATAACACTTTTAATTCTTTAAGTTTAAATTAGTTCCCACTTAGGTCCTTTAAAAAAAATCTGATTTGATTCTTTAAGTCTCAAATCGCGCATGACTTAGTCCTTTAAATCTCGAAACCGTGAACAATTTGGTCCTTTTTTCAATTCTTGCTTAACTCCTTTTAAAAAAATGGCTACATGGTTGTTAAATGGTTATGTGTCCATAACGGATGCTGAGATGTCAAGTCAGGTCCGAATTTTTTTTTATTAATAATAGAAATCTTAAATTAGTTATATAAACCCATTGTTCAAACCTAAAAAATGACGTTGATGAAGAAATTAGGAAAATGTTACAAGGAAGAAGAACATGAGTACGATGAACTTCACTGCCCCATCCTTTAATTATTTATCTCTACATAGGTCAACTACAAAAAGAAACATCCAACAAAGAAGAAACATGAAAACCCCACCCATCTTCTATCCATCACAATAAAAGAATCCACAATGTCCAACCCTCTTTCTCTTTTTCATCAATGGCTCAATTGAACCAAAGTTAAAGAAAGAAAACTTAAAAAGAAAAAAAGGAAAGAATGAATTGGAAACAAAAGAAAGATGAGTTGTGTTTAATTGTTCTCCAATCAAACTTACCTCTCATTCTTGTTCTTCAATCTCAAATGGCAACTATGTTGAACAAATCTATTCACCATTAACATCTATGGATTGAGGAGCCCTAGTTTTCCATTATGTACAGAAGACATATTTAATGTTTACATGTGCTTTTTTGACTTTTTGGGTGTCAAAGATTCTTCAATAGATTGGTTATTGAGGATCTCAAATTTAATTTTTCTAGGCTTTGTAATACCCTAATGATTTGGGATTTAGATTTAAGGATTCGCAAAATTGAAGGGTGACTTGTCGCGATTCATCTCAATCATATATCATGCCATCTATAAATTACCACGTATACAAGTATTTTAACGGGGTCTATAAAAGAGGACTAGCGGTGCTAACAAAGATTAAGTTAAAGGTTTGACTTATAAACAGAAACTAACATAAATGGCCTACTTGGAAAAAAAATTAACGACCTATCCACAAATTGACTTAAACATAAATGACTCTTTTATTTTAGCCATACATTTATTATACCTTTTTCAAATCTGTCCATGTTAATAGTATTAATTTATCTGAAATGTAAAAAGTTATCATAAAATATACACATTAATTACACCAACTACTTTTTTTTTTAATATATGTGAAAAGTTCAATGAGTGTTCATAAAAAGGGGCATAAAGAGTATTTTAGTGCATAAAAATTAGTCAGAGACCTATAGATTTGCACGAGTTTAATTTCTTAGTTAAATATTATATGAACAATTATGATATGTTATTTTAAATAGTTAATTGAATTGTATTACATTAGTATATTTATTCGCTTAAGTGTTATGTACAAATATTAAAATAAATTATAAATGTGTATTATTAATCATTATAATTGATATAATCAAAACACCATATTATAGCATTAAAGCTTACACAATCAAATTCTTATGCAATAAAGAAAAATGTTAAGTTAAACTTACAAGAAAAGTTGATCAACAAAATATAGATAGTTGAACTCATGATTGTTAATGAACTTATAAATTCATGGTACAATGCAATATTTAAAAAAAATCATATGCCATAGACACAAGTGGTTTCATATTTATTTTAAAACACGAACCGAATAATTCTGATGAACTATACCAAATTTAAAACAGATTTAATTTTCCGGCATGAAGTCACTGTGAATATAAAATTCTCATAATCCAATTCCTATTTTTGTGGTCATATTTGGTTCCTCTTTTATACAGATCAAAAAGACACTTTGTCACTATTATCTTCACATAAGTTAAGACTGTCAAAATTATATGCAATTACAAATTCCGCAAAACTCACGTGTAGAGTTTGAAAATGAATAACAAAATTAATCATTATCTTCTCTTTGTTATGAGCTGTAAAGGAAACAAAAGAAAAAATAAAAGACTTAAATACATTAACAATACTCAATTAATTGGGAATTAGTTGTTAAGTTTTCAGATAGAGTAACGTCAAATTACAATAGACAGAGTGAGTAGCACCACCTAAAACAATACAAAATTTAATTAATTAATTAGTGAAAAAAAATTGTGCCGTGTATGGTTGGTTTTTTTATGTATAAGATATTAAAAAAAACACTAATTTTCACTAATTCTTTAATGACAAACATTTGTCATGTGTATGATTTTATTAATAACTTATAACTATTATATTATGATTATTTTCATTTTTATTTAGAAGATACAAAAAATGCAAAATATGTGTTTTTCTTATATTTATGTGAGATGATTATTTGTCTCGCATTTTTTATGTATTAATGATAAATATTTGTCTCATATTTTTTATGTATCAATGATAGATATTTGTCCCATAAATTTTTTGTATTTATCCGTGACAAGTATTTGCCCTTGTTTTTTATGGATATAATTTATATGCAATGACAAACTAAATATTGAATGTGCTGGGAAACACAAGAAAGAGGGGGATTGAATTATGTTTTGTCATTTATGAAAATTATTTTAGTTCCTTAATCAAAAAGATATGTTCTTTATCAAATCATTCAACTTATTATTATAAAGCAGTTTAATTAAAATCAAGTTGAATCATAAAAAACATAAATTAAGATAACAGAGATAGAGAGTGATGGGACATGAGGATTTTAACTAGTTCACAGCAGATTGTTGCTACATCTAGTCCTCTCCAATCAGAGATATTTTGCCTCAGCACAGTCGGTGATTTAATCCACTATTTAAACAATAACATACAAGTATTATTTAGTTTGCCTCTTCAGGCTTTGAGTATTTTTCTTATGCGTCTCCAGACAGTTACCATTAACACTCTTCTCAATTTTTTGGCAACATGTCGTTGATGTTCATAAGTATTTTTACACCACTTCTTCAAGCACTTCTTATGGATGAAAGAGTTGTTGCCACTATCAGGCTGTTTTACATCAGTTTTAGTATGTTTCTGAATTGACACAGAGTCAGTTTCTAGGATTCTAACTCTCATTGAGATGATATTACATTTCAAATCTAATATCAATCCAAGTGTATGAAATACGATTGATTTACATCAGTTCTAATAACACTCTACTGAGCCGATTTTTCATTTATTCTTTTCTTTTGATATGTTCTAGACTCTTACATAAATTCTTCTTAACACATTGCTTTTTTTTTTTTTATTCTATCACTTTTTCATTTTGATCGATTTCTACTAATATTAAGAAATGTATCCATTGAGGATATTACCATTGGAGATCGTGAATCAACATTTAGGGAAAATAAACCTTTAAGACATATCCATATATATCTTTATAATTATATCAACGTATCTTGATTTAAGAAGACTTATCTTAGAGGATGTCATACATTTCTTCAATCAAATGATAAGTCCACAATGATGAGCAAAGGATGCTAGAATGTTGACCTCTTATCAGAGTGTTGACTTGAAGTGTTAACAAAATGGTCAACTAGTTTGTCAGATTTATTAGACGCAAAATAATCAGAGCGAACTTGTATCATCACTTTTATCAGAGATGTGTTATGAGCGCTTTGATTAGAGTCATACATTGCTTTAATAGATTCTTTAGAGCATCAGTGCATTTATCTTGAGTGATTAATTCTCTTTCTTTGTTTAGTCTAGGATTTGACTTTCAGAGCGTTGACTCGAAAAAAGGCTTCATTCAAATCTTTCTTCTTTGGTCTTATGTCAGAGGATTAGTGAAGGTTTTGACTCTTATAGCGTCTTTTCCTTTGTTGATTCAAATTTCCTTTGTCGTTAACGCTTTAACTCGAACTGTAGATTATCAAATGTTTGTTGCAATACTTGTTATTTCTATATCATAACTTACTCTTTTAGTAAACATAATTACTTGTTTATTATGTGATAATATTCTTTGTGTAAAAAACACTTAGATTATTATCTCTAATTAACTCATAATTTATGGTACCTTAAAATAGATAGTCATTAACATAAATCTTTGTTTGCTAACTTAATCTACACACTTAACAAATATAGTTATCACCAAAATATCAATCAGAGGATTGTAGCTAAAACAATTTTTGCACTAACAATCTCCCCTTTTTGCTGATAACAAACAACCATACAATTAATGAACATTTTTCCTTCACAAAATAAAGCTAAAAAGTATGATACCGCCAAATGTAGTACTCAAAATTCGTTTAACTTAATAAATTCGTTTATGGTACCTTAATGAAGTCTATTGATTAACAATTCACAATTCCTTAAGATGTAAAGCCTTTGAAAAAACAAAATAGGGGAACAAAATAGATAAAAAAAATATATATATAAAAAAAAACAAATTAGAAAGAGATAAACAAAATAAAGAAGGGTAACATTTCATTGATTTGAGAGCCAATATTATAACAACAAAAAAAAAAGGAACCGAAGAAAAAGAGAAAAAAAAAACTTAGAGGAACTTAATCCTAGACAGATGATCTAAAGGCACTCCTCAAGAGCCCAATTTATTCCTCCATTTGAGAGATGAGAAGGTCCAGGTTGTGGTGAAATTCTTGCAGAGCTATATGTGCTTCAAGTTGTTCGAGGAGAATGTCGCTCGCCGTCGAAGCAACTTTAGATGGTGGGATTTCCTTCTTCTCGAGAAAGGAAAATGACTTCCTTTTCCTATAAAAAGATGAATGAAAACAACAGATCGGGAAACTGAAAAACATTTTGAGGTATAAATTGCATTATTTTTTGAGAAAGGAAACAAAATCATTTTGGAAAACGAAAACGTAATGATGAGAGCCCGAGGAAAAATAAAGAGTGAGACGGAAATATGCACAGAGATTTGACAGACACTTTAATGAGCATGGAACAATTTAAAAGCTCGAGACAATTAGTGCAAGAAGATGAGGAGTTGTGGACGGGGAAGGAGAATAATTATTTTAAACAAAATATTTTTAGAGAAACAGAAAAAAGAACTCGAGGAAAGCAAAAAAGTTATAAAAAAATCGGATGCAGAGGGAAAACTGAATAGATAAGGAGGAAAAAAGCAAGTAAGACAGAAGCAGATGAAAGAACAGAATGAACATGCATTTAATTCATAATTTATTTTCCACTTAAAATAAACACAAATTACATTACAACTACAATACTTATTACAAAAGGGATAAAAAGAATATTGGTAAAAATGTTCTAAGGTTTTACTAAGGCTATCTAAACAAGATTCATTAATTTAAACCACATATTAGGTTTGAATCATCAATTCCAAATACATAAATAAAATAAGTCTCTTTAATGACACTCTTTACGATAAGTGTCTTCCATCTTTAAACTTTCATCTGATAGAGTGATGAAGTAGTTTTCATATTCAGAAGTCTACCTTCCAGAATGTTATTACTTCCAAATTGTTTATCCAAAACAAAAGAATGAGACAAAAAAAGGCACAAGTCTTTCAATGCTCTTCTCTCACTGCTTCCTTGTAAATAAGGTCTTGAGTAGGAGAAGAAGCCACTAACATCCAAGGTTTTTACGCACTGAACCATTGAATGCATTTTATGAATCTTCTTGTATAAACCATCTTGTTGACGGTAGTTCACAGAAGTAACAAATTTAATATTTCTAAACTTTTCAACACTGAATTTGAGTAGTTCATCTTTTAAGAAGATCTTAAAGTCTTTCTAAAACTACAGTGTAAGAAGAGGATCTTTTAGGAAGATGAAAATTCAATAAAGGGCGGGAGATTGAATTGGTTTTTACTAGATGGTTTCAACTTTAAAAATTTTGGATGTAAAAGGATTTGGGGTGAGAGAAAAATGTGGTTTTTGAAAATCAATGGGGGGAAGAGAAGTTTAATAAGCAGGGAAAATAAAGAAATCAAAACTTAGATTTTAGCAAAAGTAAACTATGAACAATTTTCAAAAAGAACACAGGCGATAAGGTCAAGGACAAGCAACACATAGCAAGACAAAGGATATGAGGGACAATCAAAAACATATTTGACAAAACAGATAAGTATAACAATAGAAAAATAATGAAATAAATTGCAGAGTACCTGACTGTTGACAAATAAGAATGATTTAGCAAGCATGTTCTTATTTTTGTGTTATTGGAGTTTGTTAGACTATTCTTCCAGATCAACTTCTAATTCAAATGCAGAGTCAACTTGGTTTTGATCATTCTTTCTTCTAAATCAACAAATGCAATCCTTTTCATCTAGTGCTTTGAAGCATCGTAGGATTTTATCTTGAATTTAACCAACGACGCTTTAGTGTATCCTTCAACTTTGTTTTAATGAGGAACTTCAACTTGTTAACATACAACCTTCAAAATTTGTGTTGTTGAGTGAGAGATTGCATTACTAACCTTTTCTTCTAATGGATTACTTGCACATTTGAACATACATCATAGATCATTGAAGTTTTAATAAACTTCTCCCTGTTTGGTTTGTTTTATATATTGAAATGCATTATAATGTTTCCTTTATTTTACACTAAAAATTGTGTTGTACTAACTAATACTTCTTCCTATCCTCAGATAAATTTCAGTATTAACATATGACTTTTCTTACTAACTAAATTACTCTGCCTTATTGAAGCACCGAAGTTTTGTTCATTTTGTCATTCAAGAGTTTCAAAACTACAACTAGAAAACATAATAAAATTAATTGAATTTTGAGAACATATTTAAACAGATCTTTGAGAAAAAAGATAAAGAAGGGAGTTTCCATCTGCAATTGAAAACTAATCACATGATGAAGTATTTTATTAGATAATTTTATTCTAAGATGATATCTATCATACATGTATGACTTTGACATTTTTACCCGATTCGAAGGACATAGTAAAACTCCATTTTCATTTATATTCTTCACTTTGAGGATTCAATTATCTCAATACACATGCTCTATTTAATAACTCAAAATGTCATTGAAGAGTGATTACACCGACACAAATAAAACTTTAACACAAATACTCAAGATTTTAAAAAGAAACAATACAAAGGACTACTAAAAACATTTATCAAGAAATGACTTTAGTAAGGAAATGAAATTGTCATTTGAGAAATAAATGTTCTGCTAATGTGTTTTATCTATTGTTAGATAGCAATTTCAATCTTTAATAATCTCTTTTTGTCGATCCGTGTTTCAAAAGAGGTTTTAAAGAAAAAGAATTTCAAGAGGAGTTAAAAATAGGATTGAACCAAAAACATAGACCATTTTATACCATTTCACTGTATTTCCAATAGTAAACAATATTTCCTCTTTCACGGTAAAGTGCTCAATTAAGAGACCGAGCTCTGATACCAATTGAAGGTGCTAGAAAACACAAGAAAGAGGGGGTTCGAATTGTATTTTTCCATTTCTGAAAATTATTTTAGTTCCTTAATCAAAAGGATATGTTCTTTATCAAATTATTCAACTTATGATTATATAGCAAAATAAGACATATCCATATATATCTTCATAATTAATTTAGTGTATCTTGATTTAAGAAGATAGATCCCAGAGGATGTCATGCATTTCTTAAGTCAAATGATAAGTCAACATTGATGAGCAAATGATGTTGGAATGTTGACTTCTTATTAAAGTGTTGAATTGAAATGTTGACCAGATGGTCAACTAGAGTGTCAGATTTATCAGACGCAGACTTGTATCATCACTTTTATCGAGGCACATTGATCAGACTCAGACACAGCTTCAACTGATTCTTCAGAGCATCGAGCCACTTGTATTGAGTGATTAATTCTCTTTCTTTGTTTATTCGAGGATTTGACTTTCAGAGCATTGACTCGAACAAAGGCTTCATTCAAATATTTCTTTTTTGGTCTTAAGTCAAAGGATTAGTAAAGATCTTGGCTCTTGTAGCGTTCTTTTCCTTTGTGATCATAGGATCAATTATTTATTAATAATTTCTTTGTCTTTAACGCTTTGACTCGGACTGTAGATTATCATATGCTTGTTGCAATACTTCTTATTGTTATATCACGACTTACTCTATTAGTAAACATAATTACTTGTTTATTATGTGATAATATTCTGTGTATAAAACACTTAGATTACAATCTCTAATTGACTCATAATTTGTGCAACCTTAAAATAGATAACCATTAAAATAAATTTGTGTCTTCTAACTTAATTTGCACATTTAGCAAATATAGTTATAGGATAATTGTTCTTATTTGTTTGTTTTGTTATCATCAAAATATCAATAAGAATATTGTAACTAAAACCATTTTTGCACTAAATTTTTTTTTAATGATGACAACCATTCAATTAATGAACAATTTTACTTCACAAAATAAAGTTTAAAAGTATGCTCCACTGAATGTAGTTATCAAAATCTTATAATATCTTTGAGATATATGTAGAATACCAACGATATTGATATTGATATAGCATACAAATAAATTGATTTTTATTTAATTATCCCTCTTTTTCTCACAGTCTAAGCTCTTGGCTCTTCTTTTTATTTTTATTTTTTCTCTTTTTTTCTTTACCCATGTTACATACACACAACATTCATTTCCAATTTTTATTTTTCTCTCTTCTATGAAAGAGAATTAGAGAACTCTTCTATTTCCTCAAAAATCCCTAGTTGCCTCCCCTTTTTATGGTTGCACCCCACCATCTTCTGGCCTTTAATGACCAAACCATCACTACTAATTTCTTTCTCTCATCAATTACTTTCATTCCATCTTTTTCTTTTTTTCAAAACCGTGAAGTCGATGTCGAAGTTCCGCCACAAAATTCTTAATATCCATACATGTTAAAGCGAATCCATGGAGTTGAGCCCCAAATATGAAACCATTGTCATGTAAGTTCTCTTTTGGACCCATTTCTTTTGCAATTTGGACATCAAATTGCGGGACACCTTCTTCTTCTTTTGTTCTTCTCTCTCACATGCAACAACAAAATCAAACACATATGAATATATGTTTATACAATAAAGAAAATTGATAAGTTAAACTTAAAAGAAAAGTTGATCAACAATACATAGATAGTTGAAGTCATAATTGTTAGTGAACTTATAAACTCATGGTATGCGGAAGATTTTACGAAAGTTATATGTCAAAGACACAAGGGATTTCATATTTATAATAAAACACGGACCAAATAATTTCGATGAACGATAGCAAATTTTAAACGGATTTGATTTGAACAATTACAACTTGTGAAATTCATTCTGATTTCCTTCCCTACATTATGTGGTGAATTTCCCAATGTGAATCATTGTGGATTTACCATATTCCTCAAAAAGAATTGGCAAAGTCCGAAGTTTTATACCCTCTTGATAGTGTCCGCAATGAGGTTTAGATTAAATAACTATTACTCAAGAGATTTAACATCGGCTGTAGTGGATTGGTGCTACACTATTTATGGGGGTTAGTGAAGCCTTGTGGTCCTTGAACCAGAGGTGGATTATGTATCCATAATTGGTCTGGGTTCAATTATTGCGGGTTTCTAACATAAGTTCATGCCCAATTAGGTGTATTACATGGATGAGGTAGAACATTGTTCCATGTTTGCTCTATGTATACCCTCAAACGCCTATGTTGGCTTGCACCTACCAGAGAAATTACTGGTGATAAGATCCCAGATATCCCACAAGTGGTCTTTGGTTTCCTGTTATTGGTGAAATTTGCGATATGCCAATCTGCCAAAGGTGAAATTTGGGATATGCCAATCTGCCATAATTGCTTCAGAGCACATGTCCAAATTAAAGGTTAGTCTGGTCAAATGTATCATTCGCTATTTATTTCCCCAGGGATAGCAGGGGGAAAACTATTAGGTTGGTAATATGGTACATGAGTAAAGTTCGGCTGCACTTGAAAATGTCCTACCGTAGAATTAATCGGCTCGCTTTATATGAGAATACTTACTTGACCATGGTACCATTACTGACCCTGTATGGATGGGGTGGCTGAAGTGTCTAGATATTTCTCGACATCGTATTGGACTTCAATATGGACCATAGTTTTGAAAATATCCGCTAACTACTTAGATACTAGATACATGATTGTAATGATCAATGGATATCCGAATTTAAAGAGGTAAATAGATTCCTCGCACACAAAGGATAAAAAAATGATTTTTAAAACTTTTCTCATAAGGAAATTATGTTTATTGGAACTATTAATAAAATCTTTGAGATTTATTGCGAAACACTACACTTCATAAAAAAATTTCAACGTATTCATTTCCTAATTTGAAGAGTATTCATAGTGTAACATGAAGAAAAAAACGCTTATGATGCATTAAAAAATCCAAACATGTGTGTTTGATTCAAATCACATTCGAGTTGATTCAAATTAGCATAAATATAATCCAAAAATGGTTTTTGATAGGGTGATTTGAATCACCTCTATGTTGATTTGAATTAACTTAATCCAATTCAAATGATTCTAACAAATTGATTTTAATAACCTTTGTGTCTAACCGATTGATTCTAATCACCTCTGCGTTGATTCTAATCAACATAAAATCTATTCAAAGTAATTCTAATGCATGTTTAAAAAGGCAATATTTTCAAAGATTAAAAAGGCAAAAATTCATTTTAATGCAAAATTAAAATGTTAACTTTCTTAGATCCTAAGGTGTGAATGATTATTGAAAGAAACTTAGTTACTTCATCTAATCTCTACCTAGTTTTGACATCACTCAAAATAAATAAAGTCTACACACAAGGAACCATACACTCACAATGATATCATGTATACTCATATCTATTTGTTGTCTTATAAATAACATAGTCATTATAACAGGTTGTTCAAGTGGGTCAGTTGTGGGTGATGAAGTCGATTTCATGTGAAGAGCTTTGTTGACGTACATTCCAAAGGTTATGGATGGATCATTAGACCTTGAAAGATCTCTTTTATTTTATGATGATGGATGATTCGTATTATGTAGGTGTTTACACGAACGTAAATGCATGTGCCAAATGTAATTGTGACTTGGTGAACTGAATTTCTCAATTCTATTTACATGTAGGTCTCACTGGATATGCCAAATTTATTTTTTAACTCGAAAGTTAACCACAAAATTGACTAAAAAGCTCTTAAAAAGTTATTCTTGCTTCAAATGATTAATACCTGGAGGAAGGAACTATGTCCCTTGAATGTGTGTTCCTTAACTATTTGAAAGAGCATTGAATCAAGCGATGAGAAATTTATACTAGCTAAGCTCTAAATTAAGATTAAGTATGATAACTACAATGAGTATTTACGCACTAAATATTAAGACCTATCAGTAACGACTCTCGGACAATTAAAGACCATATCTTAATCCCTTAATCGATTATCTTCCCATGTCGGTGTCTCGGATCGCGGGTTGTCTTTACTTGGGTTGCGACTCCCATGTTCATTCAACTCCAATTATTGTTTGTGGGTGTTATTTTGTCTTCCTGATCGTGGGCCTTAAAAAATAGTTGACGTTTTTCTCTCACTTGGTGTTTTTCACCAAAATAGAAAATTTGATTGCTACTCGGTTTAATTTTTAGCTCACACTAATTTTGGACTAAGTTTGGTTTACCTAAATCAAATAATACTTGGTGTGTCTGAGCAAGAATCAACTCCTAAACCCTTAACTATTTTCTAGTTGTTCCATGGTCGTCTTGGCTGATCTTAATCTAGCTAATACTCTGCTCGGCTCATTTGTTGTTTTCGGCTAAAAATTAGAATATTTTAAAGCATAAGCAGAAATAAAGTACACTTTGTAGCTTTATTTAATTTTTTATAGTCCATGCATGTAAATTTCTTCATATAAGTTGAACTCAAGTATATGAATTTTTTTATGATCACATTTGATATAAATGTAAAAAAAAAAGTGATTTTGGTATTCCATATCCTTTTCAAACTCCAACGTGCAGACTCGGTCCTTTGCGTTATCGTGTTCCAAAAGTGCATAACTCTATTTGTCTACGCCTCAACAAATCTTTCCTTGTGAAGAATTAACCATTGTTCATGTACATAATCATAAAAAATAGAACAATTACTACAAATTCCTTAAAACATAGTCAACTTCATGTAATAATGAGCTTCATCATAATTGTAAACAAGACCCTCTCATGCCTCAATTACATGTACCTGCTTCTTTTTTGGAAACACAATCATCTTGCACTTGGCTTTGATATTCTTTCATACATGAAATAAGCACAATAAATTGACTGCTTTTGAAAAAAATATATTGAACTGCGTTCATCAAAACAAGGTCTCTATCAGTAACGATAACTTTAACTTCACTAGTTATAATATGTTCTTTCAACATATGTAGTGCCCACGTGAAGTTATCAGTACGCTCAGACTGTAGTAATGCAAATCTCATAAAAAATGTCATTTTAGTAGAAGTAACAATAATAATCTCAAGTAATGGCATTCGATACCTGCAAGTCTGGTATGTGTTATCCATAATCAATATTATGTGGAAATTATTTACAAGAGTGATAGCATCTGGATGGGCTCAGAATATGTCCCTCAACTTATCTGAACCATCTACCTTCTTATATCGATACACGTATTTGTTGCATTCCATCAATGTCATTAGACGTTGCATTTATGTTTTGTTGCCTCTAAGTGATGAACGATATGTTTCACGTGCATTGTAAACCTATTTGATTGTTGTTAAACTTTCAACATTATGATCTTTTTATGTCATCAATATGTTTATTTGTTTGATCATGTTCTTCATCATATCGCCATGTATATCTTTCTCTTCATGAAACAATCGGTCTAAGAAAGAATGACCAATCAATTTTTTGGCCAACTCGTGGTTATGGAGATCACATGCTACATGCAAATACCACCCCTCACCAACACTTGATGGTGTTCCTTTCAATCTAAATGGATATTCACATTTTTTTAGTCCAAGTACTCCTCACAGGTTTAGAATTCTTCCAAGGTCTATATTTGCCGCTTATTTCACAACCAATAGTTAATTTTTTCTTTGTTCTTGATCGTGTTGGGGTAGTTTCAAATCTAAAAATGACAACGACAATTCCATTTTCCCTTTCAATTTTTCTAGTCCATTTCAATAAATCATCTCACGTATCATACATTATGCTAGTTGTAAACACATCAGTCAAATCCATTATACCAGGTTCAACACCGTTAGCGTCATCAATTTCGGGTTGAACACCTTTATTCATTTCGTCAAAATCAAGTTCCAAACCATTATACATTTCGTCACTATTGTCTTCCCCTTGGTCCATTTATTTGCATCTAATAAGAACATATAAAAAATTAAGAAATATTGTTTACGTGACTTCAATTAATGTATCATATGTGAATTGAATTCACGCATACTATGTGAGCTGAATTCACGCAAACGTACGTGAACTGAATTCACATAGATATTGCCTTCTGAATTGAGATCACGTATATGTGAACTAAATTGATGTACGTTTATGTACATGAACTCAATTTATGGTGTATGTGAAATGTATTCACGTAGTGTTTGTAAATCCTTAAACTTCATTGCATACACAAACTTAAATCATATATCCTTGCGTGAATTATATTCACGTACCCCTGTAATTTCTTAAATTGCACAACATACGTGAAAACAGATGACGTAAAGATTCGTTATTTAAGTTTGCGTACAATGTATTATTTATAGCGTATGTGAACTGAGTTCACGTAAAATTCTCAGATTTTGAAGAAGAAAAAATACGAACTCAAACGCAAATCAGTAAACATACCTTGTTGGTAACTTTATCCAGAATATAAAGAGGAGACTTATGAGGTGTAAATTATTAATGAGTGGTGTGAATTTTGAATAAGTATAAATTATGACGTGTGAATTATGAATGAGTTATAATGTGCGAGTTATTAGATAAATGGCAGTGATGAAGAAAGAGAAATATGGGTTATAGAGTTTAAAGAATGAAACAAACAAGAAAAAAAAACAATATTTTAAATATTTTATTTATATAAAAAAATAATTTTAAATACGAAACACACGTAAACAAAGTGGATTATGGAACAGCTATGAATCAAAAGTCCAATGACGCGGCATAGCATAATCGCCGCGTCTTTCAAATTATTATCATTCAAATTTAGAGTTCTTTATTTATCTTTTAAAAGTCATCAAATTGGCTTTATTATTATAAAAACAAGTTGAGCTTATCTGTACTTAAAATCACGATTACCATCGACTTTGTTGTCTATTCAGAAAAATTCAAGTCGACAATAATTTATAAAAAAAAAGCTTAATTTTGAAAAAATAAATTGTGGTAAATTGAGCATAAGTAATTTTGTATTTAAAGAAACGCATAATTTATAAATTATATTTTATTATTTATATATTACTACATATTGTATTTAGTCTGCAAAATCAATAAATTAAAGAGGAAAATTGAAATGAAAAATATTCTTGTCAAACCAAACTTAATAAGATAGTATTTTATACTATTTCTGATCAGTAACAAAAAAATATGATTTTTGTGTCTTAAAGTATAAGCAAAAATAAAATAATTATACTATTTAATTTATTATTCTTAAAATATGATAAATGTTAATAAGTGTTTTAACAAGTGTTTTTGGAGTATTTGTTAAAGAATAAAAAAACAAATTTATATTATAAATGTATGAAAAGCTGTGCATTCTTAAGAGTAAGAGTAAAAATATGTTAGGCCCAAGTAGATTTTGCATGGTCTGATTCGGGCCTATCAAAAAAATTTAAGGTATGTATTATGTTGTAGATTTACTTTTTATGACTAAGTCTGACTTTGATGGAAGTCTTGTACGGCTTGTTAGCATACCCTATTTCATTTTAACATCCTTGATTAAGTAATTAAATATATTTTTAAATAGATTAACGAATTAATATGTCAATAAAATTAAGTTTTATTTTAGTATTTAACATGACATTTTAAAAATTTTAACTTTATATGACATCGTACTTCAATTCTATTTGTAGTAATATATTTAAATATGTTAAAAACTAAAGATTAATATGTTTAAATACTAAAAGTTCAATATCTAACAAAAAAAAAATCAAATTTTTAGTAATAAAAAATATTATATAAATATATTTATTTAATAGGCAGGCCTGAAAAAGTTTTTTATGTGTCATATAACCTGATATTTTTAACTAAATAGACATTTTTAAAAGTTTTAATCTTGTCTGTTTAAAAAAAATATATATCTGACCTAACCTAAGACCGATGTAAATTAGACCATAAGTCATGTCAGTTGGACTAACCTATTTCCACTTCTACTTAAAAATTTACATTTTAATGTTCCCAATATAAAATTTCATGTTTTAATTCATTTGTATTTTATTCTCATGATGGTTCCTAGCACTGAATAGCAATTTAAACTATTCAATTACTATCTTTATTTCTTTGAAAAACATAAAAAATTTCAATTGTTGTTTAAAAAAATGTGAAGTAATTAATCGAAGTGATTGACTCTTAAAAACATATTTGAGTTTATATAAAAAAAAAATACTTAACCTACCAAAAAGTGGTTTGGTCATGTAGTTTAGAGGTGTTGGAGACATAAACTAATCATGAGTTTAATTTCTTATTTTAATAAAATTAACATTTAATTACTATCATTAATATCGATTATTTAAATAAAAAAAACAAAAAACCAACATTAATATCAATTATTTTGAAAAAACAAAAAACGTCAAATTATTGCAGTAGAGTATAGCTCTAAAGTCAACCACATATATTGATGCGGTGTCACTAAAAAAATGTAGTTTAGAGGTGTTGGAGACATAAACTAATCATGAGTTTAATTTCTTATTTTAATAAAATTAACAATTAATTACTATCATTAATATCGATTATTAAAAAAAAAAAACAAAAAACCAACATTAATACCGATTATTTGAAAAAACAAAAAACGTCAAATTATTACAGTAGAGTATAGCTCTAAAGTCAACCACATATATTGATGCGGTGTCACTAAAAAAAATCTAGTTTGTAAAGGACAAACCTCAAAATCCAAGGCCTTTAAAAGCCTTTGTCTTCTGAACTAAAGCTCACACCATCACTGGCTTCTTTCATTCACTTCACCTCATTAAACTAACAAAACAGAGAAGAAAACAACATGGGAACTTTGCAAAATGGCTTTACCAAATTTTCCATCAGTAAACCTTCTGAGATACCCCTCTCTAATGGAACAACAAATCACCTTAAAAACTTGCTAGCTGAAACTGAGGATTTGAGTAACATGGATCCTTCTAGAGTTTTTGTTAACAAGGTTAAGCGCTTGATTGTTAAGGTACAATTTCTTCATCTTCATAGTGTATTTATGGATACACGTTGTGTTTGAGAAAATCATGGTAGAATCATGATTTTGTAAAAATTTGAATGTTTTTTACTGGCAGTAAGATTGGTAAAAAAAACAATCTTTAGATGCATTTCGTAATTTCTACAAAATCATGATACGAACGTAAATTATACTATATTGATAGTAACTGAAAAATTAATATATTTGATTAAAAATTAAAATCAGAAATATCAACTTTTTAACTACTCTTTTTGTTTATATTTCATTTTAAAAGAGTATTATATTTTTTTCTTCCGTCAATATTAAACATTTTGTTTATTGGTTGTTGGTATTTTGTTAGGGTTAATTTTTTAATTGAAAAATATTTTGTTGTTTTTTGAAATAAATAAAACTCTTTAGAAATTTAAGTTTCATCATGCCATCATTTAGTTGCATAAAACATATGTATAT